>OX422145.1:13641054-14181151 GCA_949129095.1 Volucella bombylans | reverse complement strand
CACCAACGGTCAATCAACAGCGCAACATCAAACCGTTATGGCAACGACGATTTGAGGCCAAAATATCAGTGCTACGAGCCAAGCTTGGTCGCCTAACCCAATATAAAAGTGGTATTAGGTCGCGGCATTTGATCAGCAAGGTAAGTGGTATCGTGCGGATTCGTTTGCTTGAGGAAGTGACACACCAGGAGCTTGACATGGTGATTGACAGACTCACTCAGCGACTTCAAGTCATGAGCTATCGATTGAGAAGATATCTGGTCAGTCAGACAAGGAAGACTGACAATAGAAACTTCAAAAACAACCAACGGAAATTTTACGCTGAACTGACTGACCAGCAATAACCAACAAAATGCCCAACAAATACCTGATGTGACGTCCCTCGAAATATTTTGGGGAAGCGTGTGGGAGAACCCCCAAATGTATAATACTCAATCCACTTGGTTAAGCACAGCGCCTGAGTATCCACAAATGAACAGTTCCCCAATCAATATAGATGAACTGAGATATACGCTGAGGAAAAATAAGAATTGAAAAGCGCCAGGTCCGGATGAACTTCAAAATTTCTGGCTCAAGAAATTGACTAATGCACATGTGCACATTGTTAGGAATTTCAACCGAATTTTGGACAAACAGTACGACATTCCTAATTTCTTCACAAAAGGAAGAACCTTTCTAATCCCTAAGGATGGAGAACCGGAATCCATCGAATTACAGGCCGATAACTTTTTTGCCAACCTTATACAAGGCACTGACATCCATCATCAGTGATCGAATTTGGCAGAACTGCGAGTCACATAATATCATTCCAAGCGAACAGAAAGGATGCGCCAGAAATTCCAGAGGTTGCAGAGTTGATCACTATGGACGCTATCGTTACCAACAACTCAACTCATAACCAGCGTAACCTCAGTGTAGCATACATTCACTACCAAAAGGCGTTTGATAGTGTCCCGCACTCCTACCTGTTAGAAACGCTTAAGATTCACGGTGTAGAGCCCAAACTGATATCATTCTTCGGAGATGCCATGAACCAGTGGAAGACTACTGTTAATATAGGTGAATAAGAACTGAATGTTGCAGTGCATTTAATCTGTGTAGAGAAAAAATAGAGAACGAAGCCGAAGTTTAACGCCTGCGGGATACAATCGACCACCGCCGCTTCGACCCCCCCCCCCCCCCCCCCCCCCTTCCAGAGGTAGAACAACGGGTTCAGTCAGTAGACAGCCAAGTTAGTTCACCGTTAGAAGCGGAACAACGGATTCAGTCAACAGGAAGCCAGGTATCCCGCAAGCGTTGAACTCCGGCTTCGTTCTCTATTTTTTCTCTACACAGATCTTCCACTGACTGTTGCAGTACATTTAATTGCGCAACCAGAGTGGCCAAGACCTGCGCTTGAGAGTTTTCCTGCCCAGTAGACGCTGAGGCGGTGGTATCACTTGGGTTAACCATTACAACTGTGTTGTCGATATCTTCTCCGTCACTGGTGTGGTTTTCATCTGGCTCCAGGAAATAGTTGTTCCTGTTGCGGTTTGCTTCTGGCTGAAGCTATTCATGGTTCCTGGCGAGACGCTTACTTCTACGAACTGTTGGTGGCGTCAAGAACCATAAACTTTGGAGTGAATAATTTCCAAAAATGCAGCAGCGAAAGAGACAATTTTGAAACTTTGTTGTGATGATAAAAAAGTAAAAAAGAAAACCCAATTATTTCTTTAACGACAAACTTTATTTAAATCACTTAACGGCGTGGGCTCGTACAAAATTTGTGACCTTTCGATGTTGCTGCTGGATCTCTACTGAATTTGTTGAGTTTTGCAGCTAGAAGATGAGTTCTGTTTGAACGACAACTGACCAATCAAAAGCCAGCTTCTAATTTTTCTGACTTCGCCTGGTGGCTAATTCACAAAAAAATAAGATGGGATTCCGCGACATCTTCCGATCGCTAGTTAAATTATCACTGTCATTGAATTGCGATGACAGGGAGATTAACCTCTTCTACGTTAACGTATAATAAGAAGCATCCTATTTTACTTCCATATAATGCTTACTTCTCGAAACTAATCGTTGCATTTGTGCACCAACTTTCTCTGCATGGAGAGATACAGCTAATGGTTCATATACTATGATCTGAATTTTGGATACAGCAACTGAAAAATTTGGTGAAGTATATATTTTACATAAAAAGAAAATGTGTACTCAACTAATGGGTGCATTACCCTTGGAAAGAACAATATTTACGCTGCCCTTTACAAAGAATTACTGCGGAAGGACTTGTCGATTGGAGAAAGGCTATGTGTGTCTGTTTGTGTGCTTTTCAACGAAAGAAATACATTTAGAAGCCGTAAGTATCTGTCGACTCATTCTTTCCTTGCATCTTTTCCTCATTTTGTTGCCCGTAGAGGTATGCCTGATCAGACATTTTCCGACAATGGAACCAATTTCGTAGGTGCATCCAAATCAATTCTACTAGATTTTTAAAAGGCACTCAAAGCTTACTCAAATGCCAAATAAAATGGACATTCATACCTCCTGGTGCTTCGCATATTTGTGGGTTATGGGAGGTAGGAGTCAAAAGTTGTAAGGCACATATTCGCAAGACAGTAGGTAGTACTAAACTTACGTGTGAGGAATTTTCAACGTTTCTTGCGTGTAGAATTTTGCCGTAATTCCCGACCGATTTCCCCAATATCGGAAAACCCTTCTAACAATGTCTCTCTCACTCCTGGACATTTCCTGCGAGGTGGTCTCTTACTCAGCGCTCCCGAGCCATCCCTGGCAGATAGTTATTTAAATATTATTAACTGATGGCAAAAACTTAAGATTCTTCACCATCAGTTCAGCCGCAGATAGAAAGAGGAATATTTAAAGGAACTCCATAAACGGAATAAATGGAAGTATCCACAGAAGGATGTCTAAGTGGACGATCTAGTTGTCATTCGAGACGAACAGCTTCCTCCTAACGAATGGCGATTAGGCAGAGTGGTCAAGACGCATTTTGGCCCTGACCAATGAGTCAGAGTAGTAGACATTAAAACCGAAAAGGGACTCATCATTCGTCCTGTGGTCAAGCTTTGTGTCCTTCCGATAAATACAATTTAATCCTTGTCATTACACCCTCATTTTAATAGCAGGTTAATAACCACTTAGGGTTTTTGTTTAATCTTTTGATATTACTTATTTTTTATCGAATTCTCAATAAATTATCTAAGACGTATATACCCGCTTATCGCACTTATACTGGAGAATAATGTACGCAATTTACTAGCTATTAAGAAGTATGTACTCATTTTAAACAATTGAATATTTTTGGATACATTCTTGTTCATTATTATACTATCGTTATATATTTTTATACTATTATAACTTATAAGGAGTGAGTGGAGTTGTACTGTACTGTTTAGCAGAGTATGCTGCAAGGCGGCCGGTAATGTTCAGGTGAAATACCAATACGTATGCTGAAATCCTCCTTTAATATTAACATGGAATAACAGATGGCATTCTGCTAACGTCTCATATAAACTCCCCAAAATATCTCCAAAAAATTCCCTATTTCCAGTTTTTAACCTAAGCTCAGTGGCTTAACTAAGCACTCGGCTTCCTGCTCTCTAATAAAAAATATTGTTCACCGCTAAACACTTGTGTTTTTTTTACTCCTACTTCTTTCTTCTTTTGATTTTCCTCCCATAAACATAATTCTCCAATTGCGCGCTGCATTTGGGGTCCCCCGAATTACGACGAAGAAACCAGCGAATTTTCTCCGAAACCAACAACTACCAAGCTACCCTGCAGCCCCCCTAACCATTTTGTGTAAATACCATTTTGTAATTACTCTAATATTTCATAATTGCTTTACTTAAAGAATTCCATAATTCTATATTACAATGGAATTCTATTGTTCTCTTAGGATTCATAATAGTTTTTAATTGTTTAATTATGTAGTTTATATCTACTGAATTTATACTGAATTTTGCATAGTTTGGAAATGTATTTTCAATATGTATTTTGTTCAATGATTTTTCAGCTATGTGAATTTGTGTCGTGAACGCATTTAAAGGTTGACTTACTGTCTTTATTGCTTCTTGATAAGAACTTTCCTCTGAATGATCACTGTGATTAGTTGAACTATTATTTATTTGCTGCCTTGATAATGCATCAACTACTACATTCTGATGTCCTGGTTTGTACTTCAATTTAGCTCCGTATTCCTATAAGAGGTTTTTCTAGCGTTTGAGTTTTTTGGATTCTTTTCTGATATTGAGAATATAAGACTGATGGTCTGTATAAATTGTTAGGTCTTCTATGTCATATAAATGGTTTCTTAACTTTTGTAAGCTCCAAATGATTGCCAATAATTCTTTTTTACTCGCTGAATAGTTCTGTTCGGGTTCTGACAATGTCCTTAATATAAAAACAATTGGATTTCTTGATTGACTCAGCACTGCGCCTATATCTGTGTTACTTGCATCCGTCGTTAGTTCAAAAAGTTTATTATAATTTGGTTGATATAATTCAGCTTGAGCTTGTAATTTAGCTTTTAATATATTCATCACCTTGATGGCTCTTCATCTACATTTACCTGTACATTTTTGCTCTTATTCTTATTTATTCCACCATTTTCTTCTCTGAAATGAACAGTTAAAGGTTTTGCTAAATTTGCAAAATTTCTTTTAAATTTCCTGTGATATGAAGTTAACTTCCCAAAAAAGATCTTAGTTCTTTTAGATTTGTAGGAGTTGGGTATTCTTGAATAGTTTGTAGGTTTATTCGATCAACTGTTATTCGTCCATTTTTAATAATGTGTCCCAAATATTCAACTTCAGATTAAAAAAAATGTGATTTTTCTAGTGACAATTTCATATTTACCTTGTGTAAAGCTTTAGTTATACTCGTAGTTTTGATGTTGTTAATATGTTCTTCTGGTATTTTAGAAAATATTAATACATCATCAATGTATACGTACGCAAATTTGCCAATGTATTCTCGAAGTATATCATCCATGCATCTCTGAAATATGCTGGGCGCATTTTTTAGTCCGAAGGCCATTCGTAGAAATTCGTACTTTTCTCGAGTTGTAGAGAAAGCATTTTTCTCTGTATCATTTTCTTTTATTTTAATTTGATGAAATCCGGGTTCTAAATCAATTGTGGAAAATATTCTAGCTTGTCTCAAATTTTCGATAGTCATATTTATATCCGGAATGGGATATCTATCACTGATCGTTTGTGAATTTAATTTCTGAAAATCAATGACCATTCTACGCTTAGGCTTCCCTTTATCATCAGTGCCTTTTTTCGGTACATTCCATACTGGAGAATTGTACTTAAGAGATCTTGTATTTCTTTGTTCACAAAATAATTGTCGCTCTATAGATATGGATATTGTTTAGTCCATATGGCTATTGTAGTTGTGAAAGGAAGTGAGGCATTTACATTATTATATTTAAATATTTCGTCCATTTCTTTTCTATATTTTTCATTATCAATAGTATAATTTATTCTTTGTGGATTTACGTAATATTTGTTATATTACGTCTTTTATAAGTTATTTTATTTAATTCGAGACCAATGCATGCTTTTAATTTAGATAGTGCGTCTAAACAAAGTCGTGACCAAAAACATTGATAATTTGTTTAAACATTATTATTGAGATGTCATGCATCGTTTGAGTTGATATTGTTTTTGCTAATACTGCATTTTTTCCTATCGTAGAATTATTACTAATATAATTATTAGTACTACCACTATCAATCAAGATATTTAGGCTGGACTTGCCATCCGAAGTTTTGAGGTTTAACATCGGCAAGCCCCTTAGAAAATCTAAAAAAGCTGCCGCTGTATGTTCTGAGTATTGTTCTTCATTTTCTGATACATTAACTTGAATCTGGCTGAAGAGTCTCTTTCTCGTTTGAATTGTTGTTGCATAGGTCTTCGGAATCTACTAGAAGAACCGATTTCCATTGGTTCTACTCCGCTAGGAGGTTGTACATTTCTAAATTGCTTCTGAAAATATTGTGGATTCGACTTTTATGTTGTAGTATTCAAATAATTCCTGGGCGGATTATGATTACGATTTTGATTTTCATTTTGTCTATTAAAAGACTGATATTCGAGTTATTGATATTTTATATCATGGTAAGCGGTTTGTGCTAATGCGAATGCTTCGCTCAGAGTTTGTGGTGCTTGACCATATAATTGCTTTCTTATTGTGATACTATATATTACTAATATGAACGTTCTTATAGCTTTTAATTCAGCTTCTGTGTTTAATGCTCTCACAGCATGTTCATTTGTATATGAAGTTTCTATTTTATTTAACATTATATTTAATTTTTCATTAATTTTATCGTGATAATCAGTAAGTGTTGTACTTCCTTGTCGTAGGGTAATTAATTTTCCAATACATATAGAGGTCATTTATCGCCATAAGTTGAATCAAACCCGGCTATAATATCATTAAAGTTAAACGTTGTCTTGTTATTTATCAACACTTCTGAAGCTGGTCCCGATATCTTACTTTCCAGGATTCCTAATGCTTCTGTGAAGATATGATGGTCTTCAAAATTCTTTAGCATTTTGAATGCTCTACCTACAATCCGTCTCCATGAACGATATTCTTTTGCATTACCAGAAAAATGTGGTAAACTTTGTTGCGGTAAATTTTCCCGCAACAAGGTTGGCTCTCTTTTCCCTTATAAGTCCCTTAGGTCCCTCTTTTCTTTGAGTGGGAACACCGAGCTCTGGCGGAGGTGGAGGGCAGCCATGGTCCCATCAGCCAGTGGCCCACCAATCCCAGACCTCGGAAAACAACCCACATAGGTTCACGGGAAGAACCCCAGGGTGCGACAGGAGGTCCACCAGGAACACCGTTGTCGGAGCCCATAAATAGACGGGAGACTCGCAACGGGCAGCATCAGACAGGACGTCTGAAGGTCGCCGACGGGTGGGGACGGACGGTCCTTTCAAGCCAGACACCCCAACACGATGATGATGGGTGGGGGAGGACGATCCCTGGAACAAACACCCCAACGAAAGCCAACAACAGGAGGCTTAAGGAACACCCCATATTGCTACCAATGGGGGTGCGGATACAGGCATCACATCACACAACCGATGTGGATGCAGCTAGCTGGAGCTAGCACCAAACCAAGTGATCGATGGGTGAAGAGACGACGATCTCTTTTATAGCAACACCCCAACGAGGGAGCAACAAAGGAGCAACAGTGGTGTGCAGGCCGACGGCCAGTATAATCGGGCACACCCCAACGACGCCCCAGCACCTCACCGATGGAGCACCGGAGGAGCAGCAGAGGCGTGTAGGCGGACGGCCAAGTAATAAGACCGCCTCCACCGAGGGAACAAGAAAACAGAAATACCAGAAACAAAAACCATCACCAACCCACAACAACGATGGTACAAAAGTACAAACTGGCAGAGAGGCCAGAGGGCAGAAGGGCCCAATGACCAAATTTAGTTTGAATGTGGAAAATTGTATGTGTGAGAGGCCTAGTCGGACACGGGGACACACACTAGCAAAGGTTGCTAGTGTGGTTGCTAGAAATCGCGTCGTTGGGTCCACTACGGCTGAATGGATGCGAGAGAGAATGTGCGTGTGAATGTGTGTGTGTGTGTCTGGCGGGAGCTGTGGATCGTAGAAGATCTGGCAGAGACTTTTGTGACGACCAGCATTTTGTGAGGGTCAATTTGTTCGGCAAAAAAAAAAAGTAGATATTCGATTCAATATTGCGAAAAGCAATTTTTCTTTTTTTTTGCAAAAAGTAAAATAGAATTAGAGTAGAGTCGCGTTAACAAAAAAAAAAAAATTTATAATAATAAAATTAAAATACAGAAATACGCAAATATAAAGGACGGAAAAAAAGGGGTGAAAGGAAAGGATAAGAGGATTGGACAGCGGGAATAGCGGGACGAAAGGAACGAGGCACTGTGCCAGAAAGGGGCGCAGCACCGCTAGGAATAACCAGATAAGTATAGTGCAGTGTAGTGACAGTGAAAAAAAAAATAAAAAAAAAAAAAGATTTTTAAATCGTTTTGGTTTTTTGGAAAATCGAGACTCCGGTGGGCCGCGCGTGCGTAAAATTCCCGAGAACAGACGGGACACGCGACCCGTTAGAATACGTTTTTTTGTTGTTTCGGGACGGTGGAAATAGCGGGTCACTCTATTGACGAGTGTACCGCTAAACTAATTAAGAGTAAATAAATCGTCAAGCCCCAACGGGGCCTTTATAACGTGGTGGGAAAAAAAATCAGTTTTTTTAATTTTTGTGTGGAATTTTGGTTTTTTTTTATCTCGGTTGCTTATTTTTTTTTCTGTTCGTTTTTCTTTTTCGGGGAAGTTTTTTTTTCTTCTTCTTTTCTTTTTTTAAAAGGTTTCGTGATTCCAACAAAAAATCACGTGGCGCCCATTTTTTTTTCCACTTCGCCCAGGTTTAGCTGCCGTTAACGCGCTACCTGGTAGAACCCACAGCTGGGATAGCGGGATCCCAGAGAGAATAAAGTGCTATCGTTTGGTTCGGGGCATCGCCGTACCGGTGCCGGGAATCAAACATAGCAACTTTTGTATACTTCCAGTTTAATTTCTTTAAGATCGGTGTATCTTGTTTCACGATCTGTATCTATTTGTATTGGTATTTTTATTATATTCAATTCCGTCTGTAATGCCTTTACTTGTTGGCTTAATACTAAATACCTTTCTGCTTCAGATGATCGATGGATTCGCCTCTGTGCTTGCTCCTTGGATCAATGTTTTCAGCTAACATTGTCCAGATTTCGGCGTGGATAGAGGATTTTTAACTACGTACTCGTAACCTCTATCCCGGTTAAGCCCACAATTAAATAACCTCTTGTGGTTGATTGGAATAATTTTACAATCTTTGGTGGTAGTGTTTAGTTATTCGAATAACTAATCACTGTACGATTTCACTATTCTTCACTATTTCGCAGATTCACCGCTCAATTTTGAATAAAAAAATACAATTGACTTTTATAATTTTGTATGTTTCTCGGCTACACATCTGACTATACATTAGACACTTGTTCTTAATTCTATTCTGTTTTTATACTACTTTCTTATCAGTCTACTTATAAGTAACATTTCGTCTTATCTCTATTGGTACTTATATTCTAATCTGAGTATTGACATAGGCATTTATATATAGATTCTAATTTGAATGTCAATATGCATGTATTATTTATTTTCCTAATCTTAATGTGTACATATGTGAAAAGTGTGCCCTTGGAAACCTGATTTTCTGCTTCCAGCGCCAGAGCGAAGACAAGTGCTTCAGTAAGGGTTTTTTTCCCGGCCATCCTTACTGCTGACTGTAGCTTCTGCAATTCCCCTGATGAATGCGTTCTTTGCCATTTCGTCGATAATTTACTGGCATGGCATTTACATGACAAATGGGCCTGTCTACTCACGTTTGCTTTGAGCTGCTGCAGTGTTTCTCCTCGTTGCTGCGTTCGGCTTTGGAATTGGATATTGTAAAGCTCCTGCCTATACTAAAGCCACATAATCTTTTCGGTTTTCGATGTCTATTTTTTGCAACAATTCTG
This sequence comes from Volucella bombylans, assembly GCA_949129095.1. Lineage (NCBI taxonomy): Eukaryota > Metazoa > Arthropoda > Insecta > Diptera > Syrphidae > Volucella > Volucella bombylans. The sequence goes on along the minus strand of OX422145.1, from coordinate 14,171,582 downwards.
CTGCTGGACCGTGAAAGGCCATTGTTAGGACAAAGCGCTTTTCCTCATTGTCCCAGTCGTTTGCACAAGCAGCCATTTCAAACTGCTTCGTAAAGTAGACCATGAGATCTGGCCATCGAATGAGGGGGGCTTCAACTCTTTTCGCCCCGAACCGTTTAAAGAACATTCTCGGAGTTTCTGTTTTCGCACCGTGTTGTCTTTTGCTAGTTGCTCAACTTTGGTGTCCATTTGTTCGAATTCTTCGTCAATATTCTTCTCTATTCTTTCAAATTTGTTTTCCATTTCCTCGAAATTTTGCTGTAGAACGATATTTTGTTCTTCCAGTTTTTGTTCTAGACTAGTTTTTTGTTCGTCGAATTTTTGTTCGAGGCTATTCTTCTTCGTCTACTTTTTGTTCAAGGCTATTCTTCTGTTCGTCCAGATTTTTCTTTTGTTCGTCCATTTTGAACATCATCGCAGCTATGTCACTGTCGGTGCTTATCTGTTCAAAGGAGTATTGAGCTAGTGTGGTTGCTAGAAATCGCGTCGTTGGGTCCACTACGGCTGAATGGATGCGAGAGAGAATGTGCGTGTGAATGTGTGTGTGTGTGTCTGGCGGGAGCTGTGGATCGTAGAAGATCTGGCAGAGACTTTTGTGACGACCAGCATTTTGTGAGGGTCAATTTGTTCGGCAAAAAAAAAATAAAAAAAAAAAAGTAGATATTCGATTCAATATTGCGAAAAGCAATTTTTCTTTTTTTTTGCAAAAAGTAAAATAGAATTGGAGTAGAGTCGCGTTAACAAAAAAAATAAAAATTTATAATAATAAAATTAAAATACAGAAATACGCAAATATAAAGGACGGAAAAAAAAGGGGTGAAAGGAAAGGATAAGAGGATTGGACAGCGGGAATAGCGGGACGAAAGGAACGAGGCACTGTGCCAGAAAGGGGCGCAGCACCGCTAGGAATAACCAGATAAGTATAGTGCAGTGTAGTGACAGTGAAAAAAAAAAATAAAAAAAAAAAAAGATTTTTAAATCGTTTTGGTTTTTTGGAAAATCGAGACTCCGGTGGGCCGCGCGTGCGTAAAATTCCCGAGAACAGACGGGACACGCGACCCGTTAGAATACGTTTTTTTGTTGTTTCGGGACGGTGGAAATAGCGGGTCACTCTATTGACGAGTGTACCGCTAAACTAATTAAGAGTAAATAAATCGTCAAGCCCCAACGGGGCCTTTATAACGTGGTGGGAAAAAAAAATCAGTTTTTTTAATTTTTGTGTGGAATTTTGGTTTTTTTTTATCTCGGTTGCTTATTTTTTTTTCTGTTCGTTTTTCTTTTTCGGGGAAGTTTTTTTTTCTTCTTCTTTTCTTTTTTTAAAAGGTTTCGTGATTCCAACAAAAAATCACGTGGCGCCCATTTTTTTTTTCCACTTCGCCCAGGTTTAGCTGCCGTTAACGCGCTACCTGGTAGAACCCACAGCTGGGATAGCGGGATCCCAGAGAGAATAAAGTGCTATCGTTTGGTTCGGGGCATCGCCGTACCGGTGCCGTGAATCAAACATAGCAACTTTTGTATACTTCCAGTTTAATTTCTTTAAGATCGGTGTATCTTGTTTCACGATCTGTATCTATTTGTATTGGTATTTTTATTATATTCAATTCCGTCTGTAATGCCTTTACTTGTTGGCTTAATACTAAATACCTTTCTGCTTCAGATGATCGATGGATTCGCCTCTGTGCTTGCTCCTTGGATCAATGTTTTCAGCTAACATTGTCCAGATTTCGGCGTGGATAGAGGATTTTTAACTACGTACTCGTAACCTCTATCCCGGTTAAGCCCACAATTAATTAACCTCTTGTGGTTGATTGGAATAATTTTACAATCTTTGGTGGTAGTGTTTAGTTATTCGAATAATGGCCATGAAAGGCCATTGTTAGGGCAAAGCGCTTTTCCTCATTGTCCCAGTCGTTTGCACAAGCAGCCATTTCAAACTGCTTCGTAAAGTAGACCATGAGATCTGGCCATCGAATGAGGGGGGCTTCAACTCTTTTCGCCCCGAACCGTTTAAAGAACATTCTCGGAGTTTCTGTTTTCGCACCGTGTTGTCTTTTGCTAGTTGCTCAACTTTGGTGTCCATTTGTTCGAATTCTTCGTCAATATTCTTCTCTATTCTTTCAAATTTGTTTTCCATTTCCTCGAAATTTTGCTGTAGAACGTTATTTTGTTCTTCCAGTTTTTGTTCTAGACTAGTTTTTTGTTCGTCGAATTTTTGTTCGAGGCTATTCTTCTTCGTCTACTTTTTGTTCAAGGCTATTCTTCTGTTCGTCCAGATTTTTCTTTTGTTCGTCCATTTTTAACATCATCGCAGCTATGTCACTGTCGGTGCTTATCTGTTCAAAGGAGTATTGATCAGGATTACGTCCGTCGTTGTTCAAAGCCTCCTGAAGTCGGAGCACCAAGTCACTTTTTCCTCCACTGGCGCTGAGGTTTCTCTTGTTCAACTCGGATTTGAGTTGGACGAGGGTCAACTGCAAAAGTTTTCGACCCATTCTAGCTTTTTGAAGCAGTCAGACATTTTTTTCTACGCACATAAAGTCCTATCTCACTTTCGACACCAATGTTTAATGTTTGTGTGGGTACAAATGATAGAACTTATTCTTCTTAATACAAACCGTTCTATTCAATACAGTTATAATTCACAATTTAAGCGTTTATCTCAATGCAATTCAACTTTTCAACCGCTTATACTTTTCTTATCTCTTACTTTAACCGCTTAAATACTTCTCTTAATTTACACTTCAAATTCAAATTGGGGATGATTTCCATTTTGCTAGAAAACTCGTTTCCATTGTCCATTCACCAATGGTTGGGTCTTTGCCATTCAAGTATCGATATATTTTGCTATTCGAGTATCGAAATCCTCATATCTATTAATTTCAATATATTATGCATTTTTTCAACTCTCTATTAGAATACGGTATTTCTTGTTGGAGATGTGCATTTATAAGCAATTTGAAACCACTGATGAATGCTCAAAAAAAGATTGTCAGGATTATGCTTTTTAAACCAAGTTGGTAGCCCTTGTCCCTTGTTCCAATCAGCGAAAATAATGCCGCTACAATATCTTTACATGTTTAAGCTATTGAGGTTATTGTATCTTCGAGATGGTAAAAACAATATTAACAGGAATGTAATATATTCACTGCGCTCTTCCAATATTATATTGTAATTATTCACATGATAACAACTAAACATTGCTGTCGATTTACTATTAACCCTAGAAGACTAATCATATTTTTTAGTATATTAAGACTAATCATTCGTCGAATCGACGATGCAAAGTTTAAACCCAATTTGTAAAAAAATTTATTTACAAATTGCGTCCGCATACAACAAGAACTCATGGATGACTAGAGCTATACGAAGAACGAAAGGGATCGCGGAAAAAGCAATAGAGAAATTAAAGAAATAAAAAAAAAGTGAACCTTAGTTTTCTAGGGTTAACATAGCTCCCTTCATTTATAACAAATTGCCTGTTGATATACGCAATCTAATTCAAATAAAATCCAGATTCTTTCAATCCCAGAAAACTTGGCCGCTCTTTAAATCTGACGTTAACATACTAACCCAAGTAATAACGTAGAATGTTTTCGTTACTTTTTCTACTTCTTCACTTATGAACTTGCCTTGTCCCTTTTCTCCCAACTCCTGCGCCTCTTGGTGTTCCTTTTCCCCTTGGTGTTCTCACCACTGTTTAAGTGTGCTGAGGTGAATGCTGTACCCCTGACAGTAATGATTCGTCGCGGCATGCCGAAGTATCCAGAGATATCCGTTAGTGCTTGAATCACTCTTGCAGTGTTCTTCGTCTTTGTCGCTCGGCGGATAGTATACTTCGTGAAGTTGTCTATGATAGTGAGCCCATACCGCATGCTCCACTTTCCCTTTATAAATGGTCTTAAGTGGTCGAGGTGTATGTTGTCAAATGGCAAGGGCATCCGCTCCAAGCTATACAGTTCCCCTTCTGCTCTGTCACCCTTCTTCTTCGCCTATGCGCAGTCGACGCACGTCTTCGGGTAGTTCTTCGTAAATTTCCTCATCTGCGGAAACCAGAACATTTTCCTGATCCTATTGAGCGATTTTTCCTCGGCCATGTGCCCGCTGTAGTCACGGTACAACTTAAGAATTCTCCATCGTACAGCTCTCGGTATGATCCACCTTTCGGTATCATTTACCTTTAGGAATAGTCGGTTTCCCTTAAAAACAGAAGGAATATGTTTTTGGTTTCGTCGAAGGACGTGGTAATCTTCGAAAGATACTAATAGCCCGGGCTATCAGCATGCACGATTCGCAAACACCAATTACTCGATTTCGGGGGTGCACCGACGTACTAACCCACACTCTGCACTCTTCTACCACTCTCCCTGCGGAACTGCCGTTAAGTACTACTTCGCGGGGCTTGTAAGCACTTTATGCCCTTCTTTCTCCGTTTGCTGGTTCGATATTGTGTACAGTATTTACTGCTCTTTGTTGTATTAGAGATGCCGTCTGGGTTTGATTTTCATTAGTGCTCTCTCTGACTCTTTTCAACCGCCGGAGTTCGTTCATTATTTTTGCCGCAGCCTGTTTCACCGCATCCCATATTATACTTGATGTTAGCATATGGTTTACGATGTTTTCAGAAGTTGGTGTCTCTCCAATTTTCTCCTCTAGTTCTCTGCGCTCTGTTCTGAAGTGTGGGCACTGGAAAAATACGTGCTGTGCATCTTCCCTGACCACTCCCTGTATAGATATGATTGAAAGAAGCCATGTCCAGTTAGGAGCTGACTTAAGTAAAAATCTACTTCTCCGTAATTACGTTACGAATAGCGGGTATAAGTCGGTAGGTCCATCTCCCCTTTGTACACTGGTTCCAACTCTTGCCACGCACTCGTGCTGTGCTGGTTTTCACCCAGCTTGATAGCTTTGACTGAAACCCGGGTTCCCGAATTTTGGCATCGTAGGTCCTTTGTAGCTCAGTAGCCAGTATATCTGCTGGTAGCATTACCGCAATGACATATATAGCATCATCTGACACTGTTCGATATGCACAGCAAACTCTGGCTGTTGAAAGATGTGTCGCAAGCCCTATATACTGTTTGAATAACCTCAGCAGCCATCGTGTTTGCTGCTCCTGGGTTTATTGTGGATTCTCCAAAAATCAGGAAAAAGGTGTTTTCGTTCAGAGTGCTTGTTTACCACCCCATTCGTTGTGCCTAATTTGGAAGGCGCTTCTGGGTTGATCTCCTTGCTTGCACTTCAAATAGGATGGCCTGGTGGTCACTATGGGTTTAGTCCTTACTGAATTTCCATCTTGATCCTCTCACTAGGGAACTTGTTACAAAAGTTACATCAACTCTGGAGCCTACGCCGTTTTTGGTGAATGTGTGCGCGTTGCCCGTATTAAGCAGTACTGCGTTAAGTGACGATACTGCTTCTAGCAGAACCCCTCCTCTCCTATTGGTCCGTATGCTACCCCAAAATTAGTGCCCCATGCGTTGAAGTCACCAGCTCTGATTGATGGAGTACGACCTCTAGCATCATCTACGAGCCTATATAGCATTGTCTGGAATTCTTCCAGTGTTCCATTTGGAGATACGTTACAACTGTATATATATATATATACCCCATTGACGTTCGCTCGGACCCTATTCCAGGTGTTATCATTCTTTCTTCAAATGCGTTGTCTCCTTAGTTCCAAATAGCAGCTCTCTTTGAGGCGTCCGCTGCCCAAACTTTATCATCAAGGTTCATATACTGCTCGCTAACTACGGCCACATCAATCTTCAACTCTCCAACAGCTTGTGTTATAAAGTCCTGTGCGGCTTCGCAGTGATTTAGGTTAAGTTGCAGCACTTTCATATCCTTCTGGTGGCCTTTGCAGCCTCACACTGCTCGGACAGGGCTTGGCAGATATCTTCCTTTGTAGCGACGCCACCTAGATCTGTGCATTTAATAAGCACCTCGTGCGTTAGGCACCTCACTTCGGTGCTCTGAGGTTCTCTCATCCGATGCTTTGTTGAGCTCAAGCAATAATTCTCCATTAGCCGTCTTCCTTATGCGAGTTACATCAGAGCCTAGTCCATTTAACTCCGGGTTGGTGTTCACCTTTCTGAATATATCACAATAGGATATTTTGCCAGTCTTCTTAATTACCAATGCATCCGGCTTGACGCGTATCTTGCCTCGCCTTTTTTCCACCACTTTTGTCCACTCCGCTTTCTTATCCATGGTCTTCTTCGTTTGCTTATCCTCCCTTTGGCCCTTATGGGCGGTTTGTTTCACCTTTGTTGTCCCATTTTTCGTAACGATGTCGGCATATGATGGTGTCGATTCTTCGGTGTTTGATCTAGTCCTTTTACGCTTGGGTTCTGGTAGTTGTTCCAACGACTGGGGAGTAGAAGCCATTTCGCTCACTTCTGGTGTTTGGCTTGTTTGAGTGGCTTTAAATATTTTAATATCATCTCTTTTATCCTTTTCGCCTTTCACCACACAGTTGTATTGTCTACGTATTGCACTTGCCAGCTTCCTTATTTCATGGTGAACATTATTTTTCTCTTGATAAATTCCACCAGCGCCGTGATATTTTTTCCCAGCGATTTTATGTCTTCACGCCTTTCTCTTTCTTCGCTGGTTTCGGACGTCAAACCGCTAGTTGGTGTTTCACCGAGCTGCTCGCTTCTGTATTGCTGCTCACTTAATAGGGTGTAGACGGCGTCTGCGTGCCCATGCTCTCTTCAGCGTTGCTCAGTCCGTTATTCCGTTATTTTTAACGGCGCACAGTGGGGCAGGCTGCCCTAAAATGTGGTATCAAATCAGCTGTTACAGCTAAGAACCTGAAATTTTTCAGGATAGTTTCTGAGACCAGTCCCAAAATATATTTAAACCCCCCCATCCGACACGCCAACTAAAACGCCAACTTTTCTGAAATGTGCCTATTTTTCAATATTAAAAACTTAAGGAAGATTTATTGAAGATCTAATTTTTATCAAATACACTTATCATCCCCACCCAGTTTTACGTCCCCTTTTATCGTGAAGAAAAACAAATTAGTAAAACCATTTTTTAAATTGATCATAGGTATTTATTGAGAATTATAAATTAAAAAAGCAAAACAATTAAATTAAATTTGTCCATTAAATACAAAACAAAACCAAAAATTGTTATTATATCCTAGATATCATCACTCTCATCACTGTCATCATTACTATCATCAGCCTCATCAGACTCAGGAAGAGCGTTTGATTCCTGGACACTTGGGGGTTTTAGCATGTTGAGTGCTTCTTTGGGAAAAGATTGGATTTTGTTTTATGCAATTATTGCTTGGATGATAATAAAAAGAAATTGAATACATCTTCATTCGCTTTTTCACGGCTTGATTTTCTTGAGAAGTTCTCGCGGAAATTTTTAAAATCTTTGTTGTGCGCTTCTTGCGCTTCCTCCGAAAGTTGGCCGATCTGTATTTTTCAGCTCGATTGGGGCTTACAGTTGCTTCTTTTAGGAGTTTGTTAGCTTGAATCAGTCCGGAAGCTCTTAAGCTCTTAAGCTAAATGGGTAGCATAATTGAGAACATTAATATGTACCGAATCTCTCAAGTCTTGCGTTTTGACACTTTTTGTTCGTTCGGAAGAAGTCTCAAAACTCACTTCCGGACGACCACGTTTCTTTGCTGAATCTGGTGCTCTATAGAATGCGTTTTCTTTACAACTTCTATTTGGGTTTTTTCTGTGCTTTTTGTAATTTTAACAAGTTCTTCTTTTAAGAAATTGAACTGTTCTTCAACAATTACACTCCCAGAGCCTCTCATCATACCAACTAGTTCCCTTCTTGCCAAAAAATGAAATTTGAAGAAAGTCATAAACAACGGAAAAAATGTATAAACCGAAGGCACCACACAACAATCCAAATATCACAAAAAGTGCAGAAAAGTAGCAGGATTTTTTAACGAAAATACAAAACACACATCACGCACATTTAAATGACACAAAAATAAAAACTCGGACGAACCCGGAACCCAACTAAAAGTCTACGGGATTTAGGAAATCCTTAAAAATACACTTTTTTAAAAACTGACCACATGACTTCATCTCTATTTTACAATTAGTTTCTTGTTTTTTTTTTGTTTTGTGCCTTACACATTGTTACATAGCCATACCAAAATTTAAAAATTATTTGTAGATTAAAAAAAATTCGGTCTTCATACAAAGAAGAATAAAACATAATTTTTTTTTTCTGAGTCAACTGAGAATCAGATGATGAATCAGATAAGTCTAAAAAGAAATCATTCGCATTTTTTAATAATGTGGATATTACTTGATCGAAAAATAAAAAAAATTATAGATATTCTCAATTTAGTAATTTGAATTAATGCCAGCTTTTGGGCCAATTTGCCCCACTGTGCGGCGGTGAACGCATCAGTACACTACTTTTTCTGAACGGATTTTCTTCTGCTCTTTCGACTCCTGCGTTTTGTTCTTTCCTGTTTTATTTGTCATATTTGTTTGTAAAGAGTTCATAGTTGGATCACACGAGTATGGGGGAAAGAAGGCCCAAAACATCAGAGACTCCTGTAATGTGGTAAGGCTAAGTTACAACCAGAGGGCGCCAGGTATCTGCAGGGCTCCATTAGCGATGCTATATGAATTTTATGTCCCCAGCATCATTCAGGCCTCGGTACGGGTCGCATAACGACTTGCTTTAGGGGCAAAATGCCTATTTATCTACTCGCCCTATCACAAAAATTTCACTGGGATTGTGTGTTTTTCTGTCACACCCTCCATTTTTGCCGCTCTTATTGGTGATTCGCAGCTAGCTTATATATCTGCAGGCCGTTAAGCTGTCCGCCACCGTGCTGACCCCCGCGGTAGCCTAAGCTCGGCCCCAAGAAGTACATATTCCTTCAGCAACTGTTTCTTTGTTGGGTGTGATATCATGTTTAGCGTCGTAATGGTTTCGCGTAACTTCTTATCTTGCCACTGCATCGTTGCTGATCAGTCCTCGTCTGTTATGTTAAGGTTTAGAATAAACGGAGATGCCTCTTCCACTTGATGTTCTTCCTCTACAGGCTGGCGACTGAGAGCATCTACATATCCAGCTTGTTTTCGCGGTCGGCAACTCTTGGTACTAGTTTGCTTTTGTTTTGTGTGGCTACGATCGATTCGCAGTCGGTTCCGACTACCAAGCAGGTGCAGTCGGAATCGATACAGGCTTTACACAATTTTTAGTACCTCTAGCTCGTAGAAGTGGTACTTGTCTTCAGCTTCGGTTAATTTGCGGTTGAAATATAGTACCGCGCGAAGCCTGCTGTCTATCGGGCTTCTTTGAAACAGGATGCCCGATACTCCGGCCCCTGATGCATCCGTGTGTACTTTGTGCCTGCGTTATGGATCGAATAGCGCCAGCACTGGTGGATTCGTGAGTATCTCCTTCTACTGCTGGAACGCCGTCTCCTGTGGTTCGGTCCAGTCCAACCTGCTATCTGCTTTTGTCAATTCGGTTAGTGGTGGGGCTAGTTGGGGATATTTTTCAACGAATTTTCAGAAGAATCCAGTTAGCCCAAGGAACTGCCGTAGGGTGTGAACTTCCTTTGGCGTTGGAAACATCTGGATGAGTGCAGTTTTCTGTTTGCTGGGTTTTATCCCTCCTCCGTTAATTTGAGGAACTCAATATCGGTCTCTAGGAATGTGCATTTGCTCAGATTCAGCGTAGGTCCCCACTCTCTCAAGACCTGGAGTAATCTTCGGATCTTTTGCATTCCCTCCTCAATGGTTGTTCTAGGAATAACGACGTCGTCAAGGTAAATAGCAATATCTCCTGGTGCCAGTTTTGCCTTTATTTGATGCATCAGATGCTGGAAGTGTTTCGGTGCATTAACCAATCCGAACGGCATTCGGTTGAATTCATACGCCCTCTCGTCCTTTGAAAACGCAGTGTACTTTCCGCTGCTTTCTTCCACAACAATTTGGTGGTACCCAGAAGCTAGATCGAGTGTTGAAAAGAATGTGTTTCCTGCCAATAACGCTAGTACTTCGTCAATGACCGGCATGGGAAACTTTCGCTTTACTGTTGCCTTATTCAGCATGCGGTAGTCCACCCGAAATCTCTCGCCACCATCTACCTTCTTCGTAAGTACAATCGGCGAATTGAAATCTGATACCGATGGCTTTATTATTTCTCTGTTTAGCATTTGGTTTACCATTTCCTTCACGATCGTCCTCCTTGCGAATGAGATCTTGTACGGTTGCACGTACATTGGTGCCTTGGTTGTGAGCTCAATGGAAGATTCACGTCCTCAATATGTTCCTATATTGTCAAGGTGCTAAGCGAAGGAATATCGAAACTCCTTGATCAGTGATTTAAGGTTGTGTTGGATTGGTTCGAGCAGATTCCCAAATTTCAAGTCCTACAATTCTATATCCAACCGTGCTGTTCCGTTTCTTTTCTGCGTCGTCTTTGCGTCTTCCACTGCTAACACCGTCTCCGTTGTCACGGCCATGTAATCCATGATGTCCATCACCCGAAAAGACTTCATCGCCTTTGGTTGTGGTTGGTCCAGCAGTTTTCTGACAACTATCATGTCGTATGAATGACTCTGTCGTGATATAATCAACACCTCACACCAACTTTTCAGCTTGTCCACCTTCACCTCCACAAACAACTTCCCAACGGTTCTGCATCCACTGCTAACACTGTCTCCGTTGTCTCGGCCATATAATCCATAATCTCCATCACCCGAAAAGACTTCATCACCTTTGGTTGTGGTTAGTCCAGCAGTTTTCTGCCAACTCTGTCGTGGTATAATCAACACCTCACACCAACTTTTCAGCTTATCCACCTTCACCTCCACAAACAACTTCCCAACGGTTCTGCATCCTCTCCCCTGTTGAGGTGGCCCTGCTGTCAGATTTATGCGGCGATTCTGAGTGCGCCCTGCCTATTGCAATCGCGTAGTCCGACAATCAACCGCACTCGTTTAAGGATATCTCGGACTGCTACGCTGCCACGCAGATCCTGGCTGTTCCGGCTAGTTTTGAGGTAGCTGCCATCATCACCAGCCTCTCTTCCAGCTCATAGATGTTCTTTATATCCTTTAGTTGCCTAATCCATGTTGTAGAGGAGAGTCCCACGGAATTTCTTGGGTTGAAAGCTGGGATCATATCTGCTACGTCTCTCACTGCAAACATTTTGCCAGCTTTAAATGAAGACATCTGTCTGGAGTTATTATTTTCCTCATTTATAATTTCCCTTCGGTGATTTGGAGGCTTACTGGTATCAAGAGCCCTCTACTTGAGAAGTCTATTTTCCTCACGGAGCCTTTCCAATTCGGTAGCCATCTCAGGCTTCTCTTTACTCCGTTCTATAGTATGTTCTCAGTTAGTCGTTCGAGCATTTCTTCCTTTAACCTTGGTCCGGTCCTCTTTTCTGTAACTCCTCTCCGAATTAATCGCGCGTCCACTCGTGGTAGTTGATGTCTTCCATACTTCGCACAGGTCCAGAATCTCACTAGATCCCAATATTCCACTTCTGAAGTTGAAAAGGATTAAACGAATTAACAGAAAATCGGATGGTGCGTCGAACGGTCGTAGGTATGGCGCGTGATCATTTCTTCGCGTTCGCATCAATCGTACGACGTAAATGCTGTATCGCGTGTTCTTGTCGCGCTACTCAGTGTCGTGGGTGTGTGTGTTCGTGCCATTTTTTTTTTTCATGGGTGAATGGATATATTGTAACAATATTAACACTTGTCACTGGTTCTTCTAACCACAAAGTGTGCAACTCCATTTCACAAAATAAATTATGAGTTATCAAAACTTTTGTAGAATTACTATAAATAAAGCAAAAATAAAGTCCTATCAATTAAGTTATTGTATTATATTTGACTTATGGGGTGAGATGCAGTCAGAGGCGTGAAAAAAGGAATATTTTTAGTTATTTTTTTTAATAACAATTACGTTTATTTTATAAAACTGATTACACAAAGTATTTATACCATGTTTTAACTTGACAAAATTTAAAAAAAAAACAATTAGTTTAAAAAAATCATTAGTTTAATAATAAATCTAGTCTTTAGTCGAATCTTTTTTTTTAACAAAATTGAGGCTTTTGACAGTTAAGCAATAATATTATATATTGTACAAAAAAATCGAACTTTTCAATAAAAATGAAAATCGTTTGATTAAGGAATAGTTTTTAATGACATAATCAAAATACATCTAGTGGTTTTTGAATTATAGTGGTCACCGACTTGAAAAACATATAATAGTTTCGAGAAAATCAATCTGGAAACGGTATTAAATATTAAACTCGAGCATTAAATGATGTCCGCATGATTTATGTATATAAAATAAATGTTAAAAATTTATGTAAAAATAAAAAAGTGCATTGCAGTGGAAAAGAAGAAGAAAATAAATAAATAAATATCACACAGTGCGGCTATACCACCTCTCCCGCTCCTGGGCGAAGTACTGTTGCTTGCACTCAATCACTGCCGTTACTGTATTTACCATACGGTACGGGCAGTGACTGAGTGTATATAACAACTGATGGATAGTATTTAGTATTTAAGTATTTTTAGTATTGTATTTATTTAGATCTACGATATAGGTACATCAACAGATCAAGAAAGAAAGAAAATATATATAAAGTACAATAATTATAAATTACGAGAGGCGTTCAATATATTCTCGGTATCGATATGAAGGAAAATGCGAATTCAATTTAAATTGTTTTTATTTTTCAATATAATCTCCCCTAACATCAATGCATTTGTTACATCTTGAGATAAGCTTTGTTAAACCCTCAAAAAAATTAATTTCCTCTTTCTCTGCAAAATACCCATTTATTGCCGACTTGAGTTCTTCATCATCCGAAAATCTTTTTCCACGAAGACATTTTTTCAAATCCGGAAACAGGAAATAATCACTAGGGGCAAGGTCTGGACTATAGGGTGGGTGTTGGATTTCTTCGAAATCACAATCTCGCGCATCAGCCTTGGAAAATCGAGCCGTGTGAACAGGAGCGTTGTCATGAAGAAGCAACACACCCGCTGTGAGTTTACCTCGTCTTTTCTTTTTAATTTCCTCCCGCAAATTATGCAAAGTGGAAGCGTAGGATGTGGCGTTGATGGTTTCACCTTTTTTTTGTACTCAATGAGCAAGATTCCCTTTGAGTCCCAAAAAACTGTGGCCATGAGCTTCCCGGCAGACGGAGTGATTTTGAACTTCTTCGGGGGGTCTGTTCCTTTTTTATGCCACTGCATGGACTCTTGTTTGCTTTCAGGGTCATAGTGGTGGACCCATGTTTCGTCCCCAGTAACAATTCGATCCATAACACCGTCCGCGTTCTCACTACACATCTCCAAAAGCTCTCTACAGCATGCGATTCTCACTTTTTTCTGAGGCGCTGTGAGCATTCGTGGCACCCACCTTGCACTGACCTTTGAAAGGTTAAGATGGTCATGAAGAATGGTGTGAATGGTACCAATTGAAAGCTTGGTGATCTCTGCCATCATTTTCACCTTTATTCGGGCATCCTCAAGAACAAGTTTTTCGACTTCTTTGATGCTTTCTCCCGTACAAGCAGTAGGCGGGGCGCCGGTGCGGGGGTCGTCTTCAATGCTCTCTCTGCCTCTCTTGAACTCACTTGACCATGTTTGCACAGTTGATAATGAAGGTGCGGAACCCTGGTAAACAGCCACCATCTCTTCATGAATAGTTTTTTGACTTTTTCCTTGCTTAGTGAGAAATTTAATTACAGCGCGATGCTCAATTTTCACCATCATCGTCTCAGTTGCCATTATGATTCTGTTTAACTAGAGATAAAACGCGAATTAATAATCACATTTATATGAAATTTTACATGAATGCACTAAAATAATAGTATTACTTGATAAATAAGTCAATTTATATATACAACCACAGCTTCACCCCGATACCGAGAATATGTTGAACGCCCCTCGTATCTTGAAGCTAACAATGCGAGTTTCTTAAATCTAGTTCTAGGTAATACAATATCGAGTTGATCATATACAAGATTAAATAATCTACAGCAAAACGTAAAGGGCTCATTTTCTCCGTAAGAAGTGGAGTAATAAATTTCAAATAACAATGGTCTTGCCCTAAGAACCCTTAGGGGGATAAATACCAATTAATGAAAGCAAGTTCTCATAGCCACTGGAAAAACATAGTAAATATCTAACGGATATAACATAAAGCATTTTACGATGAACTTCGAGGGAATCAAGACCCAACAGCAAATATTTAGAGCGGTAAGAATAGTGAACATTGTCATTCAGAAAGAAACGGCGTAATTCAAAGCGCAAGAAGTTTTTTTGAACTTCTCTATTCAATGAAAACGGGTTCCAAAGAACACTACAATATTCCAGACATGGACGAACCATGCTTACATAAATGGCCTTGAGAGTATAGAGATCCTTGAAGTCCGATGAATTTCTTTTCAGAAATCTTAGAGCAGAGTTAGCTTTTGACATTAATTTGTTTATATTGGGATCAAAAGTGAGTTTACTATCAAAAACAACACCACTGTCTTTAAATTCAACTACAACATTAATTGATTGGTTTCCAAGACGATAAGCAGCTTCAGATTATACTGTGTTATTATATAACATGGTGGCACATTTGTCGATATTGAGATGCAGATCGTTCATTTTACACCATTCAAAAAAATAATCTAAATCTCTCTGGAGTGAGCGGATCGTGAGTGAAAATTTTGTTGGTGCACTGTTTCATATTGCTGTAAGGCCATAACACCTACAGCAATTTGATTCGGAAAATCAACGTCAACATTTTCACTTGACAGCCTTGTTTAGTATCGTCGGTGTTTGTGTTTTCTGTGTTTGTCTGTGATTATGACTAGGGAATTCAGGGTAGACGTAGGCAATATACGCGGGCTAAAAAGTAATCACTTTTTGCGTAAGTAATCACTTTGAAGCTACCTGGCTACGAACTAGTGCCATTATTGTTCTCACCGCGGTCTCGCCATTTACGTGCATAATGATGTAGCTTTCTCCAAAACAACGTGATCCATGTTCCAATCCGGAACTCAATTTCATGTGGTTAAAATGCCATCTCCGTATGCAAATTATCCACTACTGCTTTATTTACAGAAGCCCCAAACTGGACAGCAATTCGACTTTTAACGAGTTTGATGCGCTGTCTGACTGCATTCAATGAATTGTGTCCCTGTATTCTCACACTGAAATGGTTATTATGGGCGACTTTAATATACGCAGTTCTAGGGGCTTCGACATTCTGGACAGACGACATCCGAATGACGCTGGGTTGCGATCTTCGCTGCGGAAAACAACTTAACGCAGGTCAAAAACTGAGGCAAAAAATCTTGCAATGTCCCAAAAGCAGTAATAATTTTTGGTCGTTCGCCAAAACCATAAGAAATTAAAGACATTCCAGCTGTCAGCTCTCCGGACAAGGTAAATCTGCTTGTTGCACACTGTGCGGCCATCTCATAACTTCCAGATTGCGCTTTGTCCCCGCCAACACTTGAGTGCGTTGAATCCTCAATGGGACGAATCCACTCTCGCACTCGTGTAGTAGCAAGAGTACTTAAAGTATTTGATATACATAAATCCGCTGGTCTAGATGGTATATCTCCCCTTCTTCTGAAAAGGTATTCTTCCTCGCTGGCAAAACTATTGCGTAAGCTTTTTCATCAATCCTACACTTTAGAAATTTTTCCGAGCAGATGGAAAACAGCATTTGTCTAGCCCGTCCTTAAAAAAGGCGAATGTTCTTCCCTCTCCTCCTACAGACCCATTGCACTTATCTTCGTTCTTTCCAAGTTCATGGAAGCGCTGATAAACCATCAGCTAATGAACTATCTGGAAGCGCGGAACCTTCTTAATGACCAGCAGAATGGTTTTCATAGCAACTCATACCCGAGCTCGATGGTTCCGCAAGATCTCTGGACCTATTTATTCAATTGGTTGACCTCCTAGTTGTACTTGTTATTTCTAAAGCATTTGACAGAGTTTGGCATCAGGCTCTTTTGTCGAAAATGCGTGCATTTGAGATCGACGACTTTCTCCTTTAATGGATTCAAACGTTTCGGAACGTTCAATTAAAGTTGTCTTGGACGGTTTCAAGTCTGATTTTCATAAAATAAATGCTGGTGTGCCGTAGGGCTCTGTTCTGTTCTGCTACTGCTAATCCAATATATTCCTTTGCTGATGACAGCACTCTCTGCTTTTCATATTCGTTAACGAACTCACGCCCCTGCTCTTCGGCTGTAGAACAGGAACGGCAGCTTATGTTAAGCTCATTGAATTCCGATATTAACAGCATAACCAATTGGGGAACTATAAACAGAGTGAATGGTTACAAAACACAATGCTGTCTGCTGTCGTTAAAGTGAAATTGAAACTCCCACCCATTATCCATGAATGGCACTTGCATCGTCGAAACCGAAAAACTTTCCAACCTTGGTATGTGTATCAATGACAACTTACGTTGGAATGAACACATATTCGATGTCGTCAAAAATGATGCGAAATGCCTAGGTTTCTTCAAGCGATGTAAGAAATATTGTAGCCCTATGATCTGGTCTCAATATATAAGGCATTCATGCGCCCAAAATTGGAGTACAATGCCCATTTCTGGTCAGGTGCTCCTAAAACATATCTGCACCTGCTAGATAGGATTCAAAACCGGCGATAAAACTTATTGATGATATTAATACCAGTCAATCAATTGACACACTCGAACACCGACGTAATGTCTCCTGTCTCACATTGTTTTATCGCTATTTCCACCACCAGTGCTCCACTGAAATCGCCAGTAGCATTCCGCCCATTCAAACTTTCAAACGTAACACCCGTTTCGCTATGAATGCTCATCAGTATACCTTCAAGCCCTTTTCGGACGTACTCTAAAATATCGTGATTCGTTCCTAAGCCGTACAACTCGCTTATGGAATGCCCTCTTTATTTCCTGGTCGTTATAACTTGCAAACATTTAAAAACAATGTATATCGCTACCTCTCTTTTCTTCCTCCCTAAATTTCCTTTGCCCGCGCTATGTACAAACATTCTAAGGGTACACAAACCCTTTGAGCACGAGCTTATTATTAAAAAAAAAATAGAAATACTATATAGCTATATAATTACTTACATCGAATTATCAATTAGTGGCCATACAATAGGGCTTCTGCCGAAGTATTAGCTTCCAAAATATCAATTTGCTGTTGTCTTCGGAGCGTTCTGCCTTCTCGAGTATTCTCATTTGCGGGTTTGTCAACCACTTTTATACGCTCATAATGTATTTTTTCTGTGTGCCACTGAGAAGTGGGTCCACAATTAATCCGAAGTGTATTCATGATGAGTAATAATTATATAATTAATTAAAAACTAATTAAATATACAATCAGCAGTATATGCAGTAATTTCTACAATAGTACTGCTACTACCCACGGTTTTTGAGCTTATTTTCCACACTAACTAATTGAAGCTTTCATTATTGTTATGCTTGAATCCACCGATACACCTAGAGAGTAAATTATCATTACTGAGATTTTCATCAATTGACTGTATGGCATCCAAAACAACTGGAGGAAGAGGGCGCTAATCTTGCTTGTAAGAATCGAGTTCCCCATTAG
This sequence comes from Volucella bombylans, assembly GCA_949129095.1. Lineage (NCBI taxonomy): Eukaryota > Metazoa > Arthropoda > Insecta > Diptera > Syrphidae > Volucella > Volucella bombylans. Next base: position 14,153,936 of record OX422145.1, on the reverse strand, counting down.
TCTCAGCGCGCTAATACGAGCACCAAGAATCTTTGCCTTCTGGGCATATCTCGTGTTGTGGTTTTTCATCAGTTGAGCTGTAGTAATAAAATTTTGACTATGTCGCAGTTTTCATATATATATATTTTTTTTTTTGTGTTTGTTTCATAATGCGTCGTTTCCGTCAAATCACAAAATTTTCGCATTGCTTCATATCCTATTCTTAGGAGTCTCATTAAAAATATGAATCATCTATTTATTTAATAGGAATGTCCTATAAAAGAACACGAAGGAATGTTTTCATTAACACAATTATCACATGATACCACAATTTTACCAATTACACTCTTTGCACTTTACAAGATTCGAAATGGCCGTAAATACAGAAATAAAGTTTATTATTCAATAGTCGACATTACTATCTCCCTGCATATCAACTTCTATGTTACGTTTTAATTTTTAAGCTGATGCACTTGTAATACTTTAATCACGTTACGCTGTTTAAGTATTGAAAACATTTTTTCTTTTAACGGTACGCGAATTACGAAGATACCAGATCTTTGAAGTTCTCTAGAACCTTTGCTGCGATCCATAATAAAATAATCAAATAAATTTTTATATAAACGCCCAAGTATCGACCACTCAGTTTAACTGCCACGAATATACTGATGCCTAACCAAATTTGTAAGGATAGGCAAATAGGCAGCAAGACTATTCAAGAATATAATAGGCGAGTTTAAATCGGTTGCTTGCAGCTGCCGTCCGCTACCTACTATGGGTGTCCGCGACCCTTTCAGTAATTGTAGGATATCTGGGAAACTATTCATCGGATTGACTTGGAATTCAAGAAAATGCAAGCAAAAAAATTAATTCTGACTGCATCTCACCCCTTATATCACAATTTTATTTATCAATTTTGTCCCATCAAATGGAAGAATATAAATCCATATCTAAAATGTCATCGAAATACGTTTCCTTGCAGAAGCCGATGGGAAATTCTGATTATCATCTAATTTTTTAATTTTGGTGGGGCGAATGCTCCTATTTATTCGGCTTAAACAAGCTATAACTTAAAAATTAAACTTAAACTATAACTTAAAACTAAGGTTGATTGGAGTGGTGAAGGAGAACGGATTTGACGTATGAACTGGTGCGGTGGAAGTCAAAGACGGTAGGGTTTGGATTGATTTTTCGTAGCATACGGGAGATTTGTTTCGCTCGCGCCATAGGAAGTGTGGTGGGTTGGTAGATAGAAGAGACGAGCAGTACGTAGATTACAAGGGTTAGTGTAGAGGAAAATAGAGTTGTGAAGGGACGCGCGTTTAACTCGATGTAAGGATTCGATGAATAAAGAATGCTAACTGCTTGAAACAGTGAATATCTAAGTATGGTGTTGTCGTACTATCGAAAACTACAAATTCAGATTTTGTAACGAGGAATAAATAAAACAGGAACACAATAAGTTTGTTATCCACCGTTTCAAAATTCCTATTTTTACTAAAGATATTAATTCAATTGATACATTCTTCAATACACTCATACAGAATAATACATACTTTTAGTTTTTCTTTGTTTTGGACAACTTTTTATGGCTTTTACTGCTCTATCTTCGATTTTTTGCTCCCCCTGTTCTTGGTCCTTGTTATTGGTTCTTGCTTTTGGTTCTTTTTCATTGTTGTCATGATGACAGTACTTTTGAGGCAATTTGCCATATCGTCTACATCTTACGCTCCAGGCTCGAAAGATGTAGAGAGTTTTTGACCTCGATGTCAGGGTTGTTAACATATGGTGTGGCAGATGTCACGTACGTTATGGTGTATATCACCTTCATTTTTCCCGGAATTTATTCAGAAAATTAAAAATACAATTTGATTCGTCTAAATCTATATTGTCCCCTGCAACACACTTATGCCAGTGCTTGATCCAATCCTCGAAACATTTTTTATATTCGGTTTTCGGTATGTCCATCAGTGCTTCCTGCGATTTTTCCATCACTTAATCTCGGCTGCTGAAACTCGTTCCCCGTAGTGGTTTTTAAACTCGATTGAACAGAAAGAAGTCACAGGGCGCCAAATCAGGTGAATTTGCTGCCTCATGGATGGTATTTGTTGCATTTTTCGTCAACAAATTACGAATAATGATAGCACTGTGCGACGGTGCGTTATCATTGTGCAAAATCCACGAGTTTTCTGCACACAATTCTGGCATCCTTCGGCGAATTGCTTCACGCAAACGTCTCATAACGCCCAAATAATACTCTTTGTTTAATGCCTGGCCTTCTGGCAAAAAGTCATGATGCACTACACCGTTGTAATCCACGAAAACCGTGAGCATTGCCTTGTTCTTTGACTGACGGCAACAATTACAATAAAGTACTATACAGGATTCGAGAGCCTAAAATTTGCTCTTTAATATAAAATTTACACCAAATTATTCGTGTGAATAATTTTTGAATAATTCGCATTCAAACTTAAATTTTTGGTAAAAAATGAAAAAAAAATTTTTTTAAATCAATATTATTCAAAATTGTGAGATGATGTGCCCAATTGGTTTTTTGTATTAATGCGCATAAACCGCATGGCTTTATATCTTCTAGTTTTTGAGAAAATTGAAAATTACTAAAACTATTTTTTATAAGATGTTTTTTTTGGTATTTATGGTGATCTCACTTTGAGGATTAATATTGATGATAGGGTCATCTTTGTAAGTAAAGTACAGCAAATCATTTAGCGTAACCCAGAATGCACCACGAGGAGGTAAATTTGCATTGCATTCCGCGTCCCAGTCAGTCAGTTTGTGAGTAAGTTAGGTGTTAGTTAAAAGTAGTCAATTAAATGTTCAATGTACGAGTACATATTAAAAAGGTATGTAAGTTTCGTCAATGAAGTCATCGTCCGTACTGGTGTCAATGTCGTTGAGTTCGTCGATGATGGTGAAGAGCCGAGGTTGTTTTGGTGGTAAAATACCTTCTAAGTGCTCATTGTGAACGGTCGGAGGGTCGAAGTCCTTCAGTTGCAAACCCACACTTTCTTTACCTTTGACAAAACCTGGGTACACTTTTCTTACGTCAATTAAAAATTCAGTGATTTGGGAGCCCATGTCGTCCTTATAATTTTTTTCAAGGCAGTATTTCCGGTAAAAGAAAAGTGCAATATATTGTATTGCGGCATAAAATTGATTTTTTCAGAAGCTTGTTCTGATTCTCAAGATTATTTATAGTATTGGTTGCATCGGTCTTGTCAACATATTCGCCTTTGCTGTGGTTTGTAATTTCATGAGTCGTAGAAGTAGGGAACATTTTCTCAATACCTATGTATTGGCGTGCGCTGTCGGTACAAATACGACTGTTGTTAGGGTTAACGTATTTGTGTATATAAGGCCACAAGTCTTCTTTACTTTTGGAGTTCACTTTAAAGAAGAGTCCGACCTTATCTTCTTTACAAAATAACCCCAACATTACGATTTTCATTTGTTCGGTTACACGGCCTCTATGGTATTTCCTTTTTGTAAGAAAGGTCTCGTCGATTTGTACAGTTTTTCCTTTGCCGCCAATGTTAACATCGATGTGAGATGCTATTATTTCGGCTATTCACGACAATAGTTATAGTAATCTATTATAGTAGATTTACTAAGCTCACTTTTATTGTCGTGATGGCGCCAAGCGATTATTTGCTAATTTTAAAATAATAACATATATGTAATAATATTTTTAAAAAATCCTTAGGTTGTAGCTTAAGGTTTAATTAATTTACCTGAAAAACCGTGTTCACAGGCATTTTGATAACAAAAGCGATAATTATTGCAAGCACCTCGCGAATCTCTAGCCGACATTGAGGTCCATGGAAAAATGTACTGATAGATGGGTTGATTGTATTTCTACAATTTTTGTTACCTTGTTTTTTAGAGCTTTTCTTTGAGCACCGCCACATCCAAAAGAACTTTATATTTCTACACTTTTCTACCTTCATAGGTAAGTTGCAACACAGTGGTGGATGGATGTTTTAGTGGGAATTAAACCAGATTCCTCTAAAAATTCAATGCTTCTTTCGTTAGTCGACACCAAATCTCCGAACGAACAAAACACGGAGAAGTTATTTAGTTTAGGATGGATTAGAGGATGCTTAGCCGTCATTGCGTATTCACAAAAAATATCACTTGATTCGCACTACGGTTCAACACAGAGTGATCTTTGTGAATACCAATAACTACATGCCTTATCACAAAAAGAAATAACGGTATAAAGCCAAACGTTTGCTCGGTTATATTTTTGCATCATTATCAAGTGCATTACATATTACATTCGTACAACATAGATATTTCGCAAGGTAAATAATTTATTGCAACATTGGAAATGTGAATTTTCTATAATGCGAATTAGTGAAACTTTGTTATTAATGGGAACTTTGTAATTTTGTGATGAGTACTGTGGATGAAGAGTATTGATGACATAGGCACCTGTCTGACGAAAAGCACATACCCTGAGCGGAGCAACGAAGTTGCGTGAGCGGGACCTCCCGCCTGCGGAAAGAGAGTTGAAATCCATTAATCCCGCGAAGCGGTTCACCCGTGTACTCTTAATTAAGAAAACTATTGATATAGGCGTCTGCGAGATGTTTAAATAATACTCATTAATACTCAATAATACTCAATAATACTCAGAATTAATACGCGCATTGATAATAAAAAACCAATTTGGCACATTATTTCACAATTTTGAGTAATATTGTTAATTTTTTTTTTTAATTTTTTACCAAGAATTTGAGTTTTAATGTGAATTATTCAAAAACTATTCACACGAATAATTTGATATAAATTTTATATTAAAGAACAAGTTTCGGGCTTTCATATTCTGTATAGTACTTTATTGTAAGTGTTACCGTTGTTTTTTAATAAATTAAATTTTTTCCCCATCTTAAGTCATTTGTTTTTAAATTGCCCATAACTTCTAAACGGGATGAGATGGACCCCCCTCCCATAGTAAAAAATGCTAGTTTTTAACTCCTCTACAGAATACCGTTATCAATTCTTGGCGCCAAAGTTATCGTACTCGTGCCCATATTTAAAGTGAGAAAAAAAAAAATAAAACAGACAAATTACAAATTCAAGCAATAACCAGACGGTAAAAGTGCTGATCGAATAAACACAAATAAACCCTGCAACAGCCAAAAAGTCTTTTTGTTGTAGGGTTTCACATTCGCAAGGTTCTTGCTTCACAAATTCAGTTTGAAAACTTACCCATCCGCGGGGATATGTTATTACGCTAATCGCTTGATGGGTATAGATACAGCTAGGTGCATGCGCTTGACTATGTTACAAATTATGTCGAATGGTTTTGATTGCAGCCATTGATTCTACTTGAAAATTCCTTTGTTGGTGCACTGTTAGATATTTTCTACCAATCAACCACCTAAATGTTTCTCTCTCGTTTCGATTCGTTTATGGCCAAAACTTTTCACAATATTTCTTCTACAATTAAACCTGCTATTCGTAGGACTGGGTCCCGTCATGGTCGATAATATTAATTTTGATACGCAGGCTATTTCAAATTACTTAAAAAAAAACCGTGCATATAAACTAAACCGAATTATTTGGAAATTAAAAGATAATTGCTTTCGCAGACAATAGTGGCTACACAAAGAATGTGGTTTATTTTCAATTCAATTAACAATTGAGAGCTGGTTGACAATGACTTATTTTAGAACTTGTCAGCATAGAAGCATTAGATTGGCTGTAATAGATTAGTGAACTGCGTAGGCGCAGTTCTGGGGATCTAACTTATTTAGGATCGGACAAACAATGCTGATGTTTCATTCATTGGGCATATTTTCGTCGATACAGATTTGGGAGATGAGTAAGCTCGTTGGTTTTTTCTGTATTTTTAAAGAACTTACCGCTCAAGAGGGTATGACTACTCTTAAAATGCCAGAGCACGTGTTAGGTTTTTTGAAAAATTGGACAGAGCGAGAAGATGTTTGCATTCATTGGTTATATTTCGCTCGATGGGTGGCATCCAACTTTTAACGGTGAGACTTAATTATTAGTGTAATTGGACTTGTTGTTCTATTCTGGGCAACCACTCAACGCACACGATTTTATGTGCCCAGAAAAGTGTCTCAAAAAATTATATAAGACAAGGAAAAGTATAATAAGTATGTATTATGCTAATAATAATATAATATGTATTATAAATGTAAACTAAGAACTTTGAAATCATCTCCGTCCCGCCTCACACCTCGCTGCATTACTTTTAGTATATTTGCTTGCAGCTTTTGCAGTTTATCTAAATGGCATCTTGCTGCACTTCCCCAGGCCAATATTCCATAGCTTAGTTTGGATTCCACTAATACGTAATATACTTTTTTAAACACTGTAATAGTTGAGCATTTCTTCAGATATAGCATCATGAAAAGTGCTTTTTTCATATCTGATCCAAGCCTCTGAATATGGTTTTCCCAACGAAAGTGACTGTTGATTACAATTCCAAGATATTTGTATTCTTCCACAACTTCTATTTGCTCAGTTTTCGCATGTGGACACTCGCGAAAATCGAAAATTAATAGTAGAGTTTCTTGGTCTACCGCTTGTTCCCCTAATGTGCATGAGCTTAGTTTTCTTTGCGTTTATAGCAAGTCCCATGTCATGACACCACTTTATAGCTTCCCCGAAATCCTCCTTCATTATCCTCATATCTGTTTCGAAGCATGCATGCTGAACTACAATTGTCATATCATCGGCATATGCGAATGAAATACTACCCTTGAAGATTTTAAGAAGTTCGTTCGTGTACAGGATAAATAATACGGGCCCTAGTTCCCTAGTTCCATCACGATTCAGGATGTCCATTAGTTTACGGTGATTCAAAGTATCGAATGCCTTGCTAAAGTCGATGAACATTACCATTACGTGATGATTTAAATTCAGACTCCGATTGACTAAATTTGCAAGTTCACCAAGTAGTTTTCCTGTGCTTTTATTCTTTTGGAACCCGAACTGATTCTTCGCTATGGTTTTCTCTTTGTCTAGAAACCTCCAAAGTCTTATCATCACAACTTCTTCAGGACATTTTTCATCTATTGGTAATATAGAGATAGGACTATTGTTTTATAAAGCCCTCTTTTTACCACCTTTGTATATTGGTCATATAATTGCCGTCTTAAGAATAGTCGGAATTTGTAGCTCACGTACCTCACCTATTCACGATTTTGCTTAAAACTGGGGCGAAAATGTTTGCATTATTTTTTAGGTCGCATGCCCTTATGCCATCTGCACCTCAAGATTGTTTGGTTTTGATAGATCGCAGGATCATATATATTTCGGCTTCATTGGTTTCCTCCACAAATATCGAGTTGAGAGTAGTCGTACATATATGATTCGAAGTTTTAATGCTGCAGTCGTGAACAATTTTAGAAGCTTGTTTGCTAAACCCGTTAGCACATTCATTAACTAATGTATTGACATTTTTATTTGAGCCACTATGTTTTATAATGAAGTCGTCCAAATTTTGGTATTTTTTTTGGTATTTATGGTGATCTCACTTTGAGGATTAATATTGATGATAGGGTCATCTTTGTAAGTAAAGTACAGCAAATCATTTAGCGTAACCCAGAATGCACCACGAGGAGGTAAATTTGCATTGCATTCCGCGTCCCAGTCAGTCAGTTTGTGAGTAAGTTAGGTGTTAGTTAAAAGTAGTCAATTAAATGTTCAATGTACGAGTACATATTAAAAAGGTATGTAAGTTTCGTCAATGAAGTCATCGTCCGTACTGGTGTCAATGTCGTTGAGTTCGTCGATGATGGTGAAGAGCCGAGGTTGTTTTGGTGGTAAAATACCTTCTAAGTGCTCATTGTGAACGGTCGGAGGGTCGAAGTCCTTCAGTTGCAAACCCACACTTTCTTTACCTTTGACAAAACCTGGGTACACTTTTCTTACGTCAATTAAAAATTCAGTGATTTGGGAGCCCATGTCGTCCTTATAATTTTTTTCAAGGCAGTATTTCCGGTAAAAGAAAAGTGCAATATATTGTATTGCGGCATAAAATTGATTTTTTCAGAAGCTTGTTCTGATTCTCAAGATTATTTATAGTATTGGTTGCATCGGTCTTGTCAACATATTCGCCTTTGCTGTGGTTTGTAATTTCATGAGTCGTAGAAGTAGGGAACATTTTCTCAATACCTATGTATTGGCGTGCGCTGTCGGTACAAATACGACTGTTGTTAGGGTTAACGTATTTGTGTATATAAGGCCACAAGTCTTCTTTACTTTTGGAGTTCACTTTAAAGAAGAGTCCGACCTTATCTTCTTTACAAAATAACCCCAACATTACGATTTTCATTTGTTCGGTTACACGGCCTCTATGGTATTTCCTTTTTGTAAGAAAGGTCTCGTCGATTTGTACAGTTTTTCCTTTGCCGCCAATGTTAACATCGATGTGAGATGCTATTATTTCGGCTATTCACGACAATAGTTATAGTAATCTATTATAGTAGATTTACTAAGCTCACTTTTATTGTCGTGATGGCGCCAAGCGATTATTTGCTAATTTTAAAATAATAACATATATGTAATAATATTTTTAAAAAATCCTTAGGTTGTAGCTTAAGGTTTAATTAATTTACCTGAAAAACCGTGTTCACAGGCATTTTGATAACAAAAGCGATAATTATTGCAAGCACCTCGCGAATCTCTAGCCGACATTGAGGTCCATGGAAAAATGTACTGATAGATGGGTTGATTGTATTTCTACAATTTTTGTTACCTTGTTTTTTAGAGCTTTTCTTTGAGCACCGCCACATCCAAAAGAACTTTATATTTCTACACTTTTCTACCTTCATAGGTAAGTTGCAACACAGTGGTGGATGGATGTTTTAGTGGGAATTAAACCAGATTCCTCTAAAAATTCAATGCTTCTTTCGTTAGTCGACACCAAATCTCCGAACGAACAAAACACGGAGAAGTTATTTAGTTTAGGATGGATTAGAGGATGCTTAGCCGTCATTGCGTATTCACAAAAAATATCACTTGATTCGCACTACGGTTCAACACAGAGTGATCTTTGTGAATACCAATAACTACATGCCTTATCACAAAAAGAAATAACGGTATAAAGCCAAACGTTTGCTCGGTTATATTTTTGCATCATTATCAAGTGCATTACATATTACATTCGTACAACATAGATATTTCGCAAGGTAAATAATTTATTGCAACATTGGAAATGTGAATTTTCTATAATGCGAATTAGTGAAACTTTGTTATTAATGGGAACTTTGTAATTTTGTGATGAGTACTGTGGATGAAGAGTATTGATGACATAGGCACCTGTCTGACGAAAAGCACATACCCTGAGCGGAGCAACGAAGTTGCGTGAGCGGGACCTCCCGCCTGCGGAAAGAGAGTTGAAATCCATTAATCCCGCGAAGCGGTTCACCCGTGTACTCTTAATTAAGAAAACTATTGATATAGGCGTCTGCGAGATGTTTAAATAATACTCATTAATACTCAATAATACTCAATAATACTCAGAATTAATACGCGCATTGATAATAAAAAACCAATTTGGCACATTATTTCACAATTTTGAGTAATATTGTTAATTTTTTTTTTTAATTTTTTACCAAGAATTTGAGTTTTAATGTGAATTATTCAAAAACTATTCACACGAATAATTTGATATAAATTTTATATTAAAGAACAAGTTTCGGGCTTTCATATTCTGTATAGTACTTTATTGTAAGTGTTACCGTTGTTTTTTAATAAATTAAATTTTTTCCCCATCTTAAGTCATTTGTTTTTAAATTGCCCATAACTTCTAAACGGGATGAGATGGACCCCCCTCCCATAGTAAAAAATGCTAGTTTTTAACTCCTCTACAGAATACCGTTATCAATTCTTGGCGCCAAAGTTATCGTACTCGTGCCCATATTTAAAGTGAGAAAAAAAAAAATAAAACAGACAAATTACAAATTCAAGCAATAACCAGACGGTAAAAGTGCTGATCGAATAAACACAAATAAACCCTGCAACAGCCAAAAAGTCTTTTTGTTGTAGGGTTTCACATTCGCAAGGTTCTTGCTTCACAAATTCAGTTTGAAAACTTACCCATCCGCGGGGATATGTTATTACGCTAATCGCTTGATGGGTATAGATACAGCTAGGTGCATGCGCTTGACTATGTTACAAATTATGTCGAATGGTTTTGATTGCAGCCATTGATTCTACTTGAAAATTCCTTTGTTGGTGCACTGTTAGATATTTTCTACCAATCAACCACCTAAATGTTTCTCTCTCGTTTCGATTCGTTTATGGCCAAAACTTTTCACAATATTTCTTCTACAATTAAACCTGCTATTCGTAGGACTGGGTCCCGTCATGGTCGATAATATTAATTTTGATACGCAGGCTATTTCAAATTACTTAAAAAAAAACCGTGCATATAAACTAAACCGAATTATTTGGAAATTAAAAGATAATTGCTTTCGCAGACAATAGTGGCTACACAAAGAATGTGGTTTATTTTCAATTCAATTAACAATTGAGAGCTGGTTGACAATGACTTATTTTAGAACTTGTCAGCATAGAAGCATTAGATTGGCTGTAATAGATTAGTGAACTGCGTAGGCGCAGTTCTGGGGATCTAACTTATTTAGGATCGGACAAACAATGCTGATGTTTCATTCATTGGGCATATTTTCGTCGATACAGATTTGGGAGATGAGTAAGCTCGTTGGTTTTTTCTGTATTTTTAAAGAACTTACCGCTCAAGAGGGTATGACTACTCTTAAAATGCCAGAGCACGTGTTAGGTTTTTTGAAAAATTGGACAGAGCGAGAAGATGTTTGCATTCATTGGTTATATTTCGCTCGATGGGTGGCATCCAACTTTTAACGGTGAGACTTAATTATTAGTGTAATTGGACTTGTTGTTCTATTCTGGGCAACCACTCAACGCACACGATTTTATGTGCCCAGAAAAGTGTCTCAAAAAATTATATAAGACAAGGAAAAGTATAATAAGTATGTATTATGCTAATAATAATATAATATGTATTATAAATGTAAACTAAGAACTTTGAAATCATCTCCGTCCCGCCTCACACCTCGCTGCATTACTTTTAGTATATTTGCTTGCAGCTTTTGCAGTTTATCTAAATGGCATCTTGCTGCACTTCCCCAGGCCAATATTCCATAGCTTAGTTTGGATTCCACTAATACGTAATATACTTTTTTAAACACTGTAATAGTTGAGCATTTCTTCAGATATAGCATCATGAAAAGTGCTTTTTTCATATCTGATCCAAGCCTCTGAATATGGTTTTCCCAACGAAAGTGACTGTTGATTACAATTCCAAGATATTTGTATTCTTCCACAACTTCTATTTGCTCAGTTTTCGCATGTGGACACTCGCGAAAATCGAAAATTAATAGTAGAGTTTCTTGGTCTACCGCTTGTTCCCCTAATGTGCATGAGCTTAGTTTTCTTTGCGTTTATAGCAAGTCCCATGTCATGACACCACTTTATAGCTTCCCCGAAATCCTCCTTCATTATCCTCATATCTGTTTCGAAGCATGCATGCTGAACTACAATTGTCATATCATCGGCATATGCGAATGAAATACTACCCTTGAAGATTTTAAGAAGTTCGTTCGTGTACAGGATAAATAATACGGGCCCTAGTTCCCTAGTTCCATCACGATTCAGGATGTCCATTAGTTTACGGTGATTCAAAGTATCGAATGCCTTGCTAAAGTCGATGAACATTACCATTACGTGATGATTTAAATTCAGACTCCGATTGACTAAATTTGCAAGTTCACCAAGTAGTTTTCCTGTGCTTTTATTCTTTTGGAACCCGAACTGATTCTTCGCTATGGTTTTCTCTTTGTCTAGAAACCTCCAAAGTCTTATCATCACAACTTCTTCAGGACATTTTTCATCTATTGGTAATATAGAGATAGGACTATTGTTTTATAAAGCCCTCTTTTTACCACCTTTGTATATTGGTCATATAATTGCCGTCTTAAGAATAGTCGGAATTTGTAGCTCACGTACCTCACCTATTCACGATTTTGCTTAAAACTGGGGCGAAAATGTTTGCATTATTTTTTAGGTCGCATGCCCTTATGCCATCTGCACCTCAAGATTGTTTGGTTTTGATAGATCGCAGGATCATATATATTTCGGCTTCATTGGTTTCCTCCACAAATATCGAGTTGAGAGTAGTCGTACATATATGATTCGAAGTTTTAATGCTGCAGTCGTGAACAATTTTAGAAGCTTGTTTGCTAAACCCGTTAGCACATTCATTAACTAATGTATTGACATTTTTATTTGAGCCACTATGTTTTATAATGAAGTCGTCCAAATTTGTTTTCCTTCTTCACAACAATTCATTTATTATTTTCCAAGTTTCCTTTGGCTTATTATTCGTTTGGTCGAAACGATTCTTGTAAAACGACGACTTTTGTATAAAGATTTCTTTATTTATTTGGTTTCGCAGTAATATGTATTCTGCTTCATAAGATTTGTTCAGTCTATTATTTTTCCATCTCCGGTACAGTCTGTCTCTTTCTTTCCAATTCACTGCAAGTCCATTTGATATCCATGGCTTATGGAATTTTTTTTTTGTTGTTTGTCGTTTGCAGATCTCCGCAGAGTGTAAACGAGTTCGGCTTTTCCTAGAATGAAAACATATATATATAAAAAATAGTGTACAGTTCTGCTAATAAAGCTAATTGGTTGCAATTTTATTATCCGACTCGATAGCCAAGCGGTTAGCAAATCCTGGGATATGGGTTCGATCCCGGAACTTGGAACTCCGTCCTTTTTTTTTCTTTTATTTTTTTTTTGTTCTTAAATTGGATAAAAAAAATAAAAAAAGTGATAAGGAAATCGCATAATGGATGGTGGAGAGCGCTCCGCTCTCATATATAACGGTAGTTGCCAAAGGCAACAATAGTGTTGCCTGTGCCGTGGCGAAAGCCATTAAAAGGCGGAAGATTTTAAAAACCACTCCTACGAGTAATCTAACAAAGATGAAAATGGGTGCTGCTTTAGCAGCAGACACAGTAAAAACCAGACAAACAAATTAAAAAACAATCGTCGATGTACATCTCTGATGAGTGTTATAAGGGAGGCAACAACAACTTTGCCTCTCTAGTAGCATCCGAGTCTGAAGATGAGGATGAAGAATTAAAATACCTTACGAGCAGCATATAAAAACTGAATGAAAAAGTTCTTGCTATTAAGCAAAGACAAACTGCACGCAGGCAGAGGGAGCAACTGGAAGTAGAAAGCTCCCAGAAACAGAAACAACAAAACCAGCAGCAGCAGAAAAAACAACTGCAGCAGCAGCAGAAAAAGCAACAGCTGCAAAAACAACAACAGCTGAAACCACTGCAGCTGAAAAAACAGCAGCAGCAGCAACAACAACAGCAGCAGCAGCAACAATAAAAGCAACAAAAGCAACAGCAGCAACAACAACACCAGCAGCAGAAGAAGAAGAAGGAGAAGGTGCCTCCTATCAACACCTATAAATTAGAAGTAAATGCAACCAAGGACCTTTGTAAGCTAGCCATTGGTAATAATTTTAAAATTATGAGATTGGGGAACTGTAATACAGTGGAGGGCTACGCGAAAGTGAAAGAGCTCCTAAAGGAAACGACGACGGAGCACTACTCATACACACCGAAGTGTGAAAAGTGGCAATCGATGCTGCTGAAGGGGTTGGAACCGTCTTCTGATCCTGAGGAGATCCGGGCACTGCTCAAAGAGAAGGAGTGAGAAGGACTCAAGTTTGTGGGGGTAAAGCTATTTACCACAGCTAGAGCCAGGCGGGAGAAACGGAGTCCGCCGTTCTTCCTGGTGCAGCTCAGTCCCGAAAGCCATCTGGATAGTCTAAGGAGTATCAATGTCCTAGACTACCAGGTGGTTCACTGGGAAAAACTAAAAAGGAGCGAAGGCGTTATACAATGCATTCGCTGCCAGAGGTTCGGGCACGCCGCGTCGAACTGCCAAATGCAGCCTCGATGCGTGAAGTGCGCAAAGAACCACAGTTCCGGGGAGTGTGCTCTGGGTGTTGACGGAGCATCCGATAGGTCACAGCTCTCGTGCGTGTTATGTGGAAACGTGGGACACACCGCAAACTATCGGGGTTGTCCTAAGTTCGCTGACATTAAGAAAGCAAAACTGGCTCGGCAGCAGAAGGTGGAGGTCAAACGTTCACCTATTAGGTTCCAAACACCAGCCGTCACGTCACAAATTTGCTACGTCCAAATGGCGTCAGGTAGGGGGGCTACGGTACAGCAAGCGACTGTTGCTTCTCCGGCGCCTGTGCCGAGAACAACGGAAGCTGCACCTAACATGCAGGCCATCTTGTTCGCAATCCAAGGGCAAATGGCTCAGCTGCAAAAGCAGGTACAAGAACAGGCCAAGCGGGTGGACCAGATCTACGCGCTGCTGCCGGGCCTAACGCAATACATGTCGTAGTGGGTACGCACATGGTGGAGCAAACTTTGAAGGTTCTTGCGGTGAATATTAATTCACTGATTAGGATCGAACGAAGAGCCGCGATGTTTAAATTGCTACAAGACCAAACTCCTGATGTGCTTTTCGCTAGCGAAACCAAGTTAACCGATAAGAACAAACTGGAGTACAATAATTATATTGTTAGAAGAAGAAATCGGCCCAGATCCAAACGTGGAGTCGGTGTCGCGGTCTTCATTAAAGAAGGTATAAAATTTCACAGAGTGTACAAGGGAGTGTTGCGTAGGTTCCGGGTGTTGGAGGCAGTCATCATTTACATAACGCTCCGCAGTGGAAAGTGGCTGTACTTTACCTCTGTTTATGCACCTGAAGCTTCACAATCCACCCTATTCATTACAGAGCTCGACACGCTTTTTGACTTCTGGAATCGGGGGAGAATTATTTTATAATCGGCGGGGATTTTAACGCTAGACACAGAGATTGGGGAAATAATTTGCCAAATACTAGAGGAAACCTACTACTCGATTGGTGGGGTCAGCACGATGTCATGTACAGACTCGGTCTTAAAGCGACGGATAACCCGTCGTTTCCCAGAGGCGGGTCTTATTTGGACTTACTGCTGTACGACAAACGTATACGACATTACGGGTACGAATTTACCAACGCTAAACTGTCTGCGCACATTCGTGTATGACAGCGACCATTGCGGTTTTAGCACCGAAATTACAGTTCCCAACGAAATTGCGGAATTGGAGGAGTTTGTCCAAAGATTTTCTTACAACTACAGTAAGATTCGATGGACACGCTTCTCCGCAACCTTGAAAAGAGCGCTCTCCTCGAACACGCTCCACCCACCATCCAATAGGAATTTGTCAAACGAGGAGATCGACAATTACCTAAAACAAATGGACGAGACAATTAAACAAACTATGGACACTACAATACCACGGTATCGACGTACGACCAACGAAGACCTGTTCCGCAATCCTACTATTGACGCACTGCACCGATTTTGTCAAGACTTAGAAACTTGTACAGACAGTTAACTGACAGACAAGACCCGGAGATTAGGACACTGAAGTCGTCGATTAAAAATATTCAAACGCTAATAAAAGAGAATTAGAGAATTTCTGTAAGTTTGTATTGAAAGAACAAGGTTCGGATAATAGATCCGGCGAATCTCCGGTCGATAAGTCTCCTTCCGAATATCAGTAAAGGTTTTGAAAAAGTAATCAATAGAGCACTGTCTAGGTGGGTTGAGGACAAACATATAGTTCCGGATAATCAAATCGGTTTTAAGGCATAACCTAAACCTATGTAAGGTGGCCATCGCTATCCCCAGAGAAAACAGATTGGCTTCCATAGGCTAAGTTTTTTGTTATCAATTTTTTCTTAGCCCTAAATACACAAAATAAACATTTATAAATAAAATGTAAATAAAGTCGAAGGACATAGATATAAGAATTTAGAGTAGCTTAGAGTGCCTGTGTGGGGCCGGTAAGTTAGTATAAGATTGTTAAGTAATTTTAAGCTAGCATTTAAGCATTTTTTGTTAGTATGTAAGAGTTAATGATTAAGAACATAAAATGCTTTAAAACTGAACTGCGTATGGTTCATAATTGGTTCAAATTGGTCAATAATTGACCAATGAGTTGAGGAGATCAGATTGTTAACAATTGCACTTTTTAGACTATCCACACGTTCCTTGGAGTTTTCTACTGGAGGTTTCTTTTTAGAGGTCCCTAATACTACAGCATAATAATCCGATATATCAGTCTCCACTACTCCAGATAAAATTATATTTTTATGCATTTTGACTACGATGTAGTCTATTACAGTAGAGGTTCCTTTTTGCAAATCCACTCGATTATTGCTATTTATAATATTTGTAAGCCCTTTGGAAGCGAATGCTTCCAAATAATTCTTGACATAGGAGTTTGTTTCATCACGAATGTTTATATTTATATCTCCCATCAGTATTACCTCTTCGCCACATGCAACATTTTTCTTAAGTTCAGTGATAAATGAATTTTCACTAAAACCTAGTGGTCTGTAGATTGCAGTTATTTGGTTTTTTTTTTCTAAATGAATCTGTTACTTTCACAGATATACTTTCATATGCATAGGTCATTAAAGGTACTCGTTCATAAGTTATATCATTTTTAAGAAACATCATAATCCCTCCGCCCCTTGATTGTTTTCGGTTTATGAATTCCGGTTTATGAAAACCTTCGATCTTAAAAAAATCGTTTTCTTCATCCTCAACATTTGTTTCAACCAAAACAATGACACTTACATAATTAACTAATTTATTAATATTGCAGACAAAATTATCCCAACTTTTGCGAAGTGATCTTATGTGATCTTATATGTCTAATACAGCTAAAATCCAGTTTTTTTGAATTCATTAATTTCTATGCGGTTAAATTCACTCCATACCCTATATTCGATATCTAATATTACCTTGTTGTTTTTTTCTGCGTCATCCATTGTTAAAAAAATAACTCTGACAAATTGGAATTATTACATACGCTTAATTTTACTTACATCTTCTATAGCATTGTGCTTATTTGCAAAGCAGTGGTGTTCTCGCTTTTTCTTGCCAGAACTCTCCCGGAGCTCTCCCACACAAATGACCATCCTTCTTTTTATGCTTGTTGCTTCGCTGTCCAGAGCAACAGTTTGTTTTCTGGTGTCAGCTGGTTGTTGATGAAGACATTAATATCACCCGCTGCTGGATTTGGCAATTCCATGACCTTCCCCAGTTTAAGCTTAACTTCAGCGATTTCTTCATAAGAGTGGATTTGCATGAGTTTCTTGAGAAAGATGCAATGATTTTGGATTTTTCTATGTTTTTTGGTTTTGTTCTGTACACGTCGCTTCAGTTGTATTTCAACAACGAAAGTGTGCGGACGTGTTTTCGGATTTCGTGTGTTCTTAACATTTGAGAACATATTCGGAGTTTTTCATTTTGGGCGCTAATTTTTTTTTGTTTTTCCGAGTCACTAATTACCTTTTAGGGATATACGGTAATTACGGTCGCTCGGTGGTCGATTTTTACTGCGGTTTTATTGCGGTTTCCGGATATTGTGTTAACTATCAATTAGTGTTCAACGGCTGCACTTTTCAGTGCGGTCGAACTTAAAAATTAGTGGGGTGAGTGGATTTACCAATTTTAAAAAGGGGATTAATTCCCAAAAGTGAACAATCAGAAATTAGTGCGGGAAACACGTTAATTACGGTCGCTCGGTCGGTCGGTTTATTGCGGTTCCGTGTAAATTTGCGAATCAAGCAGTTAGTTCGAGTGCTAAGTGTGGTGATTGGATTTACCAATCCTAAAAAAAAAGAAGAGGAGTAATTCCCAAAATCAGTGTACGGTAAAAGAGGAATAAATTCCCAAAATCGGTGTGGAAAATTGTGTTGGGTTTTCCGTGTTTTAAGCGTGATTGTAGTGTTGCCCCTAAAAACAAAATGGCTGACATGAGCGACTGCTCCCAGGTGGATATTGTGAAGAAGGGGAAGAGGAAAAAAGCAACCCTGCCTGAACCCCCAACCGAGAGCGAAATTGAAACGGACGATGCTGTAAGGAAGAGCATCAAGAAGAAAAAGAAGAAGGATAAAGAGGAAGTAAAACCGGCTGACAAGGTAAGTGATATAAATAATATAATTAAAGGAGGCAATATAGGGGAATTAAGGAAATACATCAACGGGCTCAAAACACGGATGATAGACGTGATGTTTGAGCACGGTGGTGCTGGCCCCCGGATTGCAAAAAAATTAATTGAAGTGTCCGGAGAGTTCGAAAATATTTTTTGCCTTCTGGTAGCGGAGAAGGAAAGAGTTGCGGGATCACTTGAGACTCTCCAAGTGGTCCTAAACAAGCAGCTTAATAGAGACCCGATAGCCAATGTGCCAGGTGCGACTTCGGGGATTTCACCCACAAGCCCTAAGGCTCGTAGTTTTGCGGAGGTGGCATCAATTGTGATGAAGCCTGCGTCCCGCCGAAACCAGCTAACCCCTCCCTGGTTAAACCAGCCAACTCTCCCCTGGTTAAACCAGCTAAACCTATTGCTCCCAGCTGGTCAGTTGTAGTCAGGAGCAAAAAGTCGGCTGTTTCCTCCACGGAAGTTGTATCCAAAATAATGGATAAGGTAGCCCCCACCTTGGGAGTCAGGGTGAATGCGGTTAGACCGCTCAAAAACGGGGGTGTAGTAATACGCACTCCCTCATCTGCTGAAAGAGAGCAGATAATGGGCAGCAAGGGGTTCAAAGATATGGACCTTGATGTAGCAGTGCCCGAGAAACCGGAAAATAGGATCGTTGTACATGGCGTACACACTAGCATTTCGCTGGAAGAATTTATGGCGGAGCTACACCGCCTGAACTTCCCAGAGACGGCTGAACAAAGTAGGCTGAAAGTGGTTTCAAAACCATGGAAGGTGGCTGAAGGGGCTACAACAAATGTTGTGCTAGAAGGCCCAGCTGCAGCCATAGAAGCCTTGCGTAGCATGGGCAGATGCTACATTAAGTGGTTCTCGTTCCCCGTAAGGGAAATCAAAATAAGAGTGGGATGATTCCGGTGCTTTGCTCCGGGTCATGGAGTTGCCGACTGTCCTCATAAGGAGGACATTTGTCGTCGATGCGGCCTTGAAGGCCATAAGGCAGTAAGCTGCAAGGCAGCGATGCAGTGCAGAAACTGTGCTGCAAGAAGACGGCCGGCTGACCACCTTATGGGGTCAACAGTAGCAGAGTTGGCAAGGTTGGCAGCCAGGAACTAGGACTATGAAGACAGTCCAACAAAATTGTCAGGGCGCTTTTTCGGTAGGGGTTGACTTAGGAGCTCAGATGGTTAGGCAGGACTGCAGCATTGCCCTGGTTCAGGAGCCCTACACATCTGATGGATGTGTTAGGGGTTTGCCTGCAGGAATGCGGGTCTTTCTTGATACCAGAGGAAATGCTGCGATTATTATAAGGGAAGTAAATCTAGTTTATGTGCCTGTTTCCTCCAGCGAACGAGGTGTTTGCGTAAGCGTGGAAGGCGCTTTTGGCAGGATTTTTCTTGCCAGCGTCTACTGCAAATACAGTGAGGCAATTGACCCATATATTGAGTATATGGATGGTTTGTTTTCGCTTGCCGGCAGTGAACCCCTCATTATCGGTGTTGACGCCAACGCAACCTCCCCTCTCTGGTTCAGCAAGGAAACCGGACCCTTAACGGGTAACCGGAGCCAGAATCGGGGGAATGTTCTTGGTGAATGGGTCGTTGCCCGCAATGCCCATGTTATCAACGAGCCGAGTGAGGTGTATACCTTTGATGCGGTCAACGGTGGCAAGACTGACATTGATGTTACTCTTGCCAATGAGGCAGCTTTTAGGGCGTTTAGCTTTAGATGGCGTGTTAGGGTAGGGGTGAGTGATCACAACTGGATTCAGTTTGAGATCGCTCACGAAATTGAGTCAAACAATACAGCTTCAGACAGGAGAGGGTGTGTGCGAGGCGCTGATTGGAATGTTTATGGTGCGCGTATACTTGCGGAGGTTTCCTCCCTGACATCGCAAGTGTACGGCAGCTTAAGCATAGACCAGCAAATCGCACACATTAATGAGTGCGTATGGCGGGTTAATGACGAACTCTTTGAGAGGGCCGTAGGGCGAATCAAAAAAGGGTAAGTTGGTGGAACCGCTGTCTGACAGAAAAGCGAAGGGCTGTCAGAAGCCTGAGGAAGCGATTCCAAAGGGCTAGGGCAGCTAACGCTGAGAACCTGGCTCAGATGGGCATTGCCTTTCGGCAAGCGCTCGCTGAGTACAAACGGCTCATTGTCAGCACAAAGGAGTCTCACTGGAGAAACTTTGCCTCTAATAATAGAGACGATCCCTGGGGCAAACTATACAAGATTTGCCGTAGAGCTAAAAAGACTGCTGACATTGAAGGCATACGTGTGGATAATACGGTTTTATCCACATGGAAAGACTGCCTTACTGCATTGCTTGGTCAGTTCTTCCCGAGAGAGGAGCGCTTTGAGGACTCTTCATATGAAGAGCCTCCGATCCCTCCGGAATTAAGAACTGAAGAAGTCGATTATGGTGTTTCACTTCTTCGCTCTAGGAGATCTCCTGGAGCTGATGGAATGACCGGAGAGATGGTGATAGCCATCTGGAAGGCCGTCCCAGAATACCTACTCGGACTGTACAGCAAATGTATTACTTGTAGCTACTTCCCCAAGGATTGGAAGGTGGCAAGGGTGGTTGTGCTCCTGAAGTCCACCAATAAGAATAGGTCTGACCCTAAATCTTATCGGGGCATCAGCCTGCTTCAAGTACTGGGAAAAGTACTGGAAAGGGTTATGGTGGAAAGGGTTTCAGAGAGCATGGCGGAACCAATGTCCCCCTTCAAATTCGGCTTTAGAAGAGGCAAGTGTGTCGAGGATGCATGGTCTTTCGTAAAAGACAGAGTCCTCAGAAGCAGGGCCAGTGTGGTTATAGGCATCTTTATTGACTTCAAAGGTGCCTTTGATAACCTAAACTGGCAGAAAATAGTAACCAGGTTGCAGGAATTGGGCTTTGGGGAAGCTACTTTTCCGACAGAAAAGCGAGTGTTGTAAGTGCACACGACAACGTCTCAATTAATGTTGAGAGAGGTTGCCCCCAGGGGTCCATCTGTGGTCCATTTATTTGGAACCTGATGATGGATCCACTCTTGCGGCGGCTAAACGAGCTCTGTGGGTGCTGCGCCTATGCGGATGACCTGCTCCTAATCCTTGAAGGCCAGTCTAGGGCCGAAATCGAGGCAGTAGGAGAAAGAGCTCTAGCAGTCGTTGCTGAATGGAGAGAAAGCGTAGGGGTAAGTGTGTCGCAGGATAAGACAGTCTTAATGAAGTTCAAGGGCAAGTTGAACGTAAGACGTCGGGCTCCTAAGATACATTTGAACGGCGTTGGCATTAGATGTGTGACTGAGGTCACATATCTGGGCATAACAATGGGTGGGTGTATGAACTTCATGCCTCACCTGGTTCGTACTAGACTACGTATGCTGAGTGTCGTAGGCCAGGTAAGGCGCATTTTGCGATCTGACTGGGGACTCAACAGGCGTTCTGTTCGTGTCATATACGATGGCCTATTTGTTGCCTGTGCAACATATGGAGCATCGGTATGGTACGACAGAGCTATGACTGTTGATGGCCAAAGGCGGATCCTGACTTGTCAAAGAGTCGCCTTGCTTGGCTGTTTACCGGTGTGCCACACTGTCTCCACAGAGGCAATGCAGGTGTTGCTGGGAGTGCCACCTCTGGATCTGGAAGTGATGCGACGTGCTATTGCTTTCAAGATCAGAAAAGGTCTTCCCCTAAATGAGCGCGATTGGGTTTCCCAGGAAGAAGTGGATGGCCTGTCCCTGAGGCAGCGTAAAACCTTGCTACACGCATGTGTTCTATCTAGATGGCAATCTAGATGGGATACTAGCGAAAATGGCAGGGTTACTTACGGCTTCCTAAGGGATGTGCTAACCATGCAAATTTTTCCTGAACGGAATTTTAACCTCAGCCTGTGCTTTCTGTTGACCGGGCATGGATCCCTTAATGCATTCTTGCATAAGAGGCGGCTTAGCGAGGTTGCGAGCTGCTCATGTGGAGCTACCTATGAGGACTGACTTCATGTCCTATGTGAGTGTCCCAATTACGCTGACATAAGGAACTTGCAGGCTATGGGCATCACCTTTAATGGTGAGAACTACGACTTCAGTGGAATTATCACTGATACCGTACGGTTTGAAAGAACCCGTAGTTTTGCAAAAGAAGTATTTAATAGAAGGCGCAGTAGGCAGCTAGCGGGAAGATTGTAGGAACTTTTTGTTGGAAGGCCGCCAGTCCTGGGCAGTGAGGTGCCCAACTGGAAGTAACCTCAAGGTTGCGAAGCTCGACCGGAAGCTATATTCTGGTACCACGGGAGGTCAGGAGCCCCCGGAACTATGGTTCCGGCCTGTCCTAGGAGTTGGCCCCCTTGTGGCAGTATCGTGGTGGTTGTAGGTTTATACCCAAAATCGCGGGGAGAATGGGCCGAAAGGATCTTGGACATTTCATGGCTTAGCATATGTTGTAGTGTACTACGACCTGTGCTTGGCCATGGGATTGCTACGGAACCAACTGGTTTATTCGATGTGGAGTTGCATTGCAACCGGGTGCCATGACCCACAGAATGGCTGAGGTATTAGATAGGCCTCGACCCTTCACCAAAGGGGAAGTTCGTGCCTTACACACGACTGCGAATCTGGTACTGGTGGTAGTACTTGTACTACCCGATGGGCGCTTATCAACGCATTGTTTTGATATCTTGTGCGAAGACGCACCGTAGGCTTAAGCCCTCACGGCAGGTACCTACGTTAAACACAAGAGACATCTGTACACGTCGCTTAGGTCAGTGTCTCCTATTTTGCAGTTTACCACTTTTCCTATGTTCTTTATGATTTCCGTAAGGTTTTCATTTGTCGTGTGTCGGTGGTATGTTTTTAACTTCAATGTTGTTTCTGAGGATTTGCTGTTCCAGTGAATTTATTTGCATTTGCATATTTGCTATTGTTTTATCTTTTTCCGCATTTGTCAATTTTAGTTCGTTTATTTGTGTCATGAGGGATTCAAGGATTTCATTATTTTTTGACATGTTTTTGTTAAGCTCATCTTATTTAGGTCCAACAAATTCACAAGAAGCCGCCCTCTCTTTCATTTCCCTGCGCATTTGCCGTAACTCTTTTAGCACCTCTTGCATTCCTGTTACTTCACTCTCTTTTCCTGGCTACAAGATGTTACGCATTCTCTTGGAAGCAGGTCGGATTGGTGGACTTTGTTGAATGTTTTGACCCGTAGCAGCTGGTGTGATCGCTCCTACATATTTGGCAAATCCGAGTATCTTTCTTAGAACCCCTCTTCCACCAAGATTTTTCAGTGATGTTGGTGCATTCAAAATGAAGGCATTGCAAGCAATCACTGCATCTAGCATAACTTCCTTCCGGGGCGGGGCAAGGTCATCATTACAGCTTTCGCACTTAGTCATTGCCGTAGAATAAAGAAACCGTAGGTAAACAATTAACAGAAGTTCCGGGAAAAGACAAGAAACGAGCCAAACGAAATTGTCGAGACAAAGTGATTTTGTAAAGTTAGACAGATTGCTTTGCCGATTTTAATGATTTTTTTTTAATTAGTCAGTGCATAACCAAAAGAGGAATATTTACTTCAGAATAAAGTTTAAATTCACAGAGCGCTTACAAAACACAACAATTAATTCCCAATTAAAATTAGGGAACGAACCGTCAATGCCGGTTGCGTTTGACTTTATTGATAGAACCGCTTCGACATCCTCTTGATCACTGATACATACGAAACCGAAAGATTCATTGGCGAAGGAGTTGTTTGAAGGATCAAATTTATTACACTCATTTTCATTTGTGAAAGAGGATGGCTTTGTGACGAATTTAGCGTTTAAGAGTTCACACTCAATGTTATCGGCTATTTTTGGAATCTCTTTTAAACTCCAAGTTCCTTAACAGCTTTCCATTTATTTTTTGACGAACAACTTTGGCTTAACCTATTTTCTTAGTAAAGCGTCTTTGCGAACCTTATGTCTAGCACCGCTTTGTTCCGCAAACGGCAATACTCCCGATATAGCGGTTAGACTCTATATCGTCTCCAAATATTATAGATACAGCCTATAATCGTTGTAACATCAGCTTCTTAATTTTGCTGCTAAGCCAGCGTAGCGACGTTCTACGGATAACTTTTGCATTTAGTGGGATATATTTATAAAAAGATATGTGATCTGTTCTTGAAAAAACACAACTTTATCGTTAAAAGACTGCATACACATTAGACTATTCCAATCAGTACACTGAATGTCATACTGCAACTCACTGTGGTTCGCGTTCTTAAAGTCTCGAAACTGGAAGATGATCTCTTTTGGCCTGTTTTTAAAATCTAAGGTTAAATGAATGAGATCATGTCTCGAGAAACCAGAAGCTTGAACCTGACTATAAAGTAGGATCTTACTAACATCAGTAACAAAAAATTTATCAATCAGAGTACTGGAATCAATTTGGAAATGAGTAGGACTTTCTATACTTACAGGGAATAAGTTCAGCGCTCTAAAGTTATTTAGCAAATGCGAGGAAACCTTCACATCCAAAAAATTCCAGTTAAGGTCATCGCATAGAACAACATGGGAGCTACTATAGAAAAGTTGCTCTAGAATGGTTACTAACGGCATGTAGTCTACAGATTGATTTGCCTTGTAACCAGTATCTAATAGAATCCTTTGACTCTCGCATACAATTTTGACGAAGCAATAGTCTAGCCCTGTGTCCTGCATAGAATTACAAACATGTGTACACTGCAATCCTTCGCGCACATAAATAGCTAATCATCCATCTACTCGACCTACTCGATCACCATGAAAAACATTAAAACCAGACACTTCATACAATTTATTTTCGATATCCGAACGAAACCAAGTCTCAGACATACAAAAAATATCAACCTGAGATCCTACAAGTAGATATTTGAACTTCTCTAGTTTCAATGCATTGTGTAAACTTTGTGCATTCAGATGACAGATTTTTAACCCATTCTTCTGTGGATCATACTATGCAAGTTCTCGTTCCTACCCACTCCCATGACACTCCCATTAGTGTTATCTATAATTAATCAAAAAAAAAAAAAGAGTCAGAAACTGCAAGTCACAAAAAAAATTAGGGAAAGTCAGTAGCCAGAATGTATATATAAACGTATTTACAAACTTAATTGAGAGTTGCATACAAAAATAATAAATAAAACAGAATTATGAAAGAAAAAAAGAAAACTAAGAATAGATGTTATTAAGTTGTCTCAGCAGCAGCAAGCAGGTCATCGGAGCTTTCGATAAGAAGGCTTTTCGAATTCGCCGACTTTTTCCTGTTGACAGACCCAAGCTTTGTTTGTACCGCAAACAGCTGATTTTTTCGCCGGAGTTCGATGGCACTGTTTAAGAGAAAGTGAGTATGATTTTTTAGCCTTTCACTGAGGTAGAAGCTAGCGTTCGATTCTATGCCAAGATCGTTGAGACATAATTGTGATGCATTTTGTTTTCGATAAATTGCAGCAGAGGCAAGCACAGAATCCTTTTTTGCGACCTGCCGAATTTTTGGTATAATTCTTGATGGTGTCAGTTTCAGTTTATATGCATTTTTGTTTATGTTACTTAATTTACTTTTACAAAAAAGACAAAAAAAAAATGCTTAAAAATTAGCTTAAATAACTTAAAATTATCTTATACTAACTTACTGGCCCCATGCGGGCACTCTACGTTAAACATAATACTTATAAATTATGTTTTTCGACGTTTATGACGGGTTTTATTCTTATTTTTACAGTGCCTTAAATATAGCTTAAACTAAGAAAACATTTTTAAGAACTTGGTACATGGATTTTAATTTCATTTTATTATAAAACTTAAAACTAAAAATCCTACAGACTACCTAAAAATAAGCCTTAATCTATAGGGTTTTCCAATAAGGCCTTGACAACTTTTTTTTTTTAAAATAAAACGCAAACCATTTGAGATATTTCAAAAACTTTATCATCGGCTTGAAGTACAATCAAAACATTTATGAATGGAACTCGACTTCGTTCATATGGCCACCGCGGGCACGTTTGCAGCAGTCGATTCGTTGGACCCAATTTTCAACGACTCGGCCACACATTTCGGCCGTAACGGCCGCTATTTCGCGTTCAATGTTGGCTCTGAGCTCTTCCAACGTCGTCGGCGTGTTGGCATAAACCAATGACTTAACGCAGCCCCACAGAAAATAGTCAAGCGGCGTTAAATCTCACGAACGAGGCGGCCAATCGACTGGCTCATCTCTTGAGATAACACTCTCACCATACTTACTCTTCAATAAATCGATTGTAGTGTGTGCTGTGTGGCTTGTGGTATCATCCTGTTGAAACCACATGTCGTCCAAGTCCATATCTTCCATTTCGGGCCAAAAATAGTCGGTGATCATGGCGCGATAACGCTGACCATTCACAATAACGTGACGATCGTTATCGTCGACGAAAAAATATGGGCCAATAATGCCGCCGGCATGCAAACCGCACCCAACAGTTATTTTTTGTGGATGAAGTGGTGATTCATGAAGCACATGTGGATTTTCACCCGACCAATAACGCATATTTTGCTTATTGATGAACCCATTGAACCAAAAATGAGCTTCGTCACTGAAGATGATTTTGCGATGAAATTCATCATCTTGGCGCATCTTCTCCAGAACCAAATCGGAGAATGTACGTCGCTTCAAATGGTCCATCGGCTTCAATTCTTGAGTCATCTTGATCTTGTATGGGTGTAAACCAAGATCCTTACGCAAAATACGCCATAATGTGGTCTGAGCAATGCCCAATTCTTGAGAACGCCGTGGAATTGACTGATTTGGATTGTCAAGTCCCTATTGGAAAACCCTTTATTTAACCTACTTACATCTAATATGTACATACACATAAATATACATACTTAATATACATTTTTATTTATTTTTTTTGTTTTTTATATATATTTTGTTTCTTAAAACTAACTTAATTCTACCTAAAATTATGTAACCCGTCCATGGCTAAAAAAAAATTAGCCTGGCCCACTTTGCTTCACATGAAGCTACCTACCACTCGAGCAGTTCGACGAAGAAGCATACTCCCCTTCAACAAGCCACTAAAATTGCAGGTGATGCTGAGCAACAACCTTCCTGTAGCGACTCCCTACCGCCTTCTGAAGCGGAGGCGCTCCTCACTGCCATGTGCGACGTCGCTGTCGTAGTTGAGTCGCCTGTCCGCAGCCGTTTGAGCAACGTGGAAGATTAGCGGAACCGACAATCTGTCCAGCTTGAAAAAGAGTCCCTCTAACCATACGGTATCGAAGGCTTTTTCCAAACTAATCAGGCGGGTACCAGTGCACTGGTTCTTTCCTTTGTTCCATTGGATATTAGAATAACATCGTGCCCCGCCTTGAAACACTTAGTCAGGACTCTATTGATCACCTTCTCGAAAACCTTACTGAAGTTTGGAAGAAGACTGATCGAGCGGAGATTCGCCGGATTGGAAGTGTCTTTATCCCTAGTTTTAGTTTTAGTTTTGAATGCATTTTATTTACTTAATCACTAACTCTTACATACTAACAAAAAATGCTTAAATGCTAGCTAACAATCTTATACTAACTTACTGGCCCCACACAGGCACTCTAAGCTAATCTAAATTCTTATATCTATGTCTTTCAACTTCATTTACATTTTATTTATAAATGTTTATTTTGTGTACTTAGGGCTAAGAAAAAATTTATAACAAAAAACTTAGCATATGGACATTTTTAAGGTTTAAGAGTCAAAGATTCTAAAGTAAAAGACGTTCATGTAAAACGGTTAAAAGTATGGAGGTGACCCCAAAGGACTATACTCAAGGTATATTGCCGTAACAACGTCCGGCGCACGGGTTTTTGAGACCCCAACCATCATATTTCCAAAACCGCTGATTTAGGCGGTGACACAGGAACTCAAGTGGGTATGAATACACTTATAATGCCTCAGCATGTGTTAGGTTTTTTGGAAAATGTGATAGAAAGAAAAAGAAAGATGTTTGGGCTCAGTGGTTATTTGATTTGTTGTTGATTTCTAGTCAACTACTCATTTTACTTGATTTTCGTCAACTAAATTAAATGAAAGTCTTTCAGGCGAGGGTGGGATTCAAACGCAGAGCCTTCCGATTTGGAACCAATCCACTACAACTTGAGCCACGGTCACTTGATTCCGATGACTCCTGCGGCCCTTATCTGCGATACGTTCTTTAGATAGTTAGTTAGTTAGTGTTACGGTTACACTCCATCAGAATATACCCGCTGGTTGGTCAGATTACTGTTTTTGACGATTTGTTCGAAAAAGTCGAACGGGTTCCGGAAAAAGCACACTCTGGAGGACTGCTGTTTAAGTGACAGTTGAAGAGGAAACGAAGACGTGGGGATTTGCCCACGGGCAAAGAGACAGCACGTGTTGGCGAAGGCACGAGTTTAAAAGGCTCACTCCATTGAGGACGGAGAGGCGGAAGAGGTCGGTGGAAGTGACACCCACTGAAACTAATCAAATTCTCAGATCTGGAACTGCGCCCTCTTCCTCTGTCTCAAACAGGGCCAATAGAATGTTTCTTGTATTTCCTTTGGGAGGATGAAGCCGGTGCTGCGACCAACAAAGGGTGCAATTCCAGTGGACGACCATCGACACCATATCCGGGTAAGTCGGTTAATGCGGCGAAATCATTGCAAGGAAACAATTCTGGTGGCAACTTTCCCAGTGCACACGGTGCTGCAACCAGCATAATTTGCAGTTCTGATGGACTGAACTTGGACGTGGACGAGACCGGCACACCTAACAGGATACCGCTATCTCCTCTCTGGAGGAGACGCTGAGTTCAAACACTGTGTCGGTAAACTGTGGGAGCTAGCTAAAGCAAAGAGTTTTTGCATTCAAGCACAGTGCGAAGATATGGAAAACGGAACTATTAGAGTGATGTGCTCCACGCAGCAAACCTTTCATTAGTTGAACAAGTTTGTGCTGAAAATCCCACCCCTGGAAGCGATGACTTTCGAGGTTTTCAGATAGCTTACACTGACGCCCACCATCTTATGGATTTAAGGCAACTCAGGGAAACAGGGAATGGTGATGCGTCTTCATACCCAGAACGCTCTACTCGGCATAGAAAAACAGAAAATCAGATAGAGAAAGAATCGAGTAAACAACGATGTTTGTGTGTGTTGTTGTGGGCTTAGGCAAAGCTTCTGTCGAGGCCATTGAGTCTAGATATGACTCATGTTCCTATCTACACCTTGGAAGGGTTCATTTCCACTTTCCAAATGAGTGCAGATAATACATATTCATTTTTTCAGTTAACAAAAATCAAGTATGATGAGTAGTTGACTAGAAATCAAAAACAAGCCACTCTACACTAAGAATTTAGTCTCCCCATTAAATGTTGGATGCCACCCATGGAGCGAAATAATCACTGAGCCCAAACATCTTTCTTTTTTTATCTATCCCATTTTCCAAAAAAACTTAACACGTGTTCAGGCACTTTAAGTGCAATCATCCCCACTTGAGTGTTAAGTTCTTTAAAACAAAAAAAAAAAGAAAGTCTTAATCTACTAAATCCTACTTAAACTATCTAATTCTGTTTATTTTAGAGAGTGTTACCCACATCTGTTCTAATATAATTTTTTTTTTCTTTGGTGTATATTTCTTTATCTTAATTCCCTCCTAAAATCTAACTTAATCCTACCTTTTATCATGTAAGCCGACCGCGACTAATAAAATAGACACACGACCGACATTTGCTTCACATGAAGCTATCTATTACTTGAGGAATTCGACGACGAAGCATCCTCCCCTTCATTCAGCCACCAAATTTGTTGGTGCTGCTTAGCAACATCACTCATATCGCGGCTCCCTAATACCCCACTGAACCGAAGACGCTCCTCATTGCCGACGTGCGACGTCTCTGTCGTAGTTGAGTCGCCTGTCCACAGCTGTTCGAGCAACGTGGAAGATTAGCGGCACCGCCAATCTGTCCTGGATCAGAACTGTCATATCTAGGTAGAAGAACGCTTCTGGAGGAATAAAGCCGTCAAAATGAACTCTCTCGTGGTACATATAGTTAGGGTAGCAAGCCCCGGAGATCAGGTAGTTCAATAATGTCATTGCTCTCGCAATGTGCCTTAGGGTCAATTTAATGACGAAATTGTCCACTCTTATTAGGTTTGCCCTATTGTACAAGACCTCATTGGGATAGAATTTAATGTATTCAAACTCTGGTGTACTGTATAAGCAAAGACAAGTCCTAAGACAAGCCCTCTTACATACCCGAATTTTTCCAATAAACTTGCTCTTACGTTGAACCACACGTGACATCCAAATACAAGCATATGCCTGATAAGGTCCATGTAGCAGATTACCTTCACCCTACTGTAAGGACAAAAGCACCATTGGCCCTTTCCAGAGCAACATTTGTTAAAATACATATATTAATCTTGCCAGATCCCAATGTATCTGACTACATTTCGACAAGTAAGTGTCTTCCCGTGCTGCCCCACGATCGAGAACTTTCGCCAATTCTTTCTGATATCCCTAGAGGCCCCAGACAAAGGCGTCCTAAACAGAATGGTTTCTGACTTCTGCAATTTGATTTTCAACTTCCAGTCATCGCAATAACGCTTAATTTTGTCGAATTCCGTTGCAAGAGTATATTAATGACCTCTTTCTTTGGACCTGATCTGTAAGCGATTAAGTCGTCTGCGTGAATCTATCAGATGACTTGTGTAAATGTTGAACAGGATCGGCGAATTTACCGCACCTTGTTGCAGGCCGTTTTTAAAGTTAAACGTTTCAGCAGAAGTCACATCGCCATTCTTTACGATGAACTGTCTATTGGAGAGCACATCAAAAAGAATATACAACAGTGGTTTACTAATGCTCAACCTGTCCAGCCTGAAAAAGAGTCCTTCTAACCATACGGTATCGAAGGCTTTCTGCAAGTCAATCAGGCAGGCACCCTTCTCTCCTTTGTTCCATTGGATATCAGAAACAAGTTTCGACACAGCATGAATGATATCATGCACCGCCTTTAAACCGAATTGATTATCCGGAACTATATGTTTGTCCTCAACCCATTTAGTTAGGAATCTATTGATCACCTTTTGATGTTTGGAAGAAGACTGATCGAGCGGAGATCCGCCGGATTGGAAGTGTCTTTATCCCTTTTGGGGATTGGATGTACCACCACAGTTTTCCAACGCGCTGGACAATGTGCATTATTCATTGTATTATTAAACAGGGTAGTTTAAATTTTCATCGCTTCTAGAGGGAGATGTCGAAGCACAGTGTTCGGTATTTCATCGGTTCCCACTGATTTCTTACTTCTAAGCGATTCGAAAATCGTTTGGAGCTCTTCCTTCGAAATGAACGGGGGTAGTACCCTATCGTTGATGATGACATTATTTGCCATATTCTCGTCACTGAACTGGGTGAAACCCGAGCTCTCGAATCGCCAATTCACAATTTCATTTCGAAGGTAGAAATTGTGCACAAGGACGCCGATTCTCCAGATCGTGGTTTGGGCCAATGATGTCGTTCGCCTTGCACATTTACTGGATAGTCGCTCCTAAAGCTTCTACTTTCTCCTGCGGATCCTCGATCACAAAGAAGTTGTCATCATCAACAGCCTCATTTGGATCTATGCCTGCTGTTACCAGTATTTGTTGGTTGTTCGTCGTTCGGGCGATTTTAAGACATGGATTCTGATTATTTCTCCGAAATATTTTATTTATACGAACTTACATAAGTTCTATAATTTTCCGTTATTAATGTTTGGAGGTTTTTAAGCGACGACTTCAGTCCCATTATCTCCGGGTTATGTCGGTCAGTAAACTGTCTGTACAAGAATTTTAGTCTTGACAGAAGCCTACTTTTATGTCGGTGCAGTGCGTCAATAGTTGCGTTGCGGAATAAGTCTTCTTCGTCAGTGTATTTGTACCGAGGTATCGTTTGGTCCATTGTTCGTTTGATTGTTTTGTCAATTAGTCTTAGATACCTGTTAATCTCCTCGTGTGACAGATTTCCGTTAGACTGTGGGTAGAGTGAATTCGACGAAAGTGCTCTCGTCAGTGTTCTGGTGAAGTGTGTCCAACGCACCCTGCTATAATTCTAGGAATGCCTTTGAACAAACTCGTCCAATTCCGCAATTTCTTTGGGAAGTTATCTCGGTGCTGAGACAGCAATGGTCACTGTCACACACGAAAGTGCGTAGACAGTTTCTAGTTTGTTGGTTAGTGCACTCAGTTGTATTCGTGAGTCGAACAGCAGAAGGTCTAAATAGGACCCGTGCCGCCTTAAGTCTGAGTCGATACATTGTGCTGTGCTGACAACGATCTTGTAGTCCCAGTTTCTCTCAATAAATTTTAATTGTTGATTTGGAATGCGATGTCATATTGATTTTGGTTAGCAGTAGAGGAAATCGGTGCACTTTTAATTTTCGTTTCATATTGCTTGTTGTTGTTTTCGATCACCGCTTCAGGCAAACGCACAGAACTTCGCCTAAGCACACCACACTTATCACACTTGTTTGAGATTAAACTACGACAACGCTTAACATTACTTACACATTACGCACTTGTACCCATTTAGTTATATTTTTGGTTAACATTCGCATAAATATTTTTGTTAATTACTGCACTTCTCATACCATAACTTGCTTTTTGAATTTATCTCAATCAATAAATTATAACATAACAGTTCACCTAATTAATAAATACGTTCTCTCACAATTTGTATATTATGCGCCAAGAAAACTGCAAGCCATTGTGTGTGTTGCGGCTGTGAACAACTTGATTGTCAATATATTCGTTCACTTGGATCTCGTTCGCAGCCAGCACCACATCTCATCATATTAGTATCCTTAGACAAACATTTTTAATTATAATGTTTAAATTGTTTCAAGGTTGTTTTGTTCTCCTAATATTTTTCATCGTTGGTTAATTAACATTTGGTACTTCCGTAGCCGAATAATAAAATAAATTCAAATTTTAATGAACATAGTGTGAATGTGATGTGATAAATTACTTATTGATTAATCTTGATAAACCACAATACCCATTCTTGACTTTCGTGAGATTTTTCTGATTGGGCGGTTTTCTCTCCTAAAAAACTTTAAGAAAAAACGAATTCGATTAAACTAAACCGCGGTAATGCAAAAGCACGCCTAACATGTGCCGCTGATTTTGTTGCGTCTATAGATGACTCCATATCCATCGACATGTTGGATATTAGATTGAAACGTTTGGAAGAATCGTGGTCCGAATTTTATTCTCTTCATTACGAATGTTTGCAAAATATTGAAGAAAGTGGTTTAGTTGAGTTTGAAGTTGAGTTTGGGACATATGAGCACAAGTATTTTTCTGCACATTCGGGAATCAAAACGGCGATTCGCGAAACACAAAGCAATACACCTCAAAAACAGTATACCACCATTCTGGAACGTCTTGCCTCACAGCAGTCCACATTCTTAGAAAAATTAAACTCTCCGGAAACCACTGGTACAAAAGTGAATCTTCTCAAAATCGAAGTTCCTCCTCTCGCCGGTGATAATAAAGACTGGCCTTCTTTCCGAGATCTCTTCATTGGTTCGGTAGACAACAACCCACATCTTACAGTGACACAGAGATTTCAATATTTGAAGTCATTTTTACGGGATGATGCAGCGAACCTTAAAAGACATGTCCCGATCTCTGATGGTAACTATATTGAAGCGTGGGAAAGGCTCGAAAATCGGTATGGCCGTGTCAGCTAATAGTGCAATTATACGTGCAAACATATTTGTCCTTTCCCTCGGTAAATACTTCTAATCCACAAACCCTTCGTAAAATTGATGATGGTGTGGATGAAGTGATTTGTGGATTAAATGCATTGAATCAAAATAGTCGCGATCCGATCCATGACTTATAAATCTATTGCTAGCCAAACTCGACCCATACACAAAACATTCTTGGGCAACAGAAGTAGGTTCTCAAGATGATAAATCCATTACAGACTTAATCAATTTCTTGGGGTTACGGTGTGATGTACTCGAATCGTGCCAATCATTTACTCGGTCGAACACATCTCGGGCAAATCAATCGGTTCCAGTTTGTACACACACCCCCAAAAATTCTGAAAATAATAGCAATCGTCGGTGCCCAAGGTGTGAAAATGATCATTTTCTTTTTTAGTGTCCTCAGTTTGTTGCACTGGATATTGAAATACGTAGAAACTTCGTTAAAACGCAATCGGTTTACTTTAATTGCCTTCGGATTAGGAATATCGAAGGACTGTCGTTCTTCGTATAGTTGTCGTGTATGCAAACGTCGTCACCATTCGTTAGTTCATCAAGAAGATCCTAATACAATTCCATCGTCACTCGGTCCACAACCACCCTACTCTGATTCTTCTAACCCATCGCAGCCTCATTCCGGAGTGGCCACATCCACTTCGCTTGCTATTACTCCATTGATAAATAATCATTCCTTTGAGTCTAGTCCCCGACATCAAACTATTTTACCTACCATATTGCCTAAACTTAAAACTTATCAGGGGCAGAATATCGACTGTCGCGTTCTCTTTGACACCGGGTCACAACCTCCGTTAATCACCGAAAGGTTAGTACAACGTCTCGGAATTCCGCGTAAACATTCTCGTATACCCATTATGGGTCTGTCATCCAAGGAAGCAGAATATACAAAGGGTTTTGTTTCTATACAATTGTGCTCTCGTTATAATCCAACACATCTTTTCGTCGATGCATTCGTGCTTCAGAAATTAACATCCAAATTGCCGTCCAAAACATTTGATACTTCATCATGGAAGCATGTCTAAGAGCTAGATCTAACCTAAAGCTTCATAATTTTTAATTTAATTTAATTTTGGTGGGGGCGAATGCCCCCATTTATTCGGCTTAATACAAGCTATAACTTAAAAAATAAACTTAAACTAAAACTTAAAACTAAGGTTGGTTGGAGTGGTGAAGGAGAACAGATTTGAGGTAGGAAGTGGTGCGGTGAAAGTCAAAGACGGTAGGGTTTGAGTTGATTTGACGTATCATACGGGAGATTGGTTCGTTCGCGCCATAGGAGGTGTGGTGGGTTGGTAGATAGAAGAGTCGAGGGGTACGTAGATTACGAGGGTTAGTGTTGAGGAAAATGGAATTGTGAAGGGACGCGCATTCAACGTGACCTGAAAGGAGTCGATGAATGAAGAGAAAGTCTGCTGCATCTCTGCGATCTTCGAGGGTGTTTAAGTTGATAAGGTTGAGATGATTTTGATAGGGGGGCAGATTAAAAGGATCTTCCCAGGGCATACCTCGAAGAGCAAATCGAAGAAAACGACGCTGAATGCTTTCAATTCTCGAGATATGAACACGATGATATGGGGACCATACTTGACTGGCGTACTCTAGGAGGGGGCGAACAAAGGTAATATAGAGGGCCCTGGTCACGTATGGGTTGGTGAATTCTTTGGACCACCGTTTTACAAAACCTAGTGCAGAGTTGGATTTGAGGATTATCTCATCCATATGTAAACGGAAGTTGAGCTCGCTGTCGCACAAAATGCCGAGGTCGCGAAGAGACTGTACGGAGGAGATAGGTTGGTTATGGAGAAGATAGAGTCGGGGAGGAGATTGGTTCCGCTTATGTGAGAAGGTGATGGATTGGCATTTGGCGATGTTAAGTTCCAAAGAATTTTTGAGGCACCAGATCGAGAAACTATCAAGATCTTGTTGAAGGAGGAAAGAGTCATGGGGAGAGGAAATGGTTTTGAAAAATTTGGTATCGTCGGCGTAAAGGGAGACAGACGAGTGTTTGATGATCATATCGAGATCATTTATGGTTAATATAAAAAGAAGGGGACCGAGATGGCTGCCTTGTGGAACTCCAGAGGTGGCCAAAAATGGAGCGGACTGGGCTGACCTAAAACGAACACTGTAAAAACGGTTTTCGAGGTAAGAGGATATCCATTTTAACAATATGGGTTCAAAGCCGAGGGCAGACAATTTAAAGATAATTAACCGATGAGAGATTTTATCGAAGGCTTTGCTAAAATCGGTTGCAACTACATCGACTTCATTGCCATTCTCTAGGGCAGAGAGGGCAAAGGATACGAACTCAACGAGATTTGTGGTGGTTGACCTACCCTTTAAGAAGCCATGTTGTCTAGGGGAAATAAGTGATTTGCATTGGAAGCTTAGAGCTTCATACAAAATACTTTCGAAGAGTTTGGGTATATGGGAGAGTTTAGCGATGGGACGATAGTTGGTTATTTCATTCTTTGATCCTTTCTTGTGGATCGGGGTTATGAAGGAGGTTTTCCAAACCTGAGGAAATTCTCCTTGTGAAAGGGATAGACGGAAGAGATTAGAAAGGGCAAGGGAAAGAGAGGAAGAACATTTTTTAAGAAATATGGCAGGGAGGCCATCTGGGCCGGGTGTGAATTCGTCATTGAGTTGGTGTAATTTATGTTCGATATAAGACGGATCAAAAATATGAGAGAGAAGTGGGCCATTAGAGAAGTTCAGTAGGTAACTAAAATAGGATGGATCTGGTACAAAGGAGTCGTTGGTGAAGGATTGTTTAAAAAATGTGGCAAATAGGTTGGCAATGGTGAGTGGATCGGTTGATGACCTGTTGTTGAAAGAGAGGGAAGGAGGGTAACCATCGTACTTTCTTTTGTAGTTAACAAATTGGAAAAAGGACTTAGGGTGGTTTATAAGGTTGACTTGCGCATTGTTAAGGTAGCGCTGGTAAAGGGAATCGTAAAGTTCGGTGAAATGAAGATAAGCACCAAGATAGTTGGAATAGTCGGTAAAGGATCTGGTACGCAGGAAAACAGCCCATAACTTATTTCTCTTATTTCGTAAGGAACGAAGCTTGCGATTATACCAGGGAGGACTAGTAGATGATGTTTTAAGGCGGGAAAACGGAACGTAAAGGGAAAAAGAATTAAATATTTCTTAATAAAAAATGGATAAGGCATCATTTATACTTAAGTTGTGAAAGTTAAAGTGGGATCTGCTGAGATATTCACTGATTTTGTGAAAGTTTGCTTTATGAAAGTCGTGGGATGAGAGAGTTGTGGGGGGAGTGGACTGGAATAAAGAGTTATGAAAAAATGAAAGTAGAAGGGGGGGGATGGTAGTTATCGATTGTTGAGAGAGATAGGGGACAAAGTGAGACTGAGGAGTTAATTGGATCTGTTGTGAAAATAAGGTCTAATTGCCTAACCATAAAATTGGATATACCACTGACTTGGCATAGACTTGAGTCTGTTAAGCGATCTAAGAAGAGACATTCCTTAGCTGAGATGGCATTTGAAGCGATGAAAAACGATTGATCATCTGATGGAGTTCACTGTAGCTGAGGAAGATTAAAGTCGCCGAAAATAAGGATATCATCAATAGGGTCTGACAGGTCAATTAAATGATTGATCGCATCAATAACAAATTGGTAAGATTCGATAGGTTGAGCTGGTAGGATGTAGCAACATATAACGTAAAGGGACTTGAGAGGCAGTGATATTTTTATTGCGACAAAGTCGGCTTTAGAGGATGAAGAAATTGTAATGGGAGAAGAGTTAAGGCTGTTGTCCATCGCCAGTAGGACGCCTCGACAGGGGGAATCTTTATTTGTGCGGGTAGGATCGTCGTCGCGGAAAACATTAAAAGTAGGAGGGAACAATTCCTGGTTCTTTATGTCGGGAATCAAATTGGTTTCGGTCAAGGCGTAAATATCAAAGGGAAGAGCATGCGATTGACGTAGGACAGCATTGGTTTTAGAGCGAAGACCTCTTACATTCTGGTAGTAAAATGTAAGAGGGATGTTGTGGGGTGGAGGTGTAAGGCGGGATGGTTTAAGCGCTGGCAAGGGAGGCACGTTATGGACGAAAAAATTTGTCGTGGTCGGCTCGGCTTCGTTGTAGGTGTGATACTCGTTTAGAGTGAACATAGTTGCCGAATGCAGCAAGGTCGTCAGCTACTTTCTGAGGGGACATGTTAAATATCTCGTGGTACCTGACATAAAGGTTCCTGAGACTGATAGGGTCGGTAGGGAGGCCTTCCTGCTGGATGGAAACCATGACGCTGGTTTTGGTTTTCCCTTCGTAGCAGACCGAGTCAGATTTGTCATGTAAGTAGGCAAGAAAGAGACGAATGTTTTCGTATATCTTTCGTTCTCTGAGCCTAGAGAGAGCATATCGACTTTCTGTAGTGCCATTGGTTTGCTGTGTTAGTTTAACAGTGGGGGGAAAAAGGGGATCAAGAATAGGAGCATTGGAGGAGGGAGATAGAGATAAATGATTGGATATGGAGTTGGACGAGGGATGAGATGTGGGGTTTAAGGTATGGGAGTTAATGAAGTTAGGGTACTTAGCTCCAGTTTTAAGGTCGAAGTTGGGAATTGGGTTGCTAGCTGGGTTTGGTGGCGTAGAAGGTTGAGAAGGAATAATATGGGTGGTTGGGGTTAAGTTGAAAGAGACGCGTTGGCGCGGGGACTTCGGTGGAACGGGGGGAATTGGGGGATTAGAAGATTGGTGTGTAAGGGCTTTGTGTCGGATAAGTGAGGAGGGAGGACTAAAATTGGGGAATAAGTTTGTTTTGAAGTTCCAGTTGGGGTCGAGATTAGAGCTTCGTTTTTTGGAAGCATATTTTTTATTTGGAAGGGAGTTGGACAGGGGTCTTTTTTTAATTTTATTGTTAACACTACGATTATTTTTAACACTTTCATTACTCTCGAGATGTGCGTTTTCTCGTTCTTCAGAGCATTTTGTAATTCTTATCTTCCCAGGTTTAGTTGTCTTACCAGGAGGAGTAGGGAACAACCACGAATATTTGGTTGGGATGTTGACTTTGAAGCTGCAGGAACTGTTGGCGTCAGCGGGGGAAATCATCTGGCACTCGCTAATGGTGATAGCGTAAGTTCGGTGAAAGAAATTCCGCACCCAAGAAACATCAGCGTTTTGAGGGGCCCCTTCAACGAAGAATGCCGTATGGTTTCCCTGTTTCAGCTTTTCGAGTCTATTTTTCCATTCGGAGGGGGTCCATGAAGTTCCAAATTGATTGAGCAGTTTGCGTGGAGCGGCGACGGGCGGGATTTTAGTTGGTAAAGGCAAGACGGTTTCGGTTTCTGTTGTTAGGGTGGTGGGTGGAGTATTAGAGAATGATGGCAAATGAGACTCCGTGT
Source organism: Volucella bombylans (assembly GCA_949129095.1). Taxonomy (NCBI): domain Eukaryota; kingdom Metazoa; phylum Arthropoda; class Insecta; order Diptera; family Syrphidae; genus Volucella; species Volucella bombylans. Next base: position 14,114,669 of record OX422145.1, on the reverse strand, counting down.
CTACTAATTCATTATGAATTGAGACATTGTACGGGGAACTAGCCTGGAACTGAATTTGATCGGGTATTCCATCGATTTTGTTGGAAGCCAATCTCACTTCTTTACCGATTTAGGCAACGGTCAACCGAGTTGCTATGAGTTCCTCACTGACATCAATCATTTTTAGGGTCAGGTCATCGAGCGTAGAATCTGATGGATGCGGGATGTGATGTGTTGTTTTGGAGGAGGATTGAAAAAGCAAGTCGAGATCAGTACGGAGAAGGTTGATAGAGTCGTTTATGTGTGTGAGTTCGTTGGACTTAAGGAGGTTGGCAAAATTTGTTTTGAGGAAAGCTTTAATTCCGTCGAAGTGATATTTGATAACTTCGCTCTCGTTGTCGTGGTTAGATTTGCTTTTCGATAGGTTTTGGATCACCAGTGATTCCACGAAAAGCCCCTTTCAAAATACATTCTCTCGTTCTGCTGATGGAAAATATGTAGTGTGGCTTTCATTTAAAACCCCATCGCCAAGTTTTGAAGATACTCTTAACTGCGCTGTCTCTAGCCTTCGTTCAATGGAACGCCGCTTAAAAGTAAACCCAAACTTACAACAGGAGTACATACAGTTCACGCAGGAATATTTAGAGCTTCGACACATGAAACCTGTGCCTTTACGGAAAATTAACGTTCTGAATGGGAAGGTATTTTATTTATCGCATCACGCTGTTTTAAGGCCAGAAAGTTCTTCAACCAAACTTCCAAGATTCCAAGGGACAATCTTTATACGACCACCTTCAAATCGGAGTAGCAATCCAACGTGACCTCATCGGAGTGTGCCTGCGGTTCCGGCAACATCAATACATCTTCACGGCAGACATAATGAAAATGTTTCGCCATATATGGGTTCGGAAACAAGACGAATCGTCTGGCGTCAAAACCCTAGCGACAAAATACAGCACTTTCGATTACTTACTGTAACATATGGTACTGCGTTTGCTCCATTTCTCTCGGTTCGCGTTTTAAAACAAATAGCAGACGATTATCAACCAAATTACCCAAATGCTGCTCGAATCTTACTGAATGATGTCTATGTCGACGATGTCATGACTGGAGCTGACTCTGTTGAAACACTTCTTCCATTTCAATCTGAGCTCATTGAACTGCTTTCGTTAGCCAACCTTCGGCTTCGAAAAAGGGGCTCCAATTGTTCGGCCCTCATCGCGAAGCAAAACCCTCAGGACTACGAATACTCTTTCATCGATCCAGAACATTCACCACAGCATATAAAGGTACTCGGAATGTTTTGGAATCCTAGTAGGTCGACATCCAATAAAGACTCTCGATTCTCTCCAACAAGGCGATCATTGCTATCAGAGATCGCTCGAATTTTCGATCCGCTCGGTTTTCTAGCCCCTTCAGTGACTCTTTTTAAGCTCATGTTTCAGCAATTATGGTCTTCCGAACTAAACCTAGGTTTTGATGACCCCTTGCATTAGACATAGCGGAAAAATGGAAGCTCTTTCGTGATCAACTGCCATATTGCAAGCAAGTGCGGGTTGCGAGGAATATATTTTCCACAAAGATCAATATCGAACTTCACCGGTTTTCTGATGCATCGTCAGCAGTTATTTACGCTCGTACAAAGACACTGTCTAATGAAATTAAAATAACAACCGTGACTGCAAAAAACAAGGTGGCTCCCCTTAAACCCGTCTAAATCCCGCGCTTAGAACTTCGTGGAGAGTTATTGCTCTCGCGATTACTAAATAAGGTTAAGTCGTCACTTAATTTAGAGTCGTGCAAAATATTAGCTTGGTGCTACTCCGAAATAGTGCTACACTGGCTCTCTTCCCCTCCTTGCCGTGGGACAACATTCGTTCCCAACAGAACAGCAGCTATCTTAGATATAGTTCCACGACACTCACGGCGACATCCGAATCGAACCCAGCAGATTGGGCATCATGTGGCGTTCTGCCCTGTCATCTTTGAAACCATCACCTTTGTTGGACAGGTCCATCTTGGTTGTTGGAACAAGAAAAAAACTGGCCGCAATCGCCCTTTACCTCCGATATTGTAGAATCTGAGTCAGTTAGACAGGAAGAAAAATTGGGTTTAGACATGTACTCATTACAATCGTATTCATATCATTCATTATAAATCATTATATTATAAATAGTATTCATAACTTGATTGACAAAATCTCCTCTTGATATCGGCTTCAAAGAATAATCGCATATTGACTCCGCTTCGTGTCGAATTGTCGCGCTAACGTCCAATTGCGGTCGTATGATTCGTTAACGTACCCTGAAATTCATAAAACAATGCTTTGCTTACTAAAATTCATTCAACGTGAAGCATTTGAAGATGGTATTTTAAATCTGCATTTCAAAAACAAACTAGCTTCAAAGTCAGCAATTCTCAGATACGCTGAATTTCTCGACAATGACGGACTCATTCACGTTGGTAGCCGACTCAAGCACGCAGCCGTTTCCTTCAACATAAAACACCCTATAATTCTTCCCAAAACTAGCAATATATCTCTTCTAATTACAGCAGGTATTCATCAACTCTATCTCCACGCTTGAATTTCAGAAACTTTCATCTTCGTACGGCAGCAATTTTGGGTCCTTGGCAGTCGCAACTTGATACGCAAAATAGTTCATCGTTGCAAGCCGTGTTTCATGCAGCGCAAGCTTACAAGCCAGCAACTTATGGGAGATCTTCCAGTACATCGCATTCAACCGAGTAGTCAAGCTGTGATTATGCAGGGCTTATATCGCTCTATTCGTTTGCATGGCCACGAAAGCCATCCATCTAGAGATTGTTAGCGACTTACCCACGGATGCCTTTATAGCAGGACTACGCAGACTTATTGCTCGTCGTGGAAAAGCAGCCAACATCTACAGAGACAATGGAACAAACTTCCATGGGGCTCGTCGATGTTTATCTGAAATGCACAAGCTTGCTATATAGCAAGTCCACAACGAAACAATCGCTTCAGCTATAGTCAAGGAAGGAATCACCTGGCATTTTACTATATACCACCTTCCACGCCACATTTCGGTGGATTATGAGAGGCTGGGGTAAAGTCAATGAAACTGCACTTACTCCGGGTCATTGGGGGAACAATTTTAACGTTCGAAGGACTATATACTGTCCTCTGTCAAATCGAATCTGCTCTTAACTCTCGTTGGTTTTGTTGCATTTCAGACTCTTATTTAAATCCATTAACTCCATCCCACTTTCTTTTAGGTGAGCCAAGTGCAGTAGTTCCGGAATCAAACCAGCTCGAGAAAACTTCCAGCCCATTGGACCATTGGAACCATCTCCATAGCATGGTACAGGGATTTTGGAAAAGGTGGTCGACAGAGTACCTAACATCACTGCAAGAATGACCCAAATGGAAGACGTTATAACAGGAGCAGATTAACGAGTTCGGGTAGCCACTGCAGCAGGAACATTTTTTCGTCCTATCACAAAAATGCGCTCCTGAATGTCATGAAACTCATTCCAGGGGGGTCGGGATGTTTGAGATTAAACTACGACAACACATAACATCATTTACATGTTACACATTTGTACCCATTTAATTAAATTTTTGGTTAACATTCACATAAACATTTTTGTTAATCACTGTACTTTTCGTACCATAACTTGCTCTTTGAATTTATCTCAATCGATTATTTATAACATAACAGTCCACCTAATTAATAAATACGTTCTCTCACAATTTGTATATTATGCGCCAAGAAAACTGCAAGCCATTATGTGTGTTGCGGCTGCGAACAACTTGATCGTCAATATATTCGTTCACTTGGATCTCGTTCGCAGCCAGCACCACATCTCATCACATAAGTATCCTTAGACAAATATATTTAATTTATTTATTTATTTATTTATTTTCAAGGGATCGATACAAATGAATTTGTAAAGTCCGGGATTTTTACGCCGGGGTACTATTGCCCATGAGGAGTTTGTCAACAAGTACGCGGTATACCGAGTTCCCATGTGGTCCTCCATTTAGGTACTTACCGCGCCCACACTGCTTGATTTCAGTGATCTAGTGGGAACCGATGCTTTCAATGTGGTGAAGCCGTTGACTTAGGATATTTAAGTATAACGTTTAAATTGTCTCAAGTTTTTTTTTTCTCTGCAAGATAATTTGGCGGAACAATTCTTTTCGATTTTTTCCGGAAGAGGAACACTTCATATTGAAAATAAGAAGAGAAATCTTAGATGAGAACGGCACCCCACAACACTCGCGAGACATTGTATTAGCAGTCTGAACATTTGCCAATTTACTTCTCTTAAATTTAGGTTGATGCTTATGCCTAGCAGCTTTATAATTTCTTATAAACCCTGTTGGTCTTTCTTCAATATAATCTTCGCAATATTCGTTTGCCTTTTTATAATTTTTTTCTTTTATTGACCATAAGTTTTGTCTTACCTTTTCAAAATCTATTTTGTTCAACTGAACTTCTTTAGGAGTAGTTTTAATTGTGAAATGTACGAGTATTCTTCCATTATAGTTTCGTATAGCCTGTTAGACTAATATTTTGACTGATATGTTTTGTTTGTTTAATTGTAAAATTCGACATTTTTCTAATATGGTGCTATGAAATCTTTCTATGTCCAAATTGCTTATATGACTATTAAGTTTGGTAAAATGAACGTCTACATTTTCATTCTGTAAGAACTCTTTAATGCGGATTGAATTGATTGATTCATGTTTAGGTCTTCCTATTTTAGAAAAATGATTCTCTAATTCTTTTACTATTGTAATATGATTCCTATTTGAAAAGTAGTATGCTAGTCCAAACTTCGAAAACTTGTCGATAATTCTTAGAAAACTACATTTCATTATATTAGACGTATCTAAATGAAGATCTTGCCGTTTCGGTTAACTGAAACTTTGGTTTTATGGGTCTTCTATCGTATTTTACCTGTTGACATGCCTCATATTGGCGTATAACTATATGAATTAATTCTAGTAATTTAGGATAATAAATTTTGTATTTAATTACATTGTAAGTTTCCTGAATAAATGAATGTAAGCTTCCCCTTATATGATAGAGTGATATTTGTTTAAGGGCTTCTACCTTGGTTTTTATACCTTGAGCTATATACGAGTATGATCATTTAATAAATTTAATTTGGCATCTGAAAATATTTCTCGTAACTTTTCTTGAATTATGTTATACTGTTGATCTGGTAAGTCTGAAAATATATCAATTTTTCCTTTCTTTATTAAGCTTATAAAAATATCGCTTAATCTATCAAAGTCATATTCTGCTAAGTATATTACTCGTTTCCCATGAATTGTTTCAGTTTCTTGGGTTTTGTTATTGGGTAGAATTATTTGAGTTTTGTATTTGTTCACAATCTCTTCTTTGATTGGTATGTGATCCATAAGTTCTTCCTCTGTTGAATGGAGAGTTACATTTGAATCATCGTCTTCCATATCAAATACAAAATCTAATACTGAGTCATTTTCATTACATCTAAGCGAAAAATTTTCTGTCTGAGGGGGTTGCTCTTCCTTTTCCGCCTGATGAGTAACGTCCTCGTTAGGCTCAATTCTACTCAGAAAATCTGCCACTCTGTTTTTCTTTCCTTTCAAATATTTTATCTCAAGTTGATATTCTTCTAGCTTTAAGAGCCATATTTGATGTCTGGGAGAAAGATCTTTGCCGGTGGCTGAATGAATTCTTTCATGACTATTCAGGGCTCTCGACTCAAAGCATATAGGATGACCTTCCTGTGATAGGACTGCTTTAATTGCGTAATTATAAGCGTCTGTTGTCAAACAAAATTTGTTTTGAAAATTAGGATACTTCAAAATTGGATTACTGGTTATTAGAATTTTCAATTTTTCAAAAGCTTCTATCGTATATACGAATAGTAGTTAGGGTAGTTGGTGATTCTTTTTAAATATTTAGAGATAAGTTGTTCTATTTTAGCATAATTTCTAATAAACTTACTGTAGTAGCCTGTTATTCCTAGCAAACTTTTTATTTGTTTTTGCGTTGTGGGTAGTTTTAACTTTTCAATTACTGCTATTTTCTCAGGATTTGGTTTTAAACCTTCTTTTATTAGGACGTGTCCTAAGAAATCTGTCTCTTTCGTCATGAATTTGCACTTATCCATTTCAATTTTAAGTTGTTTGGATTTTAAGACTTTAAATATATCAGTTAACAATTTAATATATTCTTTTAATGTAATACTAACTACACACGTTGTATTTATATAATCCCTCAAAATCTCGTTCATATGTGTTTGGAATGTTGCTGGGGCATTCTTCATCCCGAATGGCATTCTTATAAACTCGTAAGTACCATGAGGAGTAACAAAAGCCGGTTTTTTGTGTTCTTCTTTAATGAGCACCTGATGTTATCATTTAGCTAGGTCTTTGTAAAATATCGGGCTTTACCTCATTCATGTAAGATTGAATCAATGTTAGGCAATGGAAACTTGTCGTCAACAGTAACGGTGTTTACCACGACTTCTGCACTCTGGTTTCACCCGGTTTAGCGACGAAAATATGGCAAATAACGTCATTGCCAGAGAGGGTGGCCTACCCCCGTTCATTTCGAAGGAAGGACTCCATGAGATCTTCGACACAATCAGGGCTAAGAAATCGGTGAGGACCGATGGTATTCCGAACATCGTGCTTCGACATCTTCCTCTAGAAGCGGTGGACATTTACACCACCCTGTTTAATAATGCAATGAGTAATGCAAAACAATGTACTGGTGCTTGCCTTGTTGATTTGGAGAAGGCTTTCGACACCGTATGGTTAGAGGGTCTTTTCTATAAGCTGACTAGGCTGGGGATCAGTAAACCACACTTGTACATTCTTTATAATATGCTAACTAACAGACAGTCCATCGTGAAAAATGGTGATGTGATTTCTGTTGGAATATTTCAAATTAAAAATGGTCTTCAGCAAGGCGCAGTCAATTCGCCAATCCTGTTCAACGTTTCTACAAGCGACTTTATAGATTCACTTCCCCGTACTATTGCGTACGCAGACGATTTGATAGCATACAGAACAGGTCCAAAAATCTAGTTCATTAATACTCTCTTGCAGCGTGACTTCGATAAGATAAGACGATTTTGCGATGACTGGAAGTTGAAAATCAACTTTCAGAAGTCGGAAACCATTCCCTTTAGGACCTATCCCTAAAAAGGGAAAGGATATATCCAATCCGGCGAATCTCCGGTCGATAAGTCTCCTTTCGAATATCAGTAAGGTTTTTGAGAAACTAATCAATAGAGCTCTGTCTAGGTGGGTTGAGGACAAACATATAGTTCCGGATAATCAATTCGGTTTTAAGGCGGGACATGATATCTCACATGCCGCGTCTAAACTGGTGTCCGATATCCAATGGAATAAAGGCAAAAAATAATGCACTGGTGCCTGCCTTGTTGACCTGGAGAAGGCCTTCGACACCGTATGGTTAGAGGGTCTTTTCTATAAGCTGACTAGGCTGGGGATCAGTAAACCACTATTGTACATTTTTTCTAATATGCTAACCAACAGGCAGTTCATAGTGAAAAATGGTGATGTGACTTCTGTTAGAATATTTCAAATTAAAAATGGTCTTCAGCAAGGCGCGGTCAATTCGCCGATCCTATTTAACATTTATACAAGCGACTTGATAGGTTCACTTCCCCATACTATTGCGCACGCAGACGATTTGACAGCGTACAGAACAGGTCCAAAAATCGAGGTTATTAATACTCTCTTACAGTGTGACTTCGATAAGATAAGATGATTTTGCGATGACTGGAAGTTGAAAATCAACTTTCAGAAGTCGGAAAACATTCTCTTTAGGACGCCGTTGTCTGGAGCCTCTAGGGATACCAGAAAAAATTGGCGAAAGTTGTCAATCATTGGACAGCACGGACAGCCTCTTGCCTGTCGAAATGTATTCAGATACCACGGGATCTGGCTAGATCAGTTTCCGTATTTTAACAAAAATGTAGATGCTGCTCTGGCCAGAGCCAAAGGGCCTTTGCCCTTACAAAGAGACTGTTTTATAGCAGCCAACTCGATGCGAGGGTAAAGGTAATCCGCTACATGGCCCTTATCAGGCCCATGCTGGTATTTGGTTGTCCCGTATGGTTCAATGTACGAGCAAGCTTAATGGAAAAGATTCGGGTGTTTGGGAGGGCTTGCCTTCGCTTGTACAGAACACCAGAGTCGGAGTACAAAAAATTGTATCCTAATGAAGTCCTTTACAACAGGGCGAACCTAATACCAGTGGACAACTTCGTAATTAAGCTGACTCCAAGGCACATTGCAAGAGTAATGACCTCGACGAATAACCTGATATCTGGGGCTTACTACCTCAATTACCTTTACCACGAGAGTGTGCGCTTTGACGGCTTCGTTCCACCGGAAGCATTCCTCTACCTTGATCAGATAGGGTTGTTCCAGGATAGATCAGAGGTCCCTTTAATTTTCCATGTCGCTGGGACAGCTGGGGACAGGCAACTCAACTACAACAGAGACGTCGCACACGGCAGTGTGGATCGCCTCAGGTTCAGTAGGGCGGTGGGGAATCGCGATAATCGGGATGTCGTTCGGCAGCACCAGCATTTCTGGTGGTTGAATGATGGGGAAGATGTTTCGTCGTCGTTTCCGCCAATTACGGACCAGCCTCACTAATGAGGCAGAGCTGACCAATCCGTTTTCTCTGTGAATAGCGATGGCCAGCTTGCATAGGCTTAGGTTAGCATTTAAGAAATATATACATATGTTAGTGTATAGAAAGGTATATACTAATATATGTATATAATTTTGTATAATATCTATGTGTGTGTATGTGTGTATTGTGTATATAGGTTAGGTAGGCTAAGGTTTATTTTAAGTTAGATATTAAGTTTTTATAAAAAAAATAAAATTATATCCATATGCTAAGTTTTTCTTAACAAATATTTTTTCTTAGCCTTAAGTATTCAAAATAAATAGTTCTAAGTAAAATGTAAATAAAGTCGAAAGACATAGTCATAAGAACTTAGAGTAGCTTAGAGCGCCTGTGTGGGGCCAGTAAGTTAGTATAAGATTGTTAAGTAATTTTAAGCTAGCATTTAAGCATTTTTTGTTAGTATGTAAGAGTTAGTGATTAAGAAAATAAAATGCATTGAAAACTGAAAACTGTAACGGTGTTTAGTTTCCTGTAATCGATGACTAAACTTTTTCTGGCCTGAGTTGTCCATATTTCAGGAACAACTATAAGGGGACTGGAATATTTGGAGTTACATTTCTCTAATTTGCCTTCGTACCCCTGCCTCATGTTGAGGTGGATACCTATAAAGTTTTGCTTTTATTTGTTGATCTGTTGTTGTGACTATTTCGTGTTCTATTTCTGGGGTGCTAATAAGTTTATCACCCTCTTTGAAGAATAAATTCCCGAATTTGTTCATTAACTTTTCGACTACTAATCTTTTTTCTATACTTACATGATCAATATTTATATTTTTGGTATTAAGATCGACAGGTTCGAGTGAACATACTTCGTTCACTGGGTATGGATGGTTAATGAACTTTAGGTATTGATTGTTTAAGTTTATAGTTCCTTCATCCAAATTTATGAAGAGTGTTCAAATTGTCTAATAAATCAATATGAAATATAAATTGGTATTTCCTATTACAAAGTCTTTTGACTTTCCATCTTATTAGACCGTTAGTAGGAGCTCTGAATTCATTGGGTATAGGTGTATGTACCTCATACATTATACTACCAGTAACTGTGGTAAAATGCATTGGTTTAATAGGAATTTTCTTAAATTCGTCTAGTCTGTCGTCAATTATACTAAGGTTTGAACCTGCATCAACTAAGGTTATGTATTTTTTATTATTAATAGTTAATTGAATTTATTTAAGATCATCCGAGGCTAGTGTCAAAAAAACTCAGCATTATGTATAACACTTCAGTATTGCATTTTTGCTTTTGTTTATAGTTGCTGGGACTCGGTACTTCCAATCTTTGCTGAGAATCATTCTGTTGATGTGAACTCAGATTTCCTGACTCTGGTGACTAACTATCTATGTTATGGGTTTGCGATCTATTTTGTAGGTTTCATATTTCCATTGGTTCTGGTCTAGGTGAGTTATGATTATATTGTCGTCTCTGGTCTAAGTAATGTTGCTGTTGATGATTTTGTCTCGATTGTCCTGAATTTCCCTGATAATTCTGCCGATTTTGCCCTGAATTTCCCTGACCTTGGTAATTATTTTTATAATGTCCTGAATTTCTTGTTCCCTGATCTTGATTGTCATGTCGATGACCATTAGGGCCTGAATTGTTTTTACTTTTTTGTTTCGAAGTACTGGATTTATTATATTTCTGTGTTCTAAATTCATATCTAAAACATGAATCCTTAACTCTCCTTTTTCTCATTATAGAAACAATTTTTCCTAAATCTGTCTTTTCATATATTTTGTCTAAGAGTAGACCCTGTATCATTTCTTTTATTGTATTCACTAACAAATTATCTATGTTACTGAGGTCTATACATATATATAATCTAAATAATATACTTTAAGTTCATCTGAGAGATATTAAAGGTTTTGAAGTTCGATAGATAAATCATTTAAATTATTAACTTCAAGATAGGTGATCCTTCGGTATATATCGGACTGTTCCAACTCTGGTTTGTATCGTAGTTTGCGTATTCCCTTAATGGACTCCCAATTGTTTGGGCGTCATATATTGTCCTCTCCATACATTTTTTGAAGCTTTCATTTCTGACTCCAGATAGATAGTATTATACTCGTACGTTGCTTATAAACGCATTTATTGAGATTTCACCTCGTCCATTAAAGGTGGACATATATTTTATTTCTCTTAACACTTTTTCATTATTGGCCCGGCCTTTCCTCCGAAAATATTTGTTAATAGACAAAGCATTTAAATACCAAATGTATCTTTCAGTATTAAGATTTTAATAATCATATCTCTGTGTAACCTGTGCTTAATCAATAGAAAATGAATGTAAATGTTTAACTATGAAAATAAAATAAATATCTATCTATCTATCTATTATTGTCATGAGATCTTTTTCTGCAGTTAGTTGTTCCTGTTGTTGGTTTTTATACAGGGTTGCTGCTGTTAGTTCTTCTCCGGTCGACATATCTAATCCTCGTCTGTTAACGTTATAATACTTAATTTTGCATTTTTCCATAAAGTTTCACTGTTTTGATATAAATATCAATATTTTTCTTAACACATTTATTCCAGCTGGAATTGTCCAGCTAATAACATGTAATGAGAACACTATATTTTTCCTTTACACTTTTATTCTAGTATTTATTTTCACACCGCGTATTAGAGCTTTTTTTCGTTTCACTGGATAATTTATTTTAGAATTATCCTACCAAGGGCGTAACAAAAGTAACGCCATTTCGCGGTTATCATAAAAAAACACTCTTTAGTTTAGTTTAGAGAAAATAAGAATTTATTTATTTAAACGAAGAGAAACGTACAGGACGAGAGATTAAGTGATACACACAGTAAGTTCTTACTTCTACTTAAAGACTAATTTTATGCACAGCGGGTGTTATTGCATTCATTTTATATGCATTTTTATTTTTATACTTCATTTACACTTACAAGCTAGACAAAAAAATGCTTAAAAATTAGCTTAAATAACTTACAAATAGTCTTATTCTATCTTACTGGCCCCATGCGGGCACTCTAAGATAAACATAATACTTAATCTATGTCCTTCGACGTTTCTTACAGACTATTTTTATTTTTGTATTTACATTTATTAAAACTACTCGTAAAACTAAGAAAATAAACTTTAAGTAGAAAAACTTAGTAAATGGACTTTTGTTATAAAATAAAACTTAAAAATAAACCTATAAACTACCTAAAACTAAATCTTAACCTACTTAATCCTACTTAAACTATCTAATTCTAGCGGAAGTTATTGCATTCCTGATAGTATGCACCTGTATGTAAATCAAGTGGCCAGCAAGCAAAGCTTGGGAACACTTATTTTAAATTTTAATTCTTAGAATTTATCACTTGGAATTTCATATTTCTTTTAATATGATCTCTATTGGATCTACTTTTGTGTGTGTGTGTGAACACCATTGGCTATCTGAAGCGCAACGCGCACTCAGCAAAACGTGTGTGAATTTTATGTCGTCTATGTAGACAAAATTACTAGTGCAATTGGACTTAATGTTGTATTCTGGGAAACACACATCACACACGATTTCAGGCACCCAACAAAAAAAAAACTTTCGAGCGCGGTTGGTTCATTCTGCTTTATTATGGGATGGTGATCATGATCAACGATTAATCGAGCACTTCCCGTACTCTTTCCTGTTTCTTCCGAAGAGCTTATGTTCTTCCCTTCTTTTATACTCGTACAGCTCGGGTCCCCCTCTCGTTCTTTTTAACAGAGCTCTGTATTTTCTTATTTTTTTCAGGTTAAAGGAAGCTTGATCGAAAAGTCCCCAGCGGAATCTTGTGATTGTAACCGTTCGACGTTGAACTTCCTCCCAATAGTTCGGTTATCTTGTAGTGTTATGGATATCCGCATCAGTCCAATGGATAAAGCTGCTAAATAACATATTTGAGACTAAATAACAATTGTAATATTAAAAATATGTTGATTGCGTTCTAAGATTTTGTACGTATATCTTACAATTCTAATTCTATTTCAAGATAAAAATCAATTTGGTAAAAAATAAATATTGATATAGGAATTAAATATTAAGATCACTCAAGTAGGTATTAAGTTCGTTTTAGATCACACTGTATGGAAGGTAAACCCTCTTACATAAAACTGTTTGCTTGTCTTATCAAAATCTATCATCCCTCCATTCTTTTGGTGTCTTGTAGTGTCAGGAAGGCTTAAGAGTCAAAGATTCTAAAGTAAAAGACGTTCATGTAAAACGGTTAAAAGTATGGAGGTGACCCCAAAGGACTATACTCAAGGTATATTGCCGTAACAGCGTCAGGCGCACGGGTTTTTGAGACCCCAACCATCATATTTCCAAAACCGCTGATTTAGGCGGTGACACAGGAACTCAAGTGGGTATGAATACACTTATAATGCCTCAGCATGTGTTAGGTTTTTTGGAAAATGTGATAGAAAGAAAAAGAAAGATGTTTGGGCTCAGTGGTTATTTGATTTGTTGTTGATTTCTAGTCAACTACTCAGTTTACTTGATTTTCGTCAACTAAATTAAATGAAAGTCTTTCGGGCGAGGGTGGGATTCAAACACAGAGCCTTCCGATTTGGAACCAATCCACTACAACTTGAGCCACGGTCACTTGATTCCGATGACTCCTGCGGCCCTTATCTGCGATACGTTCTTTAGATAGTTAGTTAGTTAGTGTTACGGTTACACTCCATCAGAATAGGCCGCTGGTTGGTCAGATTACTCTTTTTGACGATAGTTCGAAAAAGTCGAACGGGTTCCGGAAAAAGCACACTCTGGAGGACTGCTGTTTAAGTGACAGTTGAAGAGGAAACGAAGACGTGGGGATTTGCCCACGGGCAAAGAGACAGCAAGTGTTGGCGAAGGCACGAGTTTAAAAGTCTCACTCCATTGAGGACGGAGAGGCGGAAGAGGTCGGTGGAAGTAACACCCACTGAAACTAATCAAATTCTCAGATCTGGAACTGCGCCCTCTTCCTCTGTCCCGAACAGGGCCAATAGAATGTTTCTTGTATTTCCTTTGGGAGGATGAAGCCGGTGCTGCGACCAACAAAGGGTGCAATTCCAGTGGACGACCATCGACACCATATCCGGGTAAGTCGGTTAATGCGGCGAAATCATTGCAAGGAAACAATTCTGGTGGCAACTTTCCCAGTGCACACGGTGCTGCAACCAGCATAATTTGCAGTTCTGATGGACTGAACTTGGACGTGGACGAGACCGGCACACCTAACAGGATACCGCTATCTCCTCTCTGGAGGAGACGCTGAGTTCAATCACTGTGTCGGTAAACTGTGGGAGCTAGCTAAAGCAAAGAGTTTTTGCATTCAAGCACAGTGCGAAGATATGGAAAACGGAACTATTAGAGTGATGTGCTCCACGCAGCAAACCTTTCATTAGTTGAACAAGTTTGTGCTGAAAATCCCACCCCTGGAAGCGATGACTTTCGAGGTTTTCAGATAGCTTACACTGACGCCCACCATCTTATGGATTTAAGGCAACTCAGGGAAACAGGGGAATGGTGATGCGTCTTCATACCCAGAACGCTCTACTCGGCATAGAAAAACGGAAAATCAGATAGAGAAAGAATCGAGTAAACAACGATGTTTGTGTGTGTTGTTGTGGGCTTAGGCAAAGCTTCTGTCGAGGCCATTGAGTCTAGATATGACTCATGTTCCTATCTACACCTTGGAAGGGTTCATTTCCACTTTCCAAATGAGTGCAGATAATACATATTCATTTTTTCAGTTAACAAAAATCAAGTATGATGAGTAGTTGACTAGAAATCAAAAACAAGCCACTCTACACTAAGAATTTAGTCTCCCCATTAAATGTTGGATGCCACCCATGGAGCGAAATAATCACTGAGCCCAAACATCTTTCTTTTTTTATCTATCCCATTTTCCAAAAAAACTTAACACGTGTTCAGGCACTTTAAGTGCAATCATACCCACTTGAGTGTTAAGTTCTTTAAAACAAAAAAACAAAAAAATCTTAATCTATTAAATCCTACTTAAACTATCTAATTCTGTTTATTTTAGAGAGTGTTACCCACATCTGTTCTAATATAATTTTTTTTTTCTTAATTATCTTAATTCCCTCCTAAAATCTAACTTAATCCTACCTAAAATCATGTAAGCCGACCGCGACTAATAAAATAGACACACGACCGACATTTGCTTCACATGAAGCTATCTATTACATGAGAAATTCGACGACGAAGCATCCTCCCCTTCATTCAGCCACCAAATTTGTTGGTGCTGCTTAGCAACATCACTCATATCGCGACTCCCTAATACCCCACTGAACCGAAGACGCTTCTCATTGCCGACGTGCGACGTCTCTGTCGTAGTTGAGTCGCCTGTCCACAGCTGTTCGAGCAACGTGGAAGATTAGCGGCACCGCCAATCTGTCCTGGATCAGAACTTTCATATCTAGGTAGAAGAACGCTTCTGGAGGAATAAAGCCGTCAAAACGAACTCTCTCGTGGTACATATAGTTAGGGTAGCAAGCCCCGGAGATCAGGTAGTTCAATAATGTCATTGCTCTCGCAATGTGCCTTAGGGTCAATTTAATGACGAAATTGTCCACTCTTATTAGGTTTGCCCTATTGTACAAGACCTCATTGGGATAGAATTTAATGTACTCAAACTCTGGTGTACTGTATAAGCAAAGACAAGTCCTAAGACAAGCCCTCTTAAATACCCGAATTTTTCCAATAAACTTGCTCTTACGTTGAACCACACGTGACATCCAAATACAAGCATATGCCTGATAAGGGCCATGTAGCAGATTACCTTCACCCTACTGTAAGGACAAAAGCACCATTGGCCCTTTCCAGAGCAACATTTGTTAAAATACATATATTAATCTAGCCAGATCCCAATGTATCTGACTACATTTCGACAAGTAAGTGTCTTCCCGTGCTGCCCCACGATCGAGAACTTTCGCCAATTCTTTCTGATATCCCTAGAGGCCCCAGACAAAGGCGTCCTAAACAGAATGGTTTCTGACTTCTGCCATTTGATTTTCAACTTACAGTCATCGCAATAACGCTTAATTTTGTCGAATTCCGTTGCAAGAGTATATTTATGACCCCTTTCTTTGGACCTGAACTGTAAGCGATTAAGTCGTCTGCGTATACTAGGTATGGTGAAGTGAATTTATCAGATGACTTGTGTAAATGTTGAACAGGATCGGCGAATTTACCGCACCTTGTTGCAGGCCGTTTTTAAAGTTAAACGTTTCAGCAGAAGTCACATCGCCATTCTTTACGATGAACTGTCTATTGGAGAGCACATCAAAAAGAATATACAACAGTGGTTTACTAATGCTCAACCTGTCCAGCTTGAAAAAGAGTCCTTCTAACCATACGGTATCGAAGGCTTTCTGCAAGTCAATCAGGCAGGCACCCTTCTCTCCTTTGTTCCATTGGATATCAGAAACAAGTTTCGACACAGCATGAATGATATCATGCACCGCCTTTAAACCGAATTGATTATCCGGAACTATATGTTTGTCCTCAACCCATTTAGTTAGGAATCTATTGATCACCTTTTGATGTTTGGAAGAAGACTGATCGAGCGGAGATCCGCCGGATTGGAAGTGTCTTTATCCCTTTTGGGAATGGGATGTACCACCGCAGTTTTCCAACGTGATGGATAATGTGCATTATTCATCGCATTATTAAATAGGGTGGTATAAATGTTCACCGCTTCTAGTGGGGGATGTCGAAGAACAATGTTCGGTATTTCATCGGTTCCCACTGATTTCTTACTTGTAAGTGATTCGAAGATCGTTTGGAGCTCTTCCTTCGAAATGAACGGGGGTAGTGCCCTATCGTTGGTGATGATACTATTTGCTATATTCTCGTCACTGAACTGGGTGAAACCCGAGCTCTCGAATCGCCAGTTCACAATTTCATTCCGAAGTTAGAAATTGTGCACAAGGACTAGATTCTTCAGATCGTGGTTCGGGCCAATGATGTCATTCGCCTTGTACACTAGAAAGTCGCTCCTGAAGATTCTATTCTCTCCTGCGGATCCTCGATCACAAAGAAGTTGTCATCATCAACAGTCTCATTTCGATCTATGCCTGCTGTTACCAGTATTTGTTCGTTATTCGTCTTTCGGGCGATTTTAAGACTTGGAAGGTCGTTTTGATTATTTTTCCGAAATATTTTATTTATATGAGGTAACATATTCGGGTTGCTGGTGTTTACAGCCCGAATTTTATTGTTCCAATACAACTTTTAATACAACCGGTAAGCTCCAAGGCAGACGTTTTAGCATTGAGACGACTATATACTTCGGTGCTGGCATCTACCCGATCTCTTTCATCACTAGGAATTTCAACATCAAATTATTTCGTCATGTTGAAAGGAGTCTTGTTAAGATGTCTTCCAATCGATCTACGTGTGGATTTTCACCGGTATTATGAGGATTTAGAGAATAAGAGCGCTTCATCCACAAATCAGGTAACTGAAACAAATAGTCTTTCTACAGCATCAAACTGTTCTCAGGCGAATTCCATTGATGACGGCCAAATAAATTGTTTGCTTAAATTCCTTAAGAGGAATATTTTGTTTTAATAAAATTAAACATTTTCAACAGCACTTTTGGATAACGAAAGAGCAGCATAAAAGAGAATACAATAAATATATATGTGTGACAATTAAAGCAATTCTTGAACTAATTGAAGAATCTTGAAGGGTAGTCAGTATGCCATCTGTATGCCATCTACGCCAAAAACCTTGAACCATATTTTGCATTAGATTCCACTGAGACAATCGATTGTTTGGTACTTCTAACAGTGTGGTGCCCGGTATTGCTGTTAACGACTCACCTATAAGGAAATGAGACGGTGTTAGTGGGTTAAGGTCATCGTCAGATATACTGCAAAGTGGACGAGAATTCAATGGTAAGTTCCTCATACGTTAGCGCTGTTTCTCCAATTACTTGGCGTAGATGAAATTTTATGGACTTAACTCCCACTTCCCGTAGACCGCCGAAATGTGGGGCAGATGGGGGTATAAAATGTCAATCAATGTTGTCACCGGCAAGGCCAGCAGTTACACGCTCGTTGTGTCCTCGGGACATTACAAATTTTTGCATTTCTTCTGGAAACGATCCTCCGAAGGGCTGCAAGAAATGCTTCTAAGGTTAAGTTGCTAACCAACTCCAGATGGAGGGCCTTTGTATAGAAGCATACAAATAACGCAATGTATGCCTTTTTAAAGGATTTTAAAGCGACCAGCATAATCAATACCTGTGTTAATAAACGGTCTCCTATTAATTTACTAACACGAACTCTTCGTTGAATAAAACAGATTTTGCAGCGATGAATAATCTTGCGGATAATATTGCGACTTCCAAGTATCCAGAACTGCTGGCGGACGATGACGAATGCCTCCGAAACCCCTGGGTGTAGATTTTTGAGATGTACATCGGTCACTATAAAACTAATAAGTTACACTTTTTAGATAAAATTGAAGGATGTTTAATGTTATAAGATATATTTGTGTTTAATTCTTCCACCGACACGTAGAAGTCCATCTTTATCCAGGAAAGCGGAATACCGCAACAATTTGGATTTTTTGGCAATTATTTGTGAGTGTTGAGATTCTGAATATCATCTCCGAATGATGATTCTTGGGAATTTCTGATGAGTGCTACTTGAGCAGCTTGAATTTCTCGAAGAGATAGATAGGTAAACCGACGATTATTTGAGGTTTCGCGACAATTTTTCACGAACCGTAAACAGTAAGCTACCACACTCTTTAGACGATGACAGGACGAATGCTTTTCGGTAATAAGAGTCAAGGGCTTACAGTTCTCAAGGCGAAATAACGAGTGTATGGGTATTTTTCGTTCTCCACTTTTTATAATTGCACAATCCGAGGGTCGTGATAAATCAAATTTCGATACAGGCCACTTCTTTTCTGGTGAGGCCAGCCATTTTGGGCCAGTCCACCAAAGTGTATGCTTAACAAGATTTGAAGGTTGAAGACCGCGTGAAGCGCAATTAGCAGGGTTATCTGGGGAAGGGACGTAACGCCACGAGCTCCACGGTATTGTGTCAAGAATTTGACCAGTACGATTATAAACGAATGTAGCCCATCGCAGAGCGGGAGAAGGTAATCAATGCAAGACTATTTCGGAGTCACACCAGGCAAATTTTCTTGATATATTCAGAGTCAGAGATGATTTAATTCGCGTAATGAGACGAGATAACAGGGGATCTCCACTCAAATCTAAACGAGGTATCGACACTGTTTTTAACGGAGCTACCTTAATTTTAGCAGCTATTATTGTTATTTGAAAACCACCTGGTTTTAATTTTCCTCGCGCATAAATAATAGCAGAATATGCTACCGAAGATGAGTCTGAGAATCCGTGCAACTCAATATTTTCGGACGCGGATACAATATGCCGAGGGATGCGGATTTCTTCAAAACTTGGAAGCTCTTTTCTCTAGCAATCCCACGTTATAGCAACATTTGATGGCACAGCATCGTCCCAACCTAGCTTACGTTCAGGCATCCAAAGTTCTTGAAACATTATCTTGAAAGACCCAACAGATGGGGCTAGGAGCCCGAGGTGGTAGAAAATATTGGATATTTCCGAAAGTAGCGTTCTTCTGGTCGACGAAGATTGTGGATTGAGTGTATATATTGTATAAAAAAGTTCATCGCTAGCTGGATCCCAGAACATACCGAGAATTCTGACAGATTTTGTTGAACATTCAGTGTCTTTGATGGAGTATTCGCAATCTTCTTTTGGTAAAAGGGAGAGGAGTGCCCAACAGTTGGAGCTCCATTTGCGTAGAGTAAGTTTTGCCATTGATAGTAAGGAAACCAACTCGGACTGATGTTTTAAAGATCTTCAACTGAATTAACTCCAGTCATTAGTCATCAACATAGACGTCGTTGAGCAAAACCTGGGAAGCATTCGGAAAGTAGCCACGATAATCATGTGCAAGTTGGTTTAAGCCTCTCACGGACAGGAATGTACCATACGTTGCGGTACAAAGGCGAAAGTGTTGAATTTCGTCATTAGGATTCCCGCGCCATACGATACGCTGATACGTGTTTTTCTTCTACCCACATTTGACGGAACATTTTAACGACATCAGCTGTGAAAACATACTGGTGCTGGCGAAATCTAAGACAAACACCAACAAGATCTCTCTGTATGGAAGTTCCAACCAGGAATGTACTATTAAGCAACTGTTATAGATTATCTTTTGCGGAACCATCAAACACTACGCACAATTAGTTGTAGAACTGTCTAATTTCATGACCCCATGGTGAGGTAGATAAAAGAGATGCCCTGACGTATTTTCAATTTCGTCTGTTGGAATGGGTTCCATATGACCAAGAACCTAGTACTCGAGAATGAATTTTGAATACATCCGAAACAATTCTCGATTATAACTGAAGCGACATTCTATGCAGTGCAAACGTGATACGGCTGACTTCAGAGTATCGCCAAGTTTCGGAATCCATTTATAAAGGGAAGTTGAACACAATAACGTGTATCGGTTGAACGAGAAAATGTTCGTCGAAAATTTATTTCGGCAGGATCTTCTCCAACAAAGTTGTCTAAAACTGGTGAAACTTCTTCCAACTCCCAAAACCTCTTGAGAAGATGGTCGACGTCGAATTTTAACTGAAGAGTGCCTAATGAAATAGGATTTGTAGATCAAGGGGTCAAAAATTCACCAGAAAGTACCCATCCAAATAAAGTTTCTTGAGCAATTGGTGTGCCATCTGAACCCTTTACCTTGTTTCCCCTCAAAATTATCCACAGAAGAATATCGACTGGGCGAGACACGTTATACTTAGGATCTGCAAGATTTAAATTGTAAACATGAGTATATTATGATGCATCGAACGATTGGCTAGGTAAATTCGAATTGATTTTAGGAAGAATGTGTGCATCAAAGAGAAGGACGGACGAATCAAAGCGAGAATTGTGTTGAATAGATACGCGTCCACGAGTGAATCCAGCTTCTGTGGCAGACACCCCAACAATAGGATCTCGAGCGTGACTCCTGGAGAGACAAAGCCTTTGCACGAAAGGCTCAGAGATAAATGAATTTTGTGAACCAGAGTCCAATAACACACGACCGGAAACTAGATTCCCTTATTTTAGCAATAATTGTAGGTAAAAGAGTCTGACGAACATCAGATTGAGTTGGGTGCGAATAATGACTTATCATGTTACCTGGCGATAGTTTGCTAGATAAATTCGATCTAACCGAAGGTTCCACTGACGCGACACTATGAGATAAATTTGATTGCGTCGAATGATTGTCTGAATGCACAAGTGAATGATGCCGTATTTTGCATACACGGCATCGAAATGCAGATCTGCATTTGCTCGACGAATGTCCAGGTCTCAAGCAATTGAAACATAATGAATATTTTTTTAACGAATTCGAGGCGAAGATCTATTGTAAGTGACACGAACTTAGGACATTGATGGACCGAGTGTTGCTCTTTGCCCATTAGACACCGATTACATTGTGCAGTCTCACCCACGTGAGCACGAATGTGAGAAGGTACCTCCTATTAATACCTATAAATTAGAGGTGAGTGCAACCAAGGACCTGTGTAAGTTGGTCATTGGTAATAATTTTAAAATTATGAGATTGGGGAACGATCGCCATGCCATCCACTGTAATACAGTGGAGGGCTACGCGAAAGTGAAAGAGCTCCTAAAGGAAACGACGACGGAGCACTACTCATTTACACCGAAGTGTGAAAAGCGGCAATCGATGCTGTTGAAGGGGTTGGAACCGTCTTCTGATCCTGAGGAGATCCTAGCACTGCTCAAAGAGAAGGAGTGCGAAGGACTCAAGTTTGTGGGGGTAAAGCCGTTTACCACAGCCAGAGCTAGGCGGGAGAAACGGAGTCTGCCGTTCTTCTTGGTGCAGCTCAGTCCCGAAAGCCGTCTGGATAGTCTAAGGAGTATCAATGTCCTAGACTACCAGGTGGTTCACATTAAAAGGAGCGACGGCGTTATACAATGCGTTCGCTGCCAGAGGTTCGGGCACGCCGCGTCGAACTGCCAAATGCAGCCTCGATGCGTGAAGTGCGCAAAGAACTACAGTTCCGAGGAGTGTGCTCTGGGTGTTGACGGAGCATCCGATAGGTCGCAGCTCTCGTGCGTATTATGTGGGAACGTGGGACACACCGCAAACTATCGGGGTTGTCCTAAGTTCACCGAAATTAAAAAAGCAAAATTGGCTCGGCAGCAGAAGGTGGAGGTCAAACGTTCACCTGTGAGGTTTCAAGCACCAGCCGTCACGCCCCAAATTTCCTACGCCCAAATGGCGTCTGGTAGGGGCGCTACGGTACAGCAAGCGGCTGTTGCTTCTCCGGCGCAAATTCCGAGAACAACGGAAGCTGCACCCAACATGCTAGCCATCTTGCTCGCAATCCAAGGGCAGATGGCTCAGCTGCAAAAGCAGGTTCAAGAACAGGCCAAGCGGGTAGACCAGATCTACGCGTTGCTGCCGGGCCTAACGCAACACATGTCGTAATGGGTACGCACATGGTGGAGCAAACTTTGAAGGTCCTTGCGGTGAATGTGAATTCATTGATTAGGATCGAACGAAGAGCCGCGATGTTTAAATTGCTACAAGACCAAACTCCTGATGTGCTTTTCGCTAGCGAAACCAAGCTAACCGATAAGCATAAACTGGAGTACAATAATTATATTGTTAGAAGAAGAAACCGGCCCAGATCCAAACGTGGAGGCGGTGTCGCGATCTTCATTAAAGAGGGTATAAAATTTCACAGAGTGTACAAGGGGGTGTTGCGCAGGTTCCGGGTGTTGGAGGCAGTCGTCGTTTACATCCCGCTCCGCAGTGGAAAGCGGCTGTACTTGGCCTCTGTTTATGCACCTGAGGCTTCACAATCCACCCTATTCATTACAGAGCTCGACACGCTTTTTCGACTTCTGAGGCTGGAATCGGGGGAGAATTATTTTATAATCGGCGGGGATTTCAACGCTAGATTGGGGAAATAATTTGCCAAATACTAGAGGGAACCTACTACTCGATTGGTGGGGTCGGCACGATGTCATGTACAGACTCGGTCTTAAAGCGACAGATAACCCGTCGTTTCCCAGAGGCGGGTCTTATTTGGATCTACTGTTGTACGACGAACGTATACGACTGACAGGTACGAATTTACAAACATTAAACTGTCTGCGCACATTCGTGTATGACAGCGACCATTGCGGTTTTAGAACCGAAATTACAGTTCCCAACGAAATTGCGGAATTGGAGGAGTTTGTCCAAAGATATACTTACAACTACAGTAAGACTCGATGGACACGCTTCTCCGCAACCTTGACTAGAGCGCTCTCGTCGAACACGCTCCACCCACCGTCCAATAGGAATTTGTCAAACGAGGAGATCGACAATTACCTAAAACAAATGGACGAGACAATTAAACAAACTATGGACACTACAATACCGCGGTATCGACGTACGACTAACGAAGACCTGTTCCGCAATCCTACTATTGACGCACTGCACCGACAGAAAAGTAGACTTCTGACAAGACTTAAAAACTTGTACAGACAGTTAACTGACAGACAAGAGCCAGAGATTAGGACACTGAAGTCGTCGATTAAAAATATTCAAACGCTAAAACTTCAAAGAGAATTACAGAATTTCTGTAAGTTTGTATTGGAACAACAAGGTTCGGGCTGTAAACACCAGCAACCCGAATATGTTTCCGCAAATAAATAAACTATTTCGGAGAAAAAATCAAAACGACCTTCAGTGTCTTAAAATAGCCCGGACAACAGACAACGAACGGTTACTGACAATAGCAGGTATTGATCCAAATGAGGCCGCTGATGATGACAACTTCTTTGTGATCGAGGATCCACAGGAGAAGGTTGAGGCCATAGGGGCGACTTTCCAGGAAGTATACAAGGCCATTGATATCATTGGCCCTAATTATGACCTGGACAATCGCGTCTTGGTGGACAACTGCTGCATTCGAAATGAAATAGAGAATTGGCGATCCAACGGCTCTGGTTTCACGCGGTTTAGCGACGAAAATATGGCAAATAATGTCATTGCCAGAGAGGGTGACCTACCCCCGTTCATTTCGAAGGAAGAACTCCATGAGATCTTCGACACAATCAGGGCAAAGAAATCAGTGGGGACCGATGGTATTCCGAACATCGTGCTTCGACATCTTCCTCTAGAAGCGGTGGACATTTACACCACCCTGTTTAATAATGCAATGAATAATGCACATTATCCAGCGCATTGGAAAACGGCGGTGGTTCAACCTATCCCCAAAAAGGGGAAGGATATATCCAATCCGGCGAATCTCCGGTCGATAAGTCTCCTTCCGAATATCAGTAAGGTTTTTGAAAAAGTAATCAATAGAGCTCTGTCTAGGTGGGTTGAGGACAAACATATAGTTCCGGATAATCAATTCGGTTTTAAGGCGGGACATGATATCTCACATGCCGCGTCTAAACTGGTGTCCGATATCCAATGGAACAAAGGCAAGAAACAGTGCACTGGTGCCTGCCTTGTTGACTTGGAGATGGCCTTCGACACCGTATGGTTAGAGGGTCTTTTCTATAAGCTGACTAGGCTGGGGATCAGTAAACCACTCTTGTACATTCTTTATAATATGCTAACCAACAGACAGTTCATCGTGAAAAATGGTGATGTGACTTCTGTTGGAATATTTCAAATTAAAAATGGTCTTCAGCAAGGCGCGGTCAATTCGCCGATCCTATTTAACATTTATACAAGCGACTTGATAGGTGCACTTCCCCATACTATTGCGTACGCAGACGATTTGATAGCGTACAGAACAGGTCCAAAAATCGAGGTCATTAACACTCTCTTGCAGCGTGACTTCGATAAGATAAGACGATTTTGCTATGACTGGAAGTTGAAAATCAACTTTCAGAAGTCGGAAACCATTCTCTTTAGGACGCCGTTGTCTGGAGCCTCTAGGGATACCAGAAAAAATTGGCGAAAGTTCTCTATCGTTGGACAACGCGGACAACCTCTTGCCTGTCGAAATGTAGTCAGATACCTTGGAATCTGGCTAGATCAGTTTCTGTATTTTGGCAAAAATGTAGATGCTGCTCTGGCCAGAGCTAAAGGCGCTTTTGCCCTTACAAAGAGACTGTTTTATAGCAGCCAACTCGATGCGAGGGTAAAGGTAATCTGCTATATGGCCCTTATCAGGCCCATGCTGGTATTTGGGTGTCCCGTGTGGTTCAATGTACGAGCAAGCTTAATGGAAAATATTCGGGTGTTTGAGAGGGCTTGCCTTAGGGCTTGTCTTCGCTTGTACAGAACACCAGAGACGGAGTACAAGAAATTTTATCCTAATGAGGTCCTTTACAACAGGGCGAACCTAATACGAGTGCACAACTTCGTAATTAAGCTGACTCGAAGGCACATTGCAAGAGCAATGACCTCGACGAATAACCTAATATCTGGGGCTTACTACCCCAATTACCTTTACCACGAGAGTGTGCGCTCTGACGGCTTCGTTCCACCGGAAGCATTCCTCTACCTAGATCAGAAAGGGTTGATCCAGGATATATCAGCGGTTCCGTTAATCTTCCATGTCGCTCGGACAGCTGGGGACAGGCGAATCAACTACAACAGAGACGTCGCACACGGCAGTGTGGATCGCCTCAGGTTCAGTAGGGCGGTGGGGAATCGCGATAAGAGGGATGTCGTTCGGCAGCACCAGCATTTCTGGTGGTTGAATGATGGAGAAGATGTTTCGTCGTCGTTTCCGTCAATTATGGACCAGCCTCGCTAATGAGGCAGGGCTGACCAATATATTTGCTTTGTAAATAGCGATGGCCAGCTCACATAGGTTTAGGTTAGCATTTAAGTAATATATACATGCGTTAGTGTATATAAAGGTATATACTAACATATGTATATTATTGTGTATAATGTCTAAGTGTGTTTATGTGTATTTTGTGTATGTAGGTTAAGTAGTCTAAGGTTTTTTTTTAAGTTAGATATTAAGTTTTTATAAAAAATAAAAATTGTCCATATGCTAAACACCTCCAACGGAGCAGAGGTGACAATGACAAATTTTTTCGTCCTTAACGTGCTACCATTGCCAGTATTTCGACCATCCACTCCTAGGCCCTCTCGTAATAACCTTCCTCTTACCTTTTACTATCAAAACGTAAGAGGACTGCGATTTAAGACCCGTGCCGTCTTGCGCCAATCTCACGCTCTCCCATTTGAGGTCTACGCTCTGACTGAAACTAATCTAATTCCCGATATAAAGGATCAGGAATTATAGTTTCAATGTTTTTCGAGACGACGATCTTACCCGTCCAAATGATGATGCTCCCTGCCGAGGTGTCCAATGACCTAAAGTCTTCACAGATCGCTGTTTTTAACGCATATCTTAGTAAGTATTATTTTGATTTCGCCAAAACAAAAAAGAAAAAAAAAATACTAAAAAGTGCTCTCTCTATTTTCTACAGAGAATTATTCAATTATATTTCTCTCTATGTCTCCTTTGCGCGCAATAGGACCCCTTATACGAGCCCCCGTGGTATAATCGTAAACTTCGGTCTTTACGTAACAAGAGAAACAAATTATGGGCAGTTTTCCTCCGATCCAACTCTTTTGCTATTGCTATGACTATTCAAACTATCTCGGGTCATACCTTCAATTCGCCCAGCTTTATAAGTTTCTCTATCAGCGATACCTTGATAGTGCGAAATCAAGGTTTATAAATGATCCTAAGTCTTTCTATCAATTCGTTAACTACAAAAAAAAATCTGACGGTTTCCCTCCATCCCTCTCATACGAAAACATATCATCAACCGATCCGCATATCATAGCCAACTTTTTTGCTGCTTTCTTTAAGCAATCTTTTGTCGATAATTCATTCGTACAGGATTCCTCTTATTTCAAATAACCTACTTAACTTCCCCATCGGCTCCTCTTTTTCTCAAAGATTTGATCATACAGTAATAGAAAATAAATTACAACAACTTCATGATGAATACTTACCCGGCCCAGATGGCCTTCCATCCATATTTCTTAAAAGGTGTTCCTCAACTCTTTCCCGTCCCCTTGCAAATCTCTTCCTTTTATCGCTCTCTCAATGTGAATTTCCATAGATATGGAAGTCCTCTTTCATAACACCGATACACTTATTAAAGAGCGAAGTCACTAATTATCGCCCAATAGCTAAGCTTTTTCATATACCCAAACTCTTCAAAAGCATTTTGCTTAAAGCCTTAAGCTTCCTAACTACTACTAACCTCGTAGAATCCGTGTCCTCTGTTCTCTCAGCCTTAAAACGTGGTAAAGAAGTTGACGTTATAACAACTGATTTCAGTAAGGCTTTTGACAAGATATCTCACATACTAATCCTGTTCAAATGGTCCGTCCTGGACTTTGAACCCATTTTGCTTAAATGGATATCTTCCTCAAGATAGTCACCTAGGTCCACTTCTCTTCATCCTAACCATTAACGATCTTGAAGGATCATTCTCCACTCAACATTTTCTGTCTATGCTGACGATACCAAATTTTTTAAACCCATCTCCTCACAACACGTCTCTAGCCTGCTTCAAATAGATCTAAATTGTTTTTCCACCTGCTGCATCAAGAACTGCCTAGAACTCAATGTCACCAAATTTCAATCGATTACCTTTTTACGTAAGTGCAACAAGTCTACTCCCCGAATTTACGTTCTCCACGGTCAACCTATATCCCTCGTTGAGTCTATCCACGACCTTGGCATATTATGCGACAGGGAGCTTAATTTCCGCGAAGCGTGGTGTCCCTTTCAACGAGTTCATGTATCTCGTATTAAGAGGATCCAGCGTCGTTTTCTTCGATTTGCTCTTCGAGGTCTGCCTTGGAACGATCCTCAAATCTTACCTCCCTACCGTCTCAATCTCATTAACCTGAATACCCTTGAGGAACGAAGGGACGCAGCAGACATTCTGTTCTTTCACCGACTCCTCTCCGGCTCCTTCGATTGCATGTCTCTTTGCAACTCCATTTTTTTTAACACTAACCCTCGTAGTTCCCCGCGTCTCTTTTATCTACCTATCCACCGCACCACATATGGCTCTACCGAACCAATCTCCCGTATGCTGCGTAAGGTAAACTCCAACCTTTCAGTTTTCGATTTTAAACGCAGCACACTTTCCTTCAAATTCGATCTCCTTCACCATCCTTAGCTTTAAGACTAATAGCTAAACCTTATTTTATTATTAGTTTAAGTCATAGTTTTTAAGCTTGTATTAAGCAAAATAAATGGGGGCGTTAGCAACCACCAAAATTAAATACAATATATATTCAGACATTAATGAATATCACAATTTCTCAATATGCATAACAAATTTTAATTGATAATTTGAAAATAGTTAGTTCTTACAATGTCCCTTCAGGCTGATAGTACTGATCCAAGTGAACGAAATTTAACACATTGTTAAATGTTTTCGCTCCTCTTTAATTTTTCCCAGTGTACAACCTGGTAGTCTAGGCTCCTTAGACCATCCAGTTTGCTGTTGGGACTTAGCTGAACCAGGAAGAACGGTAGTTTCCGCTTCTCCCTTTTGGCTCTAACCGTGACGAATGGCTTAACCTCAACGTATTTGAGCTCGTCGCACTCCTTCTCTTTCAGCAGTCCAAGAAGCGGCTCCGGATCAGTCGACGGTTCTAATCCCGTCAGCAGCCTTGTCTGCAGATTTTCACCATTCGGTGTGAAGGAGAAGAACTCCGCCGTCGAATCCCTTAACAGGTTTTTAATTTTATGGTAGCGCTCCACTGTGTTATTGTGGATCGCGTGCTTATCTTGACTTAGTCTTTTAATAAAAAAATTGTTGCTTCAATTTAAAAGTGTTAATTGGAAGCACTCTCTGCTTAGTGGGTTTCTGCACTTGCTATTGTTGTCTCTGCTGCTGTTTGAGCCTGTGATTGTTGTGGCTGCTGTGTATGCTTCTGTTGTTGTTGTATTTGTTTTTTCTGTTTTGGCTGTTGTTTCTGTTTTACGTTGTCCATTTGTTGTTGTGATTTTTTACAACTTTTTGCTGTTGTTGTTGTTCTTATTGAGCTTTGTTGTCGCTCCTTTTCTCTCCTTGCCGTTTGTTACACCTTAATAGCGATCACTTTTTTCTGTAGCTGCCTGATGCTACTATTCAGAGCTTCGACTTCATCCTCTTCGTCGTCGGACTCTGATGCAGCTAGAGATGCGAAGTTGTTGTCGCCTCCCATGTAGTGACCTTCGCCACCATCGGATATATATGAGTATTCGTCATTGTTCGACTCCTGACCCATTGGGTTTACTGCTAACGTTGTTGACGTTGAAGGCGCCCTCTCCCGTAATCCAGCTGGCAGCTTTTCGGTAGATTTTGACAGAGAGGGACGCTTCACCAGATTGCAGGTTGGCTTTAGCTTCCTCCTTCGCTTGCCACTTCCTTCAGCTACATAATTGGTAGGTGGCATGATATGGCATCCTGATCGGATGTTTTCGTGCTGGGACTAGCTTTAACATATAGGAAAAAAAATTTGAAAAACAGAATGTCTTGGGCTGCGAATCGAACCCCGGACTACCCGATTGCGACTCCGATTCTACTACCACTGGGCTAGCAGGGTCACCAGACAATTTGTGTCAAAATAACGAATTAATACAATGTTTTCACTTGTCGAAAGAGTAAAACCGAAACACATTCGCACTCTGCGAAAGTCAGTGAACGACTGTGAAGCCAGTCCACTACCACTTGAGTCACGGCCAGACTTTTGCGAAAAGATCCAAACTGTCGGTGAAATCAGTAGGCTGGTCAAAGCCCTCAAAAGGGGAAGCTCTACGAGGCTGGAATCACTCCGAAAATCGTATGGCACCTACACTGAGTCGAAAGTAGAGAGGTCTTATGCATGGCGTTCACCTCCCAGGTAACCTAATCAGAACCATATCAGAACTAGCTCCTATTAACGAACGTGCTAATGATCTGAATAACACAACACGCAGCAGCTGGTATATCTCATTGGTTGTGGTCATTAAACATGGTTCTAGATCTGTCAAGTCGCCTGCCCCCGCCTCTAAAGCACAGGCAGCCCTAGATATGATCGACGATTGGTTCACTAGAAATGTGTTTTGACTGAATCATCTCAATACTGTGGTTGTTCTCTTTACGAGAAGAGGAAGCTGTCTAGTCTGACTCATCTAGTGCTTAAAGGCGCCACTATTCAATTCTCCGAAGAAGCTTCGGAAGCTAGTATTTGGGAGTGATCCTGGATAACAAATTTCTATGAACTAAACATGTCACGTCGAAGGCCTATGAGGCGATCTTGGCAAGACAAGGAGCCTATCATCCAGAAGGGTGATCTGTTTCTACATGGCTGTGATAGGGCCAATTATATTAAATACGTCGGTTGTCTGGTGGAATAAGCTCTCACTGATCGCTATTTTTACAAGACTCCAAAGAACGGTCTGTCTCGGCTTCATGTGTCTTTGCCTAGCACGCCTGGCTCCGCCTTAGATGCATCGATGAATCTCTCTTCTCTTGATGCGTTTTTTGAACCGAGAATTTGAGTCATTGGAGAAGAGCGAGATATCACGGGCTACACTCTTAAAGCCATTTTCCGCTTAAAAAGAAGTGGTCTTTGATAAAACGCGCACTGGATCTTTGATGAACTTGAACGCCGGCTGTTTTTTGACTCTTGTCATTCCGTAATGCCATCTGACGCATTGACACCAGAATTTCTGCTGCAGAAAAAATACGACATCGACTTTCCCTATGCCCAAGACTGGTAGATTTCACTCCTGGTTAAGAAAACTTAAACGTCTGTCTTCCAAGCGGAGATATCCGCAATCCTGATGGCAACGAACTATATAGTGAATAACGGGCGGAGGAGGCGAAGCATTTACATCTGTAGCGACATCCAAGCTCTGCTTACACCCTTGCTGTACGCTCTTATGATTTTCAAGTTAGTTCGAAAATGCAAGGCACCACTGAACGCAGTCAGAAAGCTGATTTCACTGAGTCTTGATTGGGTCCCAGATCACAATGTGATCACGGGGAACGAAATCGCTGATGAACAAGTAGGAAGTAAGGCTCAGAGGAGAGTTTTATGAGCACAACTGCAGATGGCGGACCAAACGAATGCTTCTCAACATCTATAAGAAGTCATCTTCCTCTTGACCTCAGCAGGAAAGACTGCAGGGCGCTTACTGGCGTCGTGACGTGACGGGCACCACACTTAAGCACTTAGCACTAAGCACTTAAATGTGTTGGGCATAAGTGAAACAATATCCTGAGGATGCTTGCTGTAAAAGTGATGAAGACACCGCCGAACACTTTCTTTGTTAATGTCCGGCATCAGGCTGCAGGTATTCGGTGTTGAGGTGGTGGGTGCTGGTAGCGTAGGCACTATATCACTGAAACGCTTGCTCATCTTTCTTCAAAAGACTGAAAGATTCCATTAAAATAAACTTACAAGTCTAGTTCTTTGTCTGAGATAACAAATTTATTATTTTCCAAAAATTTGAGTGGTGAGATTTGGGACACCCTATATAGTAAATATTTTTTCATTGTAAAAGAATTAAACTTATGGGAGACTCACTTGAGGAAAATCAAATCAAATTTAATAACTGTGACACCCTTTATTTATTTTTAATTCAGCCTGCGGAAATGTATTCAAAAATCATAATCTTAACTCCTCAGATATATTTATTTTTATTATAAAAACTAAGAAAAATTAACGGGTATACATACGCATATGTGTGTACATTTTTGGTGATAAAAAAAAGTCCTCACATTGCTGATAACATTTCATTTGGCGTTGAGTTTCGTGTAATTTGCCTCATTTTTTGAGTAGTTGGAATTTATCAATTGCTTGCGTGTGAAGTAACGAGAAAATAAAATAGAATGCATCTCTCACAGTTGCCTCTAATTTTTATATTCAAAATATATATATTTATTTTATTAGTCTTTATTCTTTCTTCAGTAACTTATGCGCAACGAGGTCGTATCCGCCCCCGTTTATGTTCCACAATAGCAATTCCTAATGCTGTAGTACGCTTTAAACATAATTATAAAATAATGCGTATAATTTGTGCACAAGGATTTACACTACAGGGTAGCAACATGGTTGGTTGTGAAAATGGCAAATGGAATGGTGTTATTCCGATATGCGCAAGTAAGTATTTAGACGAAATAAATATTATTATTATAATGCAGATACTACATTAAGAATTAGCGCTTTAAGGTTAGTTTCCAAAAAAATCTATTATTTCACGCTGAAATAATTTTTAATTTGATAGCTGGATTCTAATTACGAGTAATATTGTGGCTGTAAATATTCATACCTAAAATCTCAAAAATCTTAATAAATTGTCATAAATGGAAAGATGTATCCTCCTTAATTGGAGTTTTGATTTACAGTATAAGTATAAGTGTATATATTTGCGCGTAAAACCAAAATTATTTTTTGAGTAAAATGTTTATATCTGCTAAAGTGTTTGAATACTATATATTGTAAATGTACATAAAATAGTAAAAGCAAAGAAAATTGATAATATGTAAAATAATCCGATTAATCCTTCCTTAGTGGAATTTAAAAGGTAAATCTAAAAAATAAATCTCTCAAATTAAGTTGCTACGAAAATATTTATTTTTATCTATCTGAAATGGTTTAAATGAACCTTTTCCATATTAGTATTTTTTTTCTTCAAGAGTTTTCTCAATTACATCAGTTATTCTAAACACCTAGTCAATGGTTGAACTCTTGTCTTTAGGCCAAAATTGGTGGCTGAGATATGATTTCTTTCTCAATAACTTTAATTGAGATGAGATTGGGATTAATTGGAACCAGACGATTGTAAGGCTTCTGTTCTTCATCTCTTTTTTAAGTGGTTTTTCCGACGCATTAATATTATGTACGAGGGCTTGAGTATCGAATGATATCGAAAGTCTGTTTTAGAAAGGCGTCCAAATTGTTTGCTTTCGCTTTGCTTACCTCAACCCTTTCGCTACTATTATCCCGAGAGCCTGCGTTTTATGATTGTCTTCACAATTTTCCGATTGAACAATTCGATTTCTTTGTCACTGTCAAGCTTTAAAGGAGGTATCTATTGCACGTTTTACGAAGTAGCTCACCGTCTATTTCTATATTATTCCATCCATCCATCATAGAACGTTTTCAACGAGCCGTTAACTTCCATTAAAAGTTCATAGGATGTCTTAAATATTACGCTAATTTCAATATTCTCTTTTGAAGTATTCACAATTTAAACTAAAAACGTTCTTTTCGCAGTATCATTTGGCCTTTTTGTCGGTGTGTCCATAGAATGGAATTCATAACTCGGTTCTATATCTCCTTCGCACTGCCTTGTTGTCAAATGCATGTTGAACCACGAATTACGAGTATGTTTTCTATTTAAATTGCTGCCAATAATCCATCACAGTTAAAACGCGATGAATATATTTGGAAGACAGATTTTTTAAGCCCGAATCTTGGTGTACGTAAATTGATCAAATGGTAAAGAAATTAATTCTTCTTTTTATGCATACTGTGCTTACTTTACTAACAAGGATTCAGACTTTTTTTAATAATTAGCATGTACTCAAATGGTTATACAATTTTAAAGTTTGTGCTCATAGAATTGTATATTTAAAGTCTTCTTTACTCTTAAGAACATTCTAAGAGTATTTTACATAGGTACAATGATGATTCAACTCTTGCTTTTTCCGATAGATAACAATATTTGGACTCCAGCTAATTATCCCGAATTTCTTAATCTTTTTTGGACTACGAATTGTGTAGCGCCCTAGCTATGGCAAACAAAGACCTTTGCGAGTTGGTCTCAAAAAATGCTAAGTCGTAGGAGCTAGCTTTTTCGAAATTTTACAAGAAAGAGTTTAAACAATGAAAAAATTCGTTTTTTAAGCTTTCTTCATAAGAAAACAGTACTTTTTTTATTCGTTTAGGTTTTTTTAAATCTATTTTGGTTATGTAATGTATTTACTAACGGACCATATGAAGAACGGTGCATTTTATAAGTAAAAACAATAAAAAGCAGAAAAAAATTGCAAAAACCAAAAAGCACTCAATTGACAGACACAAGAAAGTGTTTTTAATATTCTTTTTTTGCACCAATTCTTCTATGCGGGATGCATTTATGGTTATCTGGTCAATGCTTATCTATAATTTTATTCGTCAGTTGAGGGTATACATACATATGTATGCTAATTGTGCCTTGGTTATCATATAAGGCAATTGTGTTCAAATTAATGAGAAAGAAGATGCCTGGCAACAACATATGCTATGCCTTAGTCGGTTTTGTGTAACCACCAGAAGGGAAAAAGTATTCAGGAGTTGTACGAGATGTTTTAAGATGTCTTAACAAGACAAACAATATACATTATCTTAAGGCACACAAAAACTTGAAAAGAGTTTAAATATGTAACAATTGTGCAATGACATAAAATACAGAGCGACTTTGAGTTGCTGAAATTAATTAATTCAATGAAAAAAAAGACTCTGAGCCGTGAATTACACTAAAGATGGTCATACTTTAATTATCTTAGACTACCATAAACAATAAGTCTTATGTAAAAGCATTTTCATGGCACCTTAATATTAGAGCATTTTTTTAACACGTTTTTTTTTTATAACGTTACCGAATTGTAAGAATTCTTTAGTAAATATAGTAAACCAATGAACCAAAATAAATTTAAAAAAATATATAGGCAACAAAAAAAGCTGTTGTTGTAAATGTAATGTAAACGTAATGTTTAGGTTTTTCTTCATTGTCACTTTCTTGGCAAACTGTAAGTATTGTATTATATTTTCTTGCGGAATGTTGCCATATAATCGGACAATATGGTTTGCAGTTGCCTGTGGTTTGCAATCCCGATTACGTTGATCGGCAGCGGCGGCCGACACCAGTACTCGTCGGTACGTCAAGTATTTTTTATGTTTTTTGTTTAATTCACTTATTTTTCCTTCGAAACTGGGCTTGTGTTTCTTATTTAAACTAATTTCCAATACCTGTTTCTATTTCATGAGTTAAGTTTTTTCCATTCTCAGAGGGCATTTAGGCCAATGATATGAGAAAAATTTAATTTTCTACTTTAGTCTCTTTTCAGCTTGATAAATTTTAACCGAAGATGTTCCAATTTTAATTACAGATTGGTACGTAAATCAATTCAGACACTTTAAAGGGCGATTGATTGAAACATTTTGAAATAAAATACAAAACTCTCATTACCTCCAAAGTGAACAAATGATAAGCAAATCCTTGCGCTGTCCTGTTTTGTCTCCTATTAAATAGGGAATCTTCTGAATTCATTTGTTTTTCATTGATAAATGGATAGATATATTTTCTTTCGTTTATACTCGTATGTAGATAACAGGTAGTTATCGTAGAACTCACAAACAATATACAGCGATTTGAATTACAAATCTTTACTAGAAAATCATTTATCATTTGTTCAAAAAATCTCCG
This sequence comes from Volucella bombylans, assembly GCA_949129095.1. Classification (NCBI taxonomy): domain Eukaryota; kingdom Metazoa; phylum Arthropoda; class Insecta; order Diptera; family Syrphidae; genus Volucella; species Volucella bombylans. The sequence continues at coordinate 14,079,493 of OX422145.1, read as the reverse complement.
GACTAGAAATTTCCAAGGAAAGAAAGGAAAATTTAGTATATAAATTAAAAGATAGATTAAAAATACATAAGTAAATAAATATAAGGTTATTTCCTGACTGGGAAAGGTGACCCAATAATTTAAAACAAATCCGAGTTTCTCTGTAATCAAAGATTATTATCTGTGTAGAGATGGATTGACTTGTCCTCTATGAAAGCATATTCCTCCCAGAATGATCTAGAGGGGAAGCTTACATGGAAGTTTTTATCAAACCAAAGTTCAGGTATGATATGCGACTGTTTAGTCGCTTTAAGGCGAATAGCTGCAGTCGCAGCTACTTGCTTGGGTTAATCTATTGAGATTTAAGAGAAAGAGAAACGACATTTAATGTTAATAAATTATTCTAACGATTTTTAGAGCTAAATATAATTATTTTGAAGTTTGGTTCTTCATGTTGACGTTTAACACACTCACTTAATAATCAATTAATTAATTAATTAAGTACATTGATCTGCCAAAATTAGACCGATTTCGTTGTTTTGTACGTTTTTAACTAGTTTAATAAAGTCGTTAGCCATTTGCGGTTTTGACGTCAGAATGTATGCTTTCCTCGTAAAGTGATCTGTTAGCAGGTGCAGGTATTTTTTTTTTGATCTATGGACATTATTTCAAAAGGTTTTGTAGCTGGACCTAGGTGTGACATTAGACCAAACTTCTTTTGTCCCCTACTTATTCTTTATGCAGATTTCACAGCTCCGACAGAGGTTTATAGTATTTTTTGTTAAGTTTTTGGCTGTATACCATTGGCTTAATTTTTCCTTCATTTTCCTTTAGCTTTGAAATATGGAAAAGTTCTGATTTTGATTTCCTACGATCAGTGCTTATTCTGTAGATTGAGTTTGATAATTTTTCCATGATTTTATATGTTCCAATTTTTAAGTGCTACATTTTTCTATTTAACTTGTTACCATTTTCCAAAAATACCATGTCACCTATATTGAAGTCAAAATGTATTCGGTTTTTATAATAAATCCGTTTGTTATAATTGTGTGACTTTATAAAATTCTCCAGGGCTATCTTTTTGTCTCGTTTCCAATTCTGCCTTTGTTTGCTTGTCTTAGTTCACTTGGAAGTATTGTTAAATCTGTGCAATCCATCAGGTACGAAGGTGTAAATCCAGTCACAGAGTGTTCAGTTTCATTATATTTTTGAGTGCACATCTGAGCTACCGTTGTCCAAGTTAACTTTTTTGTATCTCTTTCGTTGACTTTGCATCTGACCTTATTGACTAAAGTTTGGTTTAACCTTTCATTCAATTCATTAGAGAAAGGACAATTTACGGCTGCGAAAACAAGTTGTATATTTTGATCCTGCAAAAACATTTTGAATTCCTTAGAATATATCCCTGGATATTGATCTGCCAAAATTAGACCGATTTCGTTGTTTTTTTGTACGTTTTTAACGAGTTTAATAAAGTCGTTAGCCATTTGCGTTTTTGACGTCAGAATGTATGCTTTCCTCGTAAAGTGATCTGTTAGCAGGTGAAGGTATTTTTTTTGTGGATCTATGGGCATTATTTCAAAAGGTTTTGTAGCTTCTTCTTTTGTCCCCTGGACTTATTCTTTATGCAGATTTCACAGCTCCGACAGAGGTTTATAATATTTTTTGTTAAGTTTTTGGCTTAATTTGGTTTATGCCTATGTGGCAGTAGCGTTCACAAAATCTTTCATTAAATTTATACTGAAGTCCTCTGGAAATATGACTTTTTCTTTTTTTACTTTTTTGTAGTAGATATTGTAATTGGACACTAGCTTTATTTTCTTGTTTTGTACGTTCACGTTATTTTCTTGATCTTGTAATATATCTTCTAGCTTGATTACTACTTTTAATTGTTCGTCTTTGTTTTCATTGTGTTCTAAAACTTGATTTCTGCTTAAAGAATCAGCTTCCAAGTTTAATTTTCCTGGAGATTTCACCTCAAAGTCATATTGTGACAAGTAGTATGTCAACTCTCCTAGATCCTCATCAGTTCTTGATCTTATATTCATATTCTCTAGGGGTTTGTGATCAGAAAAAACGGTGAATTTTCCACCTATTAGTAAATATTGCCAGTATTTAACAGGTTCTTTAATTGCTAGGCATTCCAGGTAAATGGCTTTTTTCCTCTGTTGCACTTCGTTTGATTTTTTTGAGAAGTATGCTACAGGCTTTTCTTCTTTGTTGGTTTGTGGTTGTTTGAGTACAGCTCCTACTCGTTGCAAACTCGCATCGGTGTCAATATTAGTAAGCAGATTTGGATTATAAATTGCAAGTATCGGTTGGGAGCAGAATATATTTTTGATTCATCACACGGTTTTTAGCATTCATTTGTCCAGATAAATTCTCCTCCTTTTCTTAGTAGGTCATGGAGTGGGTCTAGTTTTATTACTATATTTTTAACATATTTGTGGTAAAAATTTATTTTTCCCAGAAATTGTCTAAAATGTTTCTGTGTTTTTGACATTGGGAAGTTTTTGATTGAAATCAAGTTATCCTTTATGCGTTTTATGGAATTATTTTGAATTATGTGACCAAGGTATTTTACAGAGTCCGCTGCAAATGTGCATTTAGCAAATTTTAACCGAAAACCTTCTTTTTTTATAGCTTCAAAAAGATGTGTCAAATGTTGCATGTGTTCCGAAAAAGATTTCGAAAATATAAATATATCATCTATGTAGTTTACTGTGCAATCTGTTAGTCTGTGTTTTGTGAAAGATCGCAGGTGCTGTTTTTAGCCCGAATGGTAAGCATGTCCACTGGAAATGCCCTCCTTATATCACAAATGCTTTTTGTGTCTATCTGAGATTCGCAGAGGTATAGACCAAAAAGCTGAATTTATATCAAGTGTAGGAAAGAATTTACAATTTCTTGTTTGTATCATTAAATCTTCAATCAGAGGGAAGGGCTGTGATTGCGGAACAACTCTTTTGTTTAGATCACCAAAATCTATACATAACCTTGACTTCTTAACTTCATCTCTTTTGTGTGCTAGCGTAACTGCAAATGGGCTGTATGATTCCTCTATTAGTTTTTTATCTAGTAACACCGCGACTTGTTTTTCTATCTCGTTCTTATCATCGATTGAACAGCCGTTCAATAAACGTTCAGTAAACGGCCGTTTACTGCAATATTTATCCACTAGTAAATCTTATTTATCTTTTGCGAAAATCGAAGAATTTTCTTTTATGAATTTATCTATTTTTGATTGTCGATCATAGTTTGAATGGTTTACCCAAATACTAAATTTTTTTCATCAATACCATATGCTCATTCGAGTTTACTAATTTTAAGTATATATTTTCATAAATAATTTCTTCTACTTGATTTGTATTTTTCATATTTTGAGAAAAAGAAATATGTTTTAAATTTTCATCTACAATTTCATTACAAGTAATATCTGTTTTTGGAATTTGTTGACTTATTATTAGTTTTTAATCTCGAGTTAAAAAAAGCTTTTTTGCAATCTAGTCCAATTAAAAAATTGTAACAAAATTCTCTTTATCTATTACAAAAACATTAATTTCTTTTTCTAAGTTAAAAATTTTTGCTTTTAAAGTTTTCAACATTAATAGTTTTTAGATTAGTATTCTTAAACTTGCCTATTCTGTTTTCTTTTAGTTTTAACAGTCAGTGAGACATTTGAGCCCGAGTCATAAATTCCATACACTTCAAGATTTTTTTTCAATACTAACTTTATTTTTATTAATGGCGTCACTACAAGTTTTCACAACATTAATAGTTTTTAGATTAGTATTCCTAAACTTGCATATTCTGTCTTTTTTTAGTTTTAACAGTCAGTGAGACATTTGAGCCCGAGTCATAAATTCCAAACACTTCAAGATTTTTTTTCAATACTAACTTTATTTTTATTAATGGTGTCACTACAAGTTTTCACAACATTAATAGTTTTTAGATTAGTATTCCTAAACTTGCCTATTCTGTCTTTTTTTAGTTTTAACAGTCAGTGAGACATTTGAGCCCGAGTCATAAATTCCAAACACTTCAAGATTTTTTTTCAATACTAACTTTATTTTTATTAATGGCGTCACTACAAGTTTTCACAACATTAATAGTTTTTAGATTAGTATTCCTAAACTTGCCTATTCTGTCTTTTTTTAGTTTTAACAGTCAGTGAGACATTTGAGCCCGAGTCATAAATTCCAAACACTTCAAGATTTTTTTTCAATACTAACTTTATTTTTATTAATGGCGTCACTACAAGTTTTTTTGGTCTTCATTTTGTAGTTCGCATTCTAATTCCCAGTTGTTGATGAGTTTAATTTGGTTTTTCTTTTCGTGTTTACTTTCTGTTTTGAACCAGCGGGAAGCTTTTGAGTGATAGCGGACACCTTTATTCAGTTTCTCACAAATGCTACATCTTTGTTTTTGGTTTTTGTTTTGTTTTGCTTCCACTTTTTCATTTCTCTTTTTTTATTAAGTCTTCATATTTATTGATTTCACTGAACAAATTAGCAGTTGATTTTATTGAATTCCTATCAATTTTATCGATTATATTGTCTGGTAGGCCCATTGCAATAAGGTTGATCATTGTTTCGTCGTCAATAGACTTTTTGACTTCTAGTAATAGTCTTTCTTTTTTTGTTGCATATTCTAATATTGAGCCAACTTGAAGTTTAAACGAAAAATCATATTTCACTTGGGACCAACATTAGTTTCGCAAAAGGCTTTTTTCCAAAGTACCCAAGTTGAGTTTGAAGTGAGTTTAATCAACATACTGCCGTACCAGTCCATGCATTGCTTTTCAAGTAAGTGTTTTAAAGTTTCGACCTTCTTCTCGTCTTGTAGAATCTCAAATCATTCGCATTCTTTCCCAAATTCCTCAATCCACTGGTCAGAATTAGATGTTTTGTGAGAGAACTTTTCTATAAAGAAATTTTCAGCCAGCTTCCCCAAATTTTGAGGTTTTGGTGCAATTTTTTCTGTACCAGTGAGTGGAGGTGCAGGCTGCTTTTCCTCAATAATCTCCTCTAGATATTTATTATTAAATTGTAAATTTTCACATTCATCTAAATAGTTTTATCTCATTTCGTCATTGAGTGGGATCCATAAGTTCCGTACTTGATGTCTCTTTTTTAATGAATTCTTGACTTTTGCAAATACGTTTGAATTAGTACTGCAAGTATGCTTACTCACAGGATTTGATTCATCAGGAATGACGACCCCAAAATAGTAAATTTGAATCGCAATTTGTCCATTATGTTTGATATAACTAATAATGTCGTTTTATAAGTTTATTTCTTGTCTGGGAAAGGTGTCCCAATAATTTAAAACAAATCTGAGTTTCTCTATAATCAAAACTTATTATGTTTATTATTTACAAATTCTTACAACTGTAAGAATAAAATAACACCTGTAATCAAAGAAACTACATTTAATGTTAATAAATTATTCTAACGATTCCTATCCTTGTTTTAATTCTTAAAGCTAACTATAATTATTTTGAAGTTTGGTCTGTCATGTGATCTATTAATTTTAAAGAAAGTACATTTTCTTTACATAAATAAATAAAAGAGTCATTAAAAACATAAATAAGTAAATAAATAAATTTAATAATCAATATTATGTTATATACAGAGTGTTCCGGATAATGTGGCGAACACTTTAAGGGGAGATTCCTTGATATTTTGAGAAAAAAAATCGTCCGGGTGGGGGCCTTCCGCTTCTCTGTTTTTATTCGTATGGAATATAACATCTTTCGAATTTATGCGTGTATGGTAAAAAATGTGGCATAGTTGAATTTTTAATTACTAGTTTTAATTGTTTCAAAATAAATACCCTGAAACTAATGTGTCAAAAGTTATTGCAGATCAACAGCGATTTTTTTGTTTAAACTTTAAATGTTGATTTTGTCATTACTTTTTTCGGAAAAATGTTTCACTAACCCCCATTATATTACAACAGCCCTATACAATTAAATACTTAAAAGCTGCTTTGAAAACTTTTTTGCCGTAAATAAGTTTATTATTGCGCAATGTAATTAAATCCAATAAAATTTATTTAAAAAAAAAACGTTAATTTTATGACCCCTATAAGGGAGAAAGGGATAACCTCTGAAGAGAAAACTAAGCTGATTTATTTGCGTAACCAGTTTGTAGTTCTTAACCGAGATATTGACATATAATTCATAAGATCTTCGGTGATAGCAACTTTCAACGCAAGAATACACAGATATGTCTGAGACGATACCTTGATAGGTCTGTGCCAAATGATAGCACATTAATTTGAGCTATTTCCAGGTTAAGCAAGACAAGAAAAATGTGAAAATCGCTAATGACTCACATCCTGTTTTGAAAGAAGGCGTTCGCAGACGTTTTAACTTTCGTCAGAAACCATTCAAATACTAGTCAAAGGTAAGTATGCAGACATTTTAGTCTAAGCAGGACTTATACCTGCAGAATTTTACATTCACAAGGCATGCATGCATTTAATCATATACAAACAAGTACAGGAGACGACACAACCCGGGGCCTGAGAGTAGCGTTTGGAATTCTGCATTTACATTCTCGAAAAACACTTTTCAGAAGAAAACTTTATGGATGGATGAATCTCAATTTACCAGGGATGGAATCACTAATTTCCATAACTTATATATCTGGGCAGCAAGCAACCACCACTCCATGAAATACCGAGCTTCTCACCATATGTTCAGAGTCAATGTGTGGGTAGGCATATTGCGTAAAAAGCTGATCGGGCCCTATAAGCTTATTCGCACCTCTACCTAGAATGTTTGCGAAACAAATTACGAAGATTGCTACTTAAATTTTGATAAGTAAAAATAAGTAAAAATAAATATTTATCATCAAAAAGTCTTTACTGTTTTTCAAAATACTCTCTATCAATATACTTTTGCAAGCGTTTGAAGTTATTTTCGAAGCACTTTTTCCACTCTGGGCGAGGTAACTCCAAAACGTGGGTTTTAAACTCAGGCACCAAAAAACGTTGACCTCGCAATTTATTTTTGATGTGCGGGAAGAAAAGGAAATTACTGCGTGGAAATCAGGGCTATATGGCGGATGACCCATCAATTCGATGTTTCGAGTGCTCAAAAACCCATTTGTTTGAGCATATCTGAGAGCTCGTATTTTGCTTTTTCTTATTTCTCCAAAGGCTTCTGGCAAACAAATGGTGGAGTAACATTCGGAATTGACCATTCTACCTTGCACTAATGGCACGGTGGGAAAATGTCCCTTTTTTCCGAACAAACAGGCTACCATTTGCGTCGAAATGCTTTTTGCAAGCACAAATTTTTTGGATTTGGCTCGTCCTGAAAGACCCATACATCCGCCTGCTATTTAGTTTCGAGCTCATATGCATAGATCCATGGTTCGCTAGCTGTCATGATCTTATAGACGTCTTTTGAAGCACTGCGATTGAGTTTTTTCAACATTTGGACCGACCAACAGGCACGAGCATCTTTAAACGATTGCCAAATTATGCGGTATCCGATGAGAAGAAATCTTGTTTAAAAATCTTTAAAAAGGACGACGATTTAATTCCATTTTTTTGGCTGAGATGAATTTTTTAAGTTTCTGTAAAAACCACAAATAGCAACCGACATAACGCAAAACGTTCTGCGCCCGTGTACCACTAAAAATGTCAAACTTTACAATGTTGAATCAGATTTTACGTATCTACACCGGTGTTGCCAGAACTATTTGGTGATATGCGAGTACCGCTGCAACAAAAAACAATCATTGTGTATCAGGAGGAAGGCACCCCTGCGCACTATGGCTGTACTGTCACACTTTTTGAGAAATATTACTGGGAGTCTGTCTGGGCCGGGTAAAAATTCATCATTGAGGTTTTGTAATTTTTCTTCGATAAGGGTAGGATCGAAAGATTGAGAGAGAGAGGAGCCAATGAAGACATAAGAAGTTACTTGAAAAATACAGGGTCAGGTACGAAGAAGTTGTCTGCAAATGATTGTTTAAAAAAGTTTGCAAAATAGTTGGCAATAGTATGTTAGTCGAACGATGATATATATATGAGATATATATACGAGAGAGACTGGCGATATCCGTCTGATTTTCTATTGTATTGTAGTTCACGAATTGATAAAATTTCTTAAGGTCGTTGACAAGGTTGGTCTGCGTTGTGTCGAAAATCGCTGATAGAGGCAGTTATAGAGCTGGGTGAACTGGAGGTAGGTCCCAGATGGTTAGTGTAAGAATTTGTTACTTTTGTTTCATAAAGAGCGAAGACTTCTGTTATATCAGGAAGGGGAAGAAGATGATGTTTTATCCCGCGAAAAATTGAGATAGTATCAGTTAAAGACAGGTTGGTAAAATCAAAAGAAGATTTACTGAAATAGATATTAATTTTGCGAAAATTAGCTTTATGGAACTTGTAAGAACTTTTGTAGTTAAATGCACCAAACATCCACAAAATAGAAGGTTAAAAAAGTACTATGTGAAATTATGTAAAAACATCCATAATAAGGTTGCAGAAATGCGTAATAAATATTATTATGATTTTTTTCTCAGGGCTAAAGGTAACTGTAAGGAACAGTGGAGAGTTGTTGATAGTATTTTGGGAAAGCATAAGGAACCTTTAAAAATTGACGATTTAGAAGAGAATGGAATACATTTAACAGATGCTGCCAGCATCTCTAATAAATTTAATGATTATTTTACTGAAATCAGCGAGAATTTTAAGCCGTCAGTTGAACCTTGTAATTCTTGCAGCTGTTCGTTATCCTCAGATTTAATTACTGATAGCTTACAAGCAAACAACTTTGTGTTTAACGCGATTTCTTTGGTTGAACTCTACAAACTAATAAGGTTAGGGCGAAGCCCTGGTAATTGGTGCCATAATTTAAGATTAATTATGTACTGATTAATAAAGTTATAATAATAATAATAATAACTAATAAGGTCTTTGAAGAACAAAATTTCTTGCACTGGTGACGGCATAACAAGCATATTACTATATTTTCGTATATCCTTTGACTAAAGGATAGTCTAGAGAGCTCATAACGGCATTCCGTGATATTCACGGCAGAGGTCCGTGAAACCGAGGGAGTTGCCGAGTTAGAAGCGGGATTTAAGATATACGAGCTGATAAAGATTGGATATTTGGCTCCAGTTGTAAGGTCGAAAGGGGCTTGGACAGGAGGGGGAAAATTAGGAAATATTTTGGTTTTATGCAACAATCTTCTAGGTTATCGGTTATAATTTTATCTTTCACAGTAATAGATTTTCCTTGGTTCAGTGTTCTGATAGTAGTTTCTAGAGTTTCTATAATACATTTCTGTTTTAGAGTTAAAATTCCAACATTCAATTATATTCCGTCTACCTTATTTTTACTACAGTTAAAATGATATTTTGTTTCTTCATTTACCAGAAATATCAACAAATTTTCCTTAATTTTATGAAACATTTCGATTTCCCAGTTAAAAGTTTTTTCCTCGAACACCGACGTAATGTCTTCTGTCTCACCTTGTTGTATCGCTATTTTTACCACTAGAGCTCCACCGAAATTGTTACCCGTCTCGCTATGAATGCTCATTATGAATACTCATCAGTACACCCTCAAGCCCGCCTTCGGAGGTACTCTGGAATATCGTGATTCTTTCCTAAGTCGTACAACTTATAAAATGCCCTGCTGAACTCTTTGTTTTCTAATCAGTATATCTTGCAAACATTTAAAACCAACGTATATCGGTATCTCTCTTCTTTCCCTCCCTAACTGCCCTTTACCCGCGCTATGTGCAAACATTTTAAGGGTACATAAAATCCCTTGTGCGCGACTTACGTTTTATGTGGCGTCCACAAACAAAAGACAGAGACAATTTGTTTTTCTGGAACGGCCACAGGGCTAATAGTAATTTATTATTATATTATATCTGAATTACAATATTTAATTTACAAGTAACCCGACGTCCTAAGCGTCGCTGCGATTACTTGTCAATCAATAACGTATTACTAAGTGATCACCATTAGCGTTGCAGCGGCATTTATATTTGGTAATTGCTTATGCTGCACTTTGGTCAGGTTCAATATTTCCTGATGTTGCATTTATCGATTGGCTAATCGATATTGGTTGAATTGCTGATCGTGAGTTGTCTATTGCTCATGTTGCTGTATTTGCATATATTACTTGCGCTCCAATTATAAAAAAAAGCAAAAAGACCAAATGCCTAGCCAAATAAACCACTCGTTCCGAAGCAGCACAGTTTGCTGGTGTAGTTTACCTTTTAGAGCTAACCTTGAACAAGAATGGGAATTGCATTTGGTGCAAGTACCGCCACTACAGAATATTAAACTCGTCATAAAAAGTAACATTAGTGTTTTCAAATTCAATTTCCATTGAATTAGTTCTTCCGTGGGCCGACGTGGCTCAAGTGGTAATGTATTGACTCCAAAATTGCACGGTTTGGGGTTAAATACCAGCGGTGTCCGAAAGAAATGCTCTTTTTTAATTTCGTGAGATAAATGGCTGTATAAAATACAATAAGTCGATTTACACTAATTATTTATGCTCCCCATTAAATGTTGGATGTGACGCATGGAGCGAAATAACCACTCATGCCAAACAACTTTCTCCTTACGAATAGTAATACATGCCGCTGCTCCACGCAAACTGAAATATGCTAATAGAAAACGAAGCTTTAATCCCGATCCCAACTGGTGCTTGAAAACAAACATAATCCCCAATTTTATTCCTCCCTCGACACTTGTACACCAATCCTCTAGTCACCTAATTTTCACCGTTCCAACTAAGCCCCCACGCCAACGCGTCTCTTTCAACTTAACCCCAACTACCCATATTATCCCTTCTCAAATTTCTACGCCACCAAACCCAGCTGGCAACTCATTTTTAACATTTTTTTGGATATAAATTATGACCTAGATTTAATGACGAGATGGTTCAAACTTCACAAATTGGTCATAAGCAATAAAACGAAGTTCATGTTTTTTAACATAATGGGTAAAATCTGTGAAGAAATGCCTTTACACTACCACTCACCCAATTGCAATAGATTCCGTTTAATTAATTCCTGTATACACGATAATAATATACCCACTTTTGATTGCCATGCATATTTCTCTGCCGATTGCTTTGTAATCGAACGCGTAGACAACTTTAAGTACTTAGGTATCATTTTGGATTATAGACTCAGTTGGATAGAACATACCACGTCATTAAAGCAATATTTAAACAGTGCTGTTAGACATATTTACCATCTTAGTCTATATTGCAGTTTGCCTATCTTAAAGCTAGTCTATAACGGTCTACTTAAATCTAAACTCCAGTATGGTATAGCTTGTTAGGGTGGTACACATTCCAATAAAATAGAGCCTCTGTTAATCAAACAAAAACACGCTGTCCATATTTTATGTAGGGTTAATCGTCGAACTCATAGTTTTGAGCTGTTTAAAAGTCTTGGTTTTCTACCTTTAAGATATTTGTACTGTTATAAGGTTTTAAAAATATTTTTTTGAAAATTCCGGATATAACTCCTCAATTGTTTGTGATAACCAAAATTTACGTGTTAACACCAGAAATTTCGTCTATGTACCCACTATAAAAAAAATCGCATTTTTCTCGATTTTTTTTTTTACTGCGCCCCGTTTATTTAACAAAATGCCCTGTAATCTAAGATGCCTGAGAGTTAAATCCGTTTTCCTTAAAAATGTTAAGCTTTGGATTTTTTCCTTAATCTATGATATTATTGGTGACTTGCTGATTCCTTTGGTTTAGTTTTTTTTCTTTTTTTTTTGTTACTGATTATATTTTTTCTAAATTTTTAAAACTTTTTTGTACTTAATCTCTCATTTTATTTATTCATTTTTTATGATTTGTTTTTGTCTCTGCATTTTATCGCATCCCCATCGATAAATTAATCCTTTTTTGTTAAATACGATTCGTACATTACTATTAATTTATCTTTTGTATAGCTTTAAGTTTTTTTCAATGAAATAAAGATAATAATAATAATAATAATTTCCTAACTTCGAACTTAAAACTGGAGCTACTCCCATACCCTAAACCCCACATCTTATCCCTCGTCCAGCTCTATATCCAACCATTTATCTCCATCCCCTTCCTCCACTGCCCCTATTCTTGATCTCCTTTTTCACCCACAGTTAAACTAGCACAGAAAACCAATGGCTGGAGTGCCTATCTCCTTCGTTCAATCTCTTCACGACCTCAGCATTTTGTGTGATAGGGAGCTCAACTTCGGTTTACATATAGATGAGGTAATCCTTAAATCTAACTCTGCACTAGGTTTTAAAAACGATGGTCCATAGAATTCCCCAACCCATTATCTTTGTTCGCCCCCTCCTAGAGTACGCCAGTCAAATATGGCCCCATTTCATTGCGTTCATATCTCGAGAATCGGTAGCATCCAGCGCAGTTTTCTTCGATTTGCTCTTCGAAGTATGCCCTGGGACGGTCCTTTTATTCAACCCCCATATCAAAACCGTTCCGACCTTATTAACATAAACACCCTTGAGGAACGCAGAGATGTAGCCGACTTTCTCTTCATTCATCGACTCCTTTCAGGTCACATTGAATGTGCGTCCCTTCACAACTCTATTTTGCTCAACACTAGCCTTCGTAATCTACGTACCCCTCGTTACTTCAATCTACCAACCCACCACACCTCCTATGGCGCGAACGAACCACCTCTACTGCACCACTCTCTACCCCAAATCTATCCACTTTCACCACTCCAACTAGCCTTAGTTTTAAGTTTAAGTTTAAATTTAATTTTGTGTTAAAGCTTGTATTAAGACGAATAAATGGGGCATTCGCCCCCACCAAAATTAAAAAAATTGAGTGTTATGTTATTTAAAAAAAAAAAAACAGTTCTTTACTCATCCAATGACAAACTATGTAACTTCTCCTGTAACCGTTGTTCTTAAGCTTGGCCTGCGTGTTAAGATATTTCCTTCAAGTAATTTTCCAAAATGCATTTACATTCGTCTTTGATACTTTGTTTCTCGGCTTCACTAAACCGAATTAATTTGTTTGCTGGAATAAACAAAAAAGTGCGATCTTTATGAATTATCGATAAATTTTCTAATTCAACGGAATCCAAAAAAGTGTTAAATTTAGTTTTAAAAGTTGTAATTAGGTCTAAATCTCCATAATTAACAATAAATAATTTTTTTAAACAATGAATATGAACTATTGCTAAGTGAAGAGTTGCACAGTTTTAGCCCTCTAACTGTTTTGAGGTCTTCTCAAAAGGTCTTAGTTAATCCACTAATGTGACTCAAATTTATATTAAAATTCTTAGCAATTTTTTTTTTTTAGTAATATGTGTTTTATCTTGTACACTACTTTTTAAAGGATTTGTACATGATTTCTTGAAATACGAGTACATGGTCTTCCAATAGGGACTTGCGAACTTTGACAGTTGATAGCGGCCATATTGTTGAAGTTACATCTGTCAAATATGCTGTCATTTATTCAATCTGTTTTTGCCAAATCAGCATGGACGGACATAGCGTTCAACAACTCGTGCAAATGATAAAATTGTTTTATCAAAATGGGTGTTCTGTTCGAGCAACGTTCCGCGCGTTTCGCTCATTTTACGGTCGCCATAATCGTCCTATCGAGAGGAATATTCGCAGTGTGGTGGATAAATTTGAGTCGACTGGTTCAGTAAACCATAAACCACTTCTCGTACATCGACGAAACGCCGAAACGAAAACATCGCCGCTGTCCGTGAGAGTGTGCAAGAGAACCCGAGGCAGTCGATTTCGATAGCGAACGCTATAGTTCGATGATTACCAACTTCTTTTGGCCTGAATTGGATGATATGGACATAATTTAATTGCTTAATTAATCAATTTTTTAGTACATTTAAAGACACTATTATAGATACGCCCAGAAAAAAATTACCATTTCATTTTCTGAAACAAAAATTAAACAGATCTAATACTCGTATATGTTACGTTCATAATTTCTATCATCTTACATTTGTGTTGTTATTTATAGTAGATTGTACGTTTTTGGGCTCAGTGGTTAGTTCGCTCTATAGGTGGCGTTCAAAATTAAAATTATTAGTGTAATTGGACTTGTTGTTCTATTCTAGGCAACCACTCATCTTATGTGATTTCAGTGCCATGAGATAAATAATGTCCTTCGGGCGCGGCTGGTCTTGAACCCCGAACCATCCGTTTGGGAATCAGTCGTTCACAGACCATCGTTCTATAAAAAAAAAGTATATACGTGAAAACCATCATTTGACAACGTTTCTTAAAGGCTTAAACAGCCCAGTGGAAGTGGTGTTTGAACGAAGAGTCTTTCACGGACTTTCACAGAGTGCAGATGTGTTTCGTCTTTTCTCCTGCGATAAGTGAAATAAAGTTTAGTTTTGCGTTTTGATACAAAATTCCTGTATACACAGTTGGTATAGTGGAAGCATACCTGGTGTGACAGTCATTCATCTCCGTAGAATATAGATATGTTTCGGCTTGCGAGTGAATAGTAAAATAAAAAAAAATAGTAAAATCAGTAAGAAAGAGACATTTTAGGAGTTTCCTTTAGGCTCCAAATAGCACATTGGCAATGTGTTCGGTCGACGAGTCATAGGTCGTGGGTTCGACTCCGTGTGCAGTAGGAATTTATTTATCTTTTTTATTTTTAAATAAATTCAAAAACAATAAATTTGAACTGTTACTAGTGTTGTAGTAAACATCGTGCGATGGATTGTGTAGAGCGTCCATCGGCTGAAAAATCGGGCGAGGCATCAAGTGGTTCAAACCAAACACCAGCAGTGTCAGAACATAAGACTAAGAGAAAGAGGAAGCTAAGGCCAATCCCCACCTTGGTACAACGTCCCAACCTACCTTTCCCAAAGTGAGGGAAAGGGCGCATTCAACGTTATCGACAGCAGAAATTAATCGTACCCGGCAATTTATTGACGACAACCCAAATGCCTCAGATGGTGGTGAAAGCCACTATCTGAGAGAGAACACCTTCGCTTCCTTGGCTCCAACCGAATCGGAAGACGAAGGGGAAGAAATGGAGTCTCTAAGTAGCAGCATCAAAATCCTGCAACAACGATTTCTTGCGATAAAGGAACTACAGATGCTAAGAAGGAAGAGGGAAGAGCAATAGCATTCCCAACAATAACAGCAGACGCAGCTAGCTTAAAAACAGACACAACAACAACACAAGACAAACACAATAAAACAAGTGCTACAGCGACAATAACAAAAACTCAAACTGCAACAAGTGCAGCCACAACAAGAGCAACCCCAAAAAGGGCAGCAGCAAAAACAGCAGCAGGAAAAGCAGTAGCAAGAACAGCAGCAGCTACAAAGACAGCAGCAGGCACAACAACGGCAGCAGCCACAACAGCAGCAGAAACAACAACAACAGCAGCAAAAACAACAGCACCAGCAAAAATAACAACACCAGCAACAGAAACAACAAAGGGTTCCACCTATAAATACATTTAAGATGGAGCTAAAGGAAACGATAGAACTATGTAAGCCGGCCATAGGCAATAATTTTTATATTAAAAGGCTTAGCGTAGATAGGCACGCGATCCACTGTAACACAGTGGAGCGCTATTATAAAATAAAAAAATTACTGAAGGATTCGACGACGGAGTTCTTCTCCTACACCCCGAAGGGGGGGAAGCTGCAAACAATGCTGCTGAGGGGGTTAGAACCGTCGACTGATCCGGAGGAGCTCCTTGCACTGTTGAAAGAGAATGAGTGCAAAGAGCTCAAATTCGTGGGGGTCAAGCCATTTGTCACGGCTAGAGCCAAAAGGGAGAAGCAATCGGGATGGTCTAAGGAGTATTAAAGTCCTGGACTACCAGGTTGTACAATAGGAAAAATTCAAGAAGAGCGAAAACATTTTACACATATTACAATGTGTTCGCTGCCAAAGGTTAGGGCATACCGCGTCGAACTGCGAAATGCAGCTTCGGTGCGTGAAGTGCGGAAAGAACCACAAGTTCGAGGAATGCGGGTAAGGACAGTTTCTGAAAAAAGCCAAATCTCCTGCGTGTTATGTAGGAACACGAGACACACCTCAAACTATAGGGGTTGTCCCAAATTCCAATACATCAAAAGAGTAAATTTGGCTCGGCAGCAGAATGTGGAAGTTAAACGTTCACTCGTGCATTTACAAACTCCAGCCGTTACTCCCATATTACCTACGCCCAAATGGCGGCAGGTAGGGGAAATACGGTACAGCAAACGAAGGTTGCTTCTCAGGCCCCAGCGCCCAGAGCACCGGAACCAGTACCTGACATGCTAGCTATATTGCTCTTAATCCAGGGGCAGATGGCTCAGCTCCAACGTTATTTAACTGAACAGACCGCGCGGGTGGATCAAGTATACGCGCTGCTGCCTTGCCTAACCCACCTTTTGTCGTAATGGGTACGTACGTGGCGGAGCAAACCCTGAAAGTCCTTTCACTGAATCCAATGATTAGGTTCGAACGACGAGCCGCACTATTTAAGCTGCTTAAAGACCAAGCCCCTGATGTACTTTTGGTTGGCGAAACTAGGCTTACCAAAAGACACAAAATGAGGCACAAAATAGTACAGTAAAAGAGTATACAGTCGTGTAGTACGTAGGTTCCAGGTGCTGGAAACATGCATAGTGTGCATCCCTCTCCGTAGTGGAAAGCGGTTGTACATGGTGTCTGTCTATGTGCCTAAGGCTACTTAATCCGCCTTATTCATCTTAGAGCTCGAGATACTTTTCGGTTCTTGAGGCTGGAATTGGAAGACAACTATTTTATTATCGGCTATTTTATTATTTCAACGCCAAACATAGTGATTGGGGACATAATACACCAAATACTTGAGGGAACCTACTATTCAATTGGTGGGTTTCCCAGACACGGGTCCTATTTGGATCTTCTGCTGTTCGACTCACGAATACAACTGACGTGCACTAATCAGCAAACTACAAACTGTCTACGCACTTTCGTGTATGAGAGTGACCATTGCGGTCTCAGCACCGAAATAACTGTTCACAACGAAATTGCGGAATTTGATGATTTTGTTCAAAGACATTCCTACAATTATAGTAGGGTGTGTTGGACACACTTCAACAGAAGACTGACAAGAGCACTCTCCTCGAAATCTAAACCTTTCTGGAACATCACCAAAGTTATCAAAAATAGAAAAAGGCAAATTCCGTATCTTCCAATGGTGATATTCATACAAGTGATGTCGATAAAGCTAATGTTCTCGTTCAGAATTTCGCGCAAAACCACCTTGTCTCACAACAACTGGGAGGCAGAAATACTGACGACGGGGTATCTCGAGCCATACAGACCTTGGACGCTTCAGAATCTGATACACCATTAAGTGTATTTGTATCCGAGGCTAGTGTTAAACGTCGCTCGACCAGCTGCGGACAGGCGACTCAACTACTACAGACACGTCGCACATGGCAGTGCGGAGCGTCTCCGGTTAAGTAGGGCGGAGGGGAGTCGCGAGAGGAGGGATGATGCTCAGCAGCACCAGCAATTTTGTTGGCTTGATGAAGGGGAGGATGCTTCATAATCAAACTCCTCTAGTGATAGGTAGCTTCATGTGAAGCAATGTGGGCCAGCCTAATTTTTTTCTTTTTAGCCATGGCCGGCTTACATGGTTTAAGTTAGATTTAAAGAAGAAAAATTTATAAAAACGAAAAAAAAAAAAATATATATATATATGTACATACATATATTTATGTACTAAGTACATAAGTATTATATATATATACATGTGTGTGTGTGTGTACGTATTAGATGTAACTTTCTAGGTTAAGTATTGTAAATTAAGATGTATTTTTACGTAGTCTGTAAATTTCAGTTTTAAGTTTTATAATTAAACTAAAATCAAAATAGTCCATATACTAAGTTTTTTTCTATTTAGAAATATTTATAGTATTTTATAGTATTGTCATAACTATAAAAATAAAAATAAAACCTGTCAAAACGTCGAAGGACATAATTTAAGTGTTACGTTTAACTTAGAGTGCCCGCATGGGGCCAGTAAATTTGTATAAAATAATTTTAAGTTATTTAAGTTAAATTTTTAAGCCTTTTTTATGTAGCATGTAAGAGTAAATTAAGAAATTAAATAAAAATGCATATAAACTGAAACTGGTATCCAGTTGTGCCACGGCCACCCACAATTCCTATTCATTAATATTTTTCACGATATGCGCACAACTAGGCTAAGACCGATTGCCATAACTTGCATGACGTAAGTATCCAGAGTATATTTTGCATCCTCTTATGTCGCACTGAGGTACCCTCTACCATAAAACTACATATATAATTATCGAATAATGACATGGACCATGTATTTGTATTTGGAAATCACTTTTTTCATTTTGATGGATTGAGGAAGTAGCTTCAGGACTGAAAGGGTTGAAAGAAATGCTAAACTTATTTCTTCTTGTTGTTTTCTGATGATATACAGAACGATATAACTTTAGATTTGTTTTCTACACGATGTGTGCCACCTATTCACTTAAGGCACATCTGCTCCGATTATTATGTGGATCATAGCGGGTCAACTCCGCTAGAGACGCGTTCATGAGTGCCACTGACAATCCTTCATCTAGAAATATGAAAACTGGACCATTCCTTCCATATGCTATTGAGTGTATAATATAAAATAGTACTGACTGCTGATTATGGTTGTACGTGTTACTTTGATGATGCTTTCTTCATTATAATGTGAGGAAGTGGATAATGTTTATATTGACTGCGCGAAAATAATTGGAAACAAATTTGTCTTTTTATTTCTTTAAAGAAATCAACACTCAAGTGAGTATGATAACACTTAAAATGCCAGAGCACGTGTTAAGTTTTTTGAAAAATGAGGTATAGAGAAAAAGAAAGATGTTTGAGCTCAGTGATTATTTCGCTCCATGGGTGGCATCTAATATTTAATATGGAGACTAAATTATTAGCGTAATTGGACTTTTTGTTTTATTTTAGGCAACTACTCATCTTACGTGATTTTAGTTACTTGAAAAATTAATGTCTTTCGGGCGCGGTTAGGGTTGAACGGCGAACCGTCCGATTGGGAAGCCAATTTACTACCACTTGAAACACATCCACTTACTAAAATTAAAACAAGTATTTTTTATTACAATTACGATTACCTCCACGAGCATCCGGTCATTCTTCACCCACATGATTTACTTGTCATTTCAGTACAGTCGGCAAATGACACCTTCCCATATTTCCCATGCACATCATTTACCACAGTGGATTCCACTACCTGAAACCCACTCTGTGCTCCCACACGAAATCTGCTGATCCCACACATTCCCTCACGATTGCGTTGCTCCACATTAGAATAAGTTAGGTGATAAGTCAAATTGTTAGTTCCTAAGTAATCAGTTCTGAAGTTACATTTGGAAAAAGGGGTTGATCCTCCTAAAAAAATATTTTTTTAAAACATTTCTGAATTAAATGTTTTAACTGGCACCCGAGCAGGGACCGATAGTGTCGCGAAGGTGAAGTTTTTAAATGCCAGTCGTCTCAAGTAGCCGGAGTGCTTTCGTGGAGTAAGTGCCAGTCGCCTAACGTAGCCGCCGTGCCTTTCACGCTAAATAAAAAGAAGAATATATTTCTTTTCCGCTTCGAAGTCAATCGCCTCAAGTAGCCGTCGTACCTCTCGCCTACTTCGTGTCCCCCCGGTCATGTAGTGGTGAAAAACTAAAGGCCCTGAAGTAGCCCATAGTGAAAGGTAATGCCTAACTAACTAAGTGAAATTATTGGACAAAACGGAAGCACGTTATGAGCTAGCCACACCACCCGACTAACAATCAACATCAATCCGAGCAACGATGGAATCACTGAACCTGAAAGCAATCTATATTCTGTAAGAATTCGTTTTAAAATATATTTTCCTTGAATAAATAAGAAATTAGTGAATTTAAATTTAAATAATTTTTGTTGAATAAATAAGAAATCTATATATTAAAAGAAAAGCAAAGTAGCTTGTTTCTTGAATAGATAAGAAACGTGTGTAAATTTGTGAATTTAAATTAAAATAATTTTGCTTGAATAAATAAGAAATTTTAGAATCTACATAGTAAAAGAAATTGAAATAAACTAACTTGTTTCTTGAATAGATAACAAACGTGTGTATTTAAACATCATATAAAAGAATTATTAAACAAAAAT
Organism: Volucella bombylans; assembly: GCA_949129095.1. Classification (NCBI taxonomy): domain Eukaryota; kingdom Metazoa; phylum Arthropoda; class Insecta; order Diptera; family Syrphidae; genus Volucella; species Volucella bombylans. The sequence continues at coordinate 14,059,333 of OX422145.1, read as the reverse complement.
ATATATATTTATCGTGCAGCAAATAAATTTTAAGAAAATATTTCTGTCTCATATATTTCAAAATAAGAAAAGTGAAAGGAAAGGAGAAAAATAAATATATATGTGGGTGAAATTAAAAGCCTTTTATTAGATTTAAAAAAGAAGTATTATTTTTATTTACTCGAATTCAATAATTCACACAGTATCTGTTTTGTTATGTTTTTTTTAATACGCGCACTAGTAGGATAGTAAGGAGATTTAATGATAGGAATATACTTTGGCAAATAGAAAAAAAAAGAAGAAAAGAACGTGTAGGCGAATTCACTTAACAAGAGCTTGACCGACTTGACTGCTGGACTTATCACACCGTTCTGCCTCAGTAAGTAAAAGAAAAAGCAAAAATGTAGGCTAATGGGTTGATCTCGAAACGACCACTGATGCGAGATTCACTTCTCAGTTGAACTTGCCGCTTACACCTACATACGGCCATCTTGAATCTCGACCGACTCGGGCGAGTTACAATCTCTGGGTTAATCGTCGTCATCTTCCTCGTCTTCTGAGTAATATGTCTTCCATGGCTTCATGTAGTCAACCGCTGTTGACGTTTGGCCCTTCATGCTCTCCAATTTTGCTGACATCGTATCTGTCATTGCGCTTGACTTTTGAAACTTGATACGGGCCCAACAATTTGGGGGACAGCTTGAGACCTGTTTCGAATTGGGTGCGCTGTATAGCCACAAGATCACCGATTTTGTACTTGACAGGATGTTTTCGTCTACGATCATACCCTCTTTTATTTTCCTTCTCGGCGCTCATGTTCAAAGCTTGAGCGAATCTCATCCTCTAGTATTTCAGCCAGCTTTAAGTCTTCGCTCGTAAACATCTGCACACCGGTAAGTAGCATAAAAGGTGGCTTTCGCGTAGATATTGAGGTTGTAGAGTTCAAAATTCGCTGAACACGGCTTACATGTTGGTACCACTTTAATGGGTTTTCTACCGAAAGCTTGGACAAGACTTTATTTTGTCGTTCAACTTGCCCATTTCCTCTAGGAACTCCAGTTGTTGTAAGATGATGGTGTATCTTGCGTGATTGGCAATATTGCTTAAACTGGTTCGAGGTGAATGCTGATCCCTTATCTGTGATTATCCTGTGTGGGTTTCCAAAGACATCGGCCTGCAGCTCCAGTTTCTTCAGAACCTCATCCACTCCTGTTCTTTTTACCGGGTATATCCAAACAAATTTCGAGAAAGCGTCAACAACTATGAATAAAAACTTATAACTCTTCGCCGTGGACGGTAAGGGGCCCAAGTGGTCCATATGAAAAGTATGAAGAGGCACGTCCATCTTATCAACAGAACTAAGGAATCCTTCGCCTTTGCCAGTTTTCAATAATTTTGGACAACTTTGGTATAAAATAATCACGTCGAACTAACACCTCAACGGTACGGCAATTAAAATGTCCTTGGTCATGTACTTTCTGCACGATCTGTCGTTGTATTGCCTTTCGTACAACCAAAAGATAAGCGCAATTTACATGCTTGTAGATTACCCCGCCTCGTATAACAAAGTCTTGATACTCCTTTGACGATTTAAGAACTTGTAAGCGAACTTTACAAAACTCATCCTTCGCCTGAGCCCTCTTTACTGACTCCATAACACCGTCCTCTATGATTAAAACAGTCGGGTACCTACTTAGTGTATCGACGTGTTGCATCGACTTCCCAGATCTGTGATGTACTGAACAATTATACTCTTGCAACTGAAGAGCCCAATTTGCGGTCCTACTATTTAATTCCTTCTTAGCCATTGTTAGTTGAAAAGCTTTGCAATCAGTAAAGATGTCGAACTTCAGTCCAACAAGTAAACTCGCAATTTCTTGAGCGATCGAATGACCGCAAGTACCTCCAGCTCATAATTTGAGTAGTTCTTCTCTGCAGTCAAGGTTTTAAAGCTCAGAAAAAAGACTGGGTGAAAAAGATCGTCATCTCCCTTCTGAAGCAAAACTGCCCCATATCCTTCCTCACTGGCGTCGGTGTGTAACTGCGTTGAGCGAGAAGGGTTAAAGAGATTTAATACGGGTTGTTTACACAACTTTTCTTTTAGATTCGTAAATTATTCTTCCTCCGCTCGTCCCCAAACAAACTGTATTTCTTTTCTCGTCAGATCGGTGAGTGGTTTCGCTAACAGAGAATATCCTGGTATAAACTTTCGAAAAAATCCTGTTAGTCCTAGGAAGCTCATGACATCCCTTACATTTTTTGGCACTGGAAATCTTCTCACAGCTAAAACCTTTTCCTCTGAGGGTCGGATGGTGCCTCCTTGCATGAGGCAATGAAAGAAAATAGGAAGAAAGAGTTTAGAAGTCAGGAGAGGTGTTCTAATACGGAAGCTTTAAATTGTCTGGCTCCAATTATTTGTTTTGTCGATATTGGTAGTGAGTTCCAGAGCCTAGTGACATGAACAAAGAAAAGACGCGTTGTGTTTTTGCCGAAAACCGGACTGAGCGGGTGACAATAAGTTATGACGATCAAGATGACTGGAAATTTGTTTCACAAGTATTTTTTCCAAAACTTTTGACAAACATGGTAAAATACTAATTGGGCGAAAGTCATTAGTAGACGTTGGCTGCTTTTTTTTGGTACAGGTAACACCTTAGCCAATTTCCAACTATCAGGAAAAGATGATCTGGGAATGCAAAAATTGAATACATGCGTTAGTACACTCAAAATGTGGGGAAGTATCATTTTAATGAATCTAATGGGAACGCCGTCTTTCCCAACTGCATCGGATTTGACAGAACGAATGCTTTCAATGACTTCAATTTCTGTTACAACTTCGAAATCAAAATCACTTTCAAAAAAGAGCTCGGTATTTGGGACAAAAACACAGTTGTTGGGCACACTAGAAACAAAACTTTCGTTGAAATCATTTATATCAGGTATTCTGCTTAAGATATTTTTTTTTCCGACCCCAATGGAGCGTAAATTATTCCGGAGTCTTTTGGTCGATTGGTTGATGCCTAGTTTAGACAGAAAATACCTTTTCTTCGCATTTCGTGTCATGTAAGTCGAATGATTGCGAGCATAACGGAAATTACTCCAATTTAAGGTGTTTGGGTTTCGCTTCCAACACGAGTATAATTTATTTCGGACTTTCATAGCATTATGCACGTCAGACGTGAACCATGGGCAAGTTTCACTGCGAATAGACACAGTCTTTAAGGGAACATGTTTGTTGAACAAGTCCAACAATAAAGTTCTTAAAAATGTTACCTTAGCATTAATGTCTGTATATAAATAGCAATTTTGCCAAGGAATCATGCTGGCATCAACTTGCAGTGAACTATTATTTACAGCAGCATAATTTCGGTATTGGAAAGTTGAAGATGTAGGCGTACGAGATAAGTTAATATTGTATGTACAGAACAGCAAGTCATGATCAGACATAGCTTCATTGGACAACTGATCCTGAAGCAGAACGTTGGAGCGATCAGACACAATAAATAGGTCGAGAAGGCTTGGGGGAGTATCAGGTGCATAACGGGTAGCAAATGAGTTGATTACATTAAGTCCAGAACCAGCAATCGAATCAAGTAGTTGGCAAACTTTATTGTCCGATTTATGTAGGTCAATTTTGAAATCACCACAAACAATGATGTGTTCATAGACGGCAGTAAACTCCTGAAGTGCCAAGAAAAATGGGTCAAAAGAACAATAACGGTTGTGATTATACGCGACATACATACTTCGATTAGCATGTATTCTATACTATTAGGATCGAGAGACTTACCAACTATTCGAATATGACAGCTAAGGGATGCGCTACAATATACAGCGACTCCTCCCCCAATTGTGTCTGTGATCCTAGGATGTTGAGTCAGCTTGTACCCAGGAATATTGTACCTATCATCGTCAACAGCATCTGCATCCATTTTTTTGGGTCTAAACCAAGTCTCCGTTACACATATAACATCTACACCCGATCCATTAAAAATATAACCAAGATAGTCTAGTTTAGATAAGCTTAAGCTGCGCGCGTTTAAATGGCACACATTAACAGTCCTCAACAGGCAATCGCCGTGTAAAGACGTGTTTTTGTTGAGAAGAATTATTTCTGAGTGTGTGAAGAGTAAAGCCAAGGCTAGTTCTTTTACATAATTGTTTACCCTTTCTCTCGGTAAGCGAAATATATATATATATTTTCTTTTTCCTTATATTTACCGAGCTGCAAAACATATAACCTCGCAGAAATAAAAGTGAAAAAATGGACCGTGGGCCGCCCCCCCTCTTTCATAACCGGTTTATAGACCTTCAACCAAAAGTGGATTTAAACCGGAATAAGAATCAAGCCAAACGAAAATTGGTAGAAGACGATTTTCCTCAATTACCAGTGATTAATAATGACACTAACATACCCCGCTATATTGTTGTCAGTGGAACAGAAAAAATAGGAGGAAATCTACGTCCACTAGCATCGTATAATCCATTCCAAGTAAATCGCGGCTTGAACCACATTTCAAAAGACATTTTAGAGGTCAAAGCAATGAGATCGGGAGACTTACTTCTCAAAGTCCTAAATGTTCCAACTGCAGACAAATTCCTAAAGGCAAAACTCATTGACTTGATTCCCGTAAAAGTATCAAACCATGTCAATCTGGTAGAATTTATTCGCCACATATTATTGATATACCAGAAGCTGAACTACTGGAAGAGCTGAAAAAGTTCAAAGTAACGGAAGTAAGGAAGATGATGAAAAAAGAGAAAGATGCTATTGTACCTACAGGCGCAGCTATTATTACTTTTGATTTAATTCGCCGTCCACAAGCCATCAAAATCGGTTGGATTAACTGCAAAGTCGACGAATTCATACCTAACCCCATGCGCTGTGTGTCATGCCAAAAGCTATTGCACACCAAAAACCGCTGCACCAATGCTATTGTTTGTAAAGACTGCTGTCTCCCCCCACCACATAATAGTTGCACACGCATCTATTGTATCAACTGCAGAGAAGAAACCCACACGTCATATGATTCCGCTTGCCCCTCATTTCTCCGGTACAAATCAGTCAATAAGATCAAAGCTGATCGCAGATGCACTGTTAAAGAGGCTTGGCAGATTTATAATGATAACCCTTCCCTTCACCAACTGCAGCCTCCTAAAAAGCGAAATGGTAGGAACCCGACTGTAGCATAAATAATTAAAACACGCTTAGAGAATCAAAACAAATCGAAAACCACCACCTCCACCAACTCCGCTACCCTCTCTGACAATAGCGTGCAAGTCGCAACTCAGCAAAGAGACTCTTCAAACATCGAACCAATCGTACATTCAGCAGCTCCAAAAGAAACAAATACTACTGATAATGGAACACAACACACCACACAACTACTCCAAAGCAGGCCAAAGAACAGCCTACCACAGCAAACCAACATCGAACATGAACCACATGCAACTAAAAAACGACTCCCACCAAACGCTTGCAATGGACCACAAAAAACATACCCCTCTTTTTCCCCCACAGAAGATAAGTCACATCAACCTACATCCATAAATTATATAGATCAAATAGAAACTGATTCTGAATCAATTGGTATAGATTCAGAGCACACCGCTCATACATCAAAACACTCACACGCCCAATTTCTCACTCTCTCTCAATTCCGCAATACCTGCAATACACCACCCACATCAAATGTAAAATATCATGAACAATAATAATGGCTCTATTGGATATTGACCTTGTCATCCTCCAATGGAATCTTCAAGGATTTCTTAATAACAAACACGCTCTAGAACGATTAATAAATAAATATAATCCAGACATAATAGCACTTCAAGAAACCCATATTACAACAAATACAAAAACATATTTTAAATTAAAAAACTACCAACCTTTTCCCCATAACAAAGATTACCATTACGCAAAAGCTGGTATAGGCTTTCTTGTAAAAAACAATTTACCTGTAGTATCACACGTTACATCCTCTTCTAACCTGCTCCATCAAACAATTGAAATTAAAACAAATAGACCGGTAAAAATTACAAATTTATATAGAGAACACAGTGTAGAAATCACCCCAGAAATCCTTAATAATATTCCTTTAACCAACAATAGTCACCACATTATTGTGGGAGATATAAATGCACACAATATATTATGGGGTTCAAATAAAACCAATCTCCCTGGATCGCGATTTGAAAATTTTGCCAACGATCATAATCTAGTCATCCTTAATGATGGGTCACCTACATTTTTTAGCACTAGGAATACCTTCACGGCGATAGATGTATCTTTTGCATCCGAAGATATTGCTCCTTTGCTTCACTGGGAGGTTGAACCTTCGGGTTCGGAGAGTAGAGATCACATACCAGTCATTATACGAACGCCAGATAGAAGATTGCCAAAAAGATTTCAAACACGTTTTAAAGAAAATATGGCAAACTGGAATCTGTTCAAATCGACAACGCAAGCTTTGACATTTGCACGACACACGTCACTCAACACTAACCAGGAAGCTGCAAGTATTAAAAAAATTATCAGAATAGCAGCATCGAAAAGCATTCCGGTAACCAAACATAAAGGCCACAGGTCAAATCCAGTCTGGTTCTCGAAAGAAATTTCAGATCTGGTAAAGGAAAAAAATCTAGCCTGGGTTAATGTGCGAAGAAGCCCAACCACCGATAACTGCATTCTTTATAGAAAAACTTGCGCAAAACTTCGAAGAGAATCCATTCAGGCTAAAAGGTTATCGTGGGAATATTTTGTCAACACCATGAACCCTTCTATGGACCTAAGAACATTGTGGAGCAAAATTAGATCAATTCGTACCTCGAAACCACCTCAAGATTTTCCATATATGCTCATTGGTCATAACCTTCAAAATGACCCGGAGGTCATAGCTAGCGCTTTCGCAGAAAAATGGAAAGGGTATAGTGCGGACACCACCGACCCAGATGGCACGATCCAAAAAAAGATTAACTTTAAAATAGACGATCTTCCTAACTCAACTGGACAATTGGAATATCTTATATTGGAATACAATAACACTGGCTGAACTCGAGATGACCCTACAGACTGCGAAAGGGACAACGCCGGGAGAGGATAAGATCACGGTAAATGGTAAAATATAGCGATGATAGTCTCAAACGAAGAATTTGCGCTTTATACAACAACATCATAAATACTGGGAACTTTCCACACGACTGGAAGCGGGCAAAGCTCAAACCTATACCCAAAAAGTCACACAGCCGTGTGACCGTCTTACAAGACGAATCGGTTGGACAATTTTTTTTTTTTTTTTTTTGTAATGTACGCGCGCCTAAGGGGTTGATACCCTTTTACTGTTGCCAGGGCGCGGGCGGAAAGATAGAAGGAGGAGAAAGGAAAATTGTTTTTGTAGTGGTTTGAAACTCAGGTGTGTTTGGTTTCTATGTTTACTCTCCAGGGGTGGGAGTCCGAATAGGACGGAGAGTTTTTCTTCACTCAGAGTGATTCGAGATATAATTCCCAGTATTTTTTTCATTGCTTGAAACTCTTATAACAGCCAAATCTACGTGTCAGTGTTATGCCTTCACACGCAGAATTTTTTTGTCTGAGTTCCAATTATACAATGAAAAACTGGTTTTGCCATGGGCAGGATTCGAACCTGGACCCTCCGAGTGAGAAGCGTTTGCTACTACCACTACACCACGGCCACCCCATAATGGAGAAAAAGATGCACCCAGGGCAACACGCTTTTAGACCCAACAGAGGAGTTCAGACGCTCTTACACCTATTAGAACACAAAATCACTGAAAACTTATCCGGTACCAAGCATAATGTGGACATTTCTTGGGATCTAGAAAAAGCTTTTGATAGAGTCTTGGTTTTCCCAGCCATTAATCAGCTGAATTTATGGGGAGTCCCGAAAAAGATCCTAAAAGTAGTTGAATCTTTTTTATCGGGAAGAACATTTCAAGTTAACGCTGACGGTTATAACTCATCCTCAGTTAAGCTTGAAAACGGGATTCCACAAGGATCGTCACTATCAGTGATTATATATAATGCCTACATTGACTGACTAATTACCAAACTTGCCGCTCCAAGATATAGCCTTGAATTCATAGGAATTTATGCTGATAACATCTATGCTTTAGCTTCAGGGGATCCAAATTGGGTCAAACAAATTTTAGAAGAAGCAGACTCAGCTATCTTTAATTGGGCACAAGAAAGAGGGGCAATAGTCCCACCAACCAAAACAGAAGCTCTCCACGTTTGCAGAAAAAGAAAATGTACAACGTCGCCGGTCATCCTTCGTGGATGTTCAATTACTCTCCAAAGACAACTCAAAATACTGGGAGTTTGGTTCAGCGGAAACCTTAAATGGAATTTACAGTTTAACAATGTCTCAAACCAGTTAAAATTGCGAAATAATGCATTGAAGATGATATGTTCACGCCGAAAGGGGCCACACCTTGAAACTGCCCTCCAAATAGCGAAAACACTTGTGGAAGGCACTCTTCAACATGGCATGACAATATACATGTGGACTACGAAAAAGAATTCGGAAAAAATTGACGCATCGATCAACGACTGTTTCCGCATGGCAACAGGAGCGTTGAAAGCTACGCCTATTGCAGCACTCCGAGCCGAAGCTGGATACACATCATTCCAATACCTAGGAAGAAAGAGAGCAGTGAATATAGCTAGTAAGGCATTGGCCGACTTCATGCATCCATTGCACAATACTACTAAGCGACGCTTCTAAGCAAAAAATCATTCAGAAAGAGCTGTACCTCCGCTATAAGCAACATGGTGTCCTTACTATGTAGCCAACATTTATGCCTCCCTTACACCCTTTTAGAGACTGTTTTAATCCCCCTCCACCTTGGAAAAGGAATTTACTGAAAATTAACTCCACTTTGGAAATATACAGGAAAAACGAAACACCGGATAAACTATTTCAAGCTCTACACCTGGATATGATTGGTTCTTCGAATGCAGTCCGATTTTTATACACCGATGGCTCGTGCAAGGACAATAATTCTACCTACGCTGTGATTGAGCTTAAAAAAGACGGAGAAATCAAAATCGACCAGAGAGGACTCCTTCCGGAACTAGCCGGCAGTTACACAGCTGAACTAACGGCTATCGAAAAAGGGATTTCCATCGCACAGACTTGGGCAGAGAAAACTGTTATTTTCACTGACAATTTAAGCATTTTAAAGGGACTACGAAGTGGATTAAACAAGTGCCCCTCCCTAGAATACATTAGGAGTAGTCTCAACGCTAACGAGAACCTATCCTTAGCATGGGTACCCGCACACGTCGGAATTAAGGGTAACGAATTTGCAGACACAGCCGCAAAAGAAACCATCAAATACCCTTTGATAGTAACAATCCCCAACTCTTATCAGCTCACCAGGAGAATCTTCAGAGGAATTCATGAAACTGAGACAGCCGAGGAGTGGAAATCCTGCCAAACATTTCTTCGAATCCACCACAATCGTCATACTCGTATTCTACTAGCCGAAGTTCTGAATCCAGCAAAGGCTCAAACTCTTCAAAATATCAGAGAAGCCACATCTCGTCATCTTAAATTTAACGACATATAACAACAACAACAACAACAAAAATTGTATATTATTAGTTTTATGGAAAATATGACCTATGAAACGACGACATCACATGGCCTTGATGCCCAGATGTCTTAAAAAAATAGTTTATAAATTAATTTCTTTGTAAGCTATTTAAATATAAATAAATAAATGACACACTTTAAATCCTGTACGTGTTTGGGATAGTATTTTAATCATTGCTCGCATTGAGAATCCGCTCATATCACCAAGCGAAGTCTCATTACTATGAAGCATTATATAATATTAAAAACAAAAAATTAGAGCTAAGTGACATTAACAAGCAAGCAAACGGTGTAAAATGGAAAGATGGAAGATAAAGATATAAAGATGAAGAAGGGACGAGAAAAATTAAGGGGGAAGGTATAGAAGAAAAAAGAAGGAAAAAAGAGAAACAATTTATAAATCTGAGGCGAAGTGCCCCGATAAAGAGCATTATATAAAAAAAGTAATTCATAAAAATTAAAAAAAAACAATTTACTTCAAATATAATGAAAGAAGGTAAATGAATTATAGTTTGAATAACGTTACAAATAGATGACTTGATAAAACCAGATACTCGTAAATCCTTAGAGAGAAGGGGGCTGAAGAACTACAGTATTTGGGGATGTGACGTCATGTTTTGCGGAGATTTTGAACTCCTTATCGTCTTTGCTCTTCTTAACGAAAACCAACCCATTTTTTGTTCGTACGGAGAAGAGCAGTCCCTCTTTTCGCAAATTATTGGCGTGACGAAGAAGAGAGGCATTTTTCGGCGTGAGGCTTTCATTAATGTAGATTTTCTGTACTGTCTGGTGGTTGCCAGTATTAGAGTTGGTGTTGTTCAGCAATTCTCCGAGCGTGAGACCTTTTTTTTACGGAAAGCTGAGATCAGAGCTTTTTGTTCGGATACTGATGAGAGTCGTATAACTCCTCAAATGTGAATCTTCAACCTTCCCCCTGGCGGCAATCTTTTTAAGCCTATAAAAGTATTCTAATAACGACTCTCCTACATTTCTTTTAGATTCCGCTGAAATCTTATGAACATTTTCGATTTCTTTATTCCTGAACTCCTTAGTAAGAAATTCCCTTAACTTCAGCCAACTACAAATACCAGACTCCGACTCAACTGCTAGTCTACCTGCCCCGCTCAACAACTGTCGTACATAAAGATATTTTTGTACAGTGTTCCAACAACAAACCTCTGCAACAGCCTCAAAATCGGTTAACCATGACTCGACCTCTTTGGATTCGCCATCAAATCTCTCTAGAGATTCCTCGACGTCCTTAAATTGGTAGTTGTATTGGACAACATCCCTTTTCTCTTCGCCTTCACCCTTGGTAAACATAATTGTAGAAACTGAAGTTACTGAAGATGACTCTAAACTACTAATTCCTTCTTCAGATGCACTTTTTTGCTTTTCCAACACTGTACGGAGCCTATCTACCAGGTCTACTTTCAGGTTATATCGGTATGATAAACCACGCTCTTTCAAAATTGTTTGAAGCTCTTTTGTAGTCAGAGATTCAATGTTGTCAGTAATATTCATTTAAACGCATAAATCGAATTAACGGAAATCGGTGAATGTTAAAAGGTCACCTCATCTAACGAAAATCAAATGTTTAGCGGATCTTTTAGACACACATGCTTGTAGTTTCATGCAAAATATTGTACATGCAAAAAAGAAAGAGTAAAATGAAAAATATGGAACGGGCTCACCAATTTTCAGCAATGTGTATGTAATGTGTATTTGCTTGCGGTTTTTATGTACAACGAATTTTGATCGCGGTAACGGTTGATACTTGACGTATCTTTCTTTTCTTTTAATATTACGTACTTTTAATAAACTTGCACTAATGATTTTCTTTTTTTTTCGACTTAAATATTACTTTCTGGGCACTTTTAATCCCCTTTTAAGCTTCTCTTTGCGTTTCGTGATATAGCTATCAAATTATTAGGTATCTTCACAACACGATCCTTCACATTGTACTCTCATCAAAACAAAAAAATTAAAGCTCACGATAGCGTTATTTTTGAATAACTTTTGTTTTATCACTGACAGCTTATCCCACTTCTGACACCATGTGGGTGCAATTAAAAGCCTTTTATTCCATTTAAAAAAGAAGTATTATTTTTATTTACTCGAATTCAATAATTCACACAGTATCTGTTTTGTTATGTTTTTTTTTAATACGCGCACTAGTAGGATAGTAAGGAGATTTAATGATAGGAATATACTTTGGCAAATAGAAAAAAAAGAAGAAAAGAACATGTAGGCGAATTCACTTAACAAGAGCTTGACCGACTTGACTGCTGGACTTATCACACCGTTCTGCGTCAGTAAGTAAAAGAAAAAGCAAAAATGTAGGCTAACGGGTTGATCTCGAAACGACCACTGATGCGAGATTCACTTCTCAGTTGAACTTGCCGCTTACACCTACATATATAGAATATAATCATAAGCTGTTTCCCCTATTTTTTATCGTACCTTCGTTTATCATCTGTATTTTTATTACATTGTCGTGTATAACCCTTAAAAATGCAAGAAACAAGGTCAACCACTTTAAGAGCAAATAATGAACTAGGTACTCACGCCGTGCCCCCTAATGCTAATACATCGGCGGCGCGTGCCACTGATCCAATAGTACCAGGTCCCAATTCCTCTTTCGAATCATCCCATTCCGATAGAACCTCAGAAATTCGAACAACCCCAGGATTAGACGTGCTTATTAGTTCTATTGTGAGTAGAATACTGGAAAAGCAAATACCCAATATAATTCAAAGAGCTTAAACCCGAATGCAGATCTGTTCGCTGGCGAAGACCAGACCATCCATCAGGAACATAGAGAAAACCTATCCGACTTAGACAAGATACCAGAAGTAGTTAGGTGCCTGAGAGAATTCTCTGGCAATCGCAGTGAATTCATTTCATGGAAACGAAGCGTGGATAGAATTTTCACAACTTACGAGTACGAACCCATTTGGAGTACATCAAAATATTTCGGCATCCTCAGCGTCGTACGCAAAAAAATTGTTGGCGAAGCTGATGTAGCCTTAGAGTCATACAACACTCCATTGAATTGGGGTTGTATCGCTAGATGCCTTGTCATACACTATGCTGACAAAAAAGACTTAGGCACCCTCGAGTACCAACTCATGTTCCTCGTTCAAGGTAATAACTCAATAGAGGGGTTTTACCAAACCGTATATGGCCCTTTGTCACTTATCCTTAATAAGATTGGTTGTCTTGATATTGGCAACTAGGCCATGGGACTCCTCAAGCAAACATATCTAGACAAAGCACTCGATACATTCATTAGAGGCTTGAAGGGCGACCTTCCCAGGCTTCTTGCTATACGCGAACCCTCAGACCTACCCCAAGCCTTATATTTATGTTTCAAACCAGAGCTTCAGAACTCACTACGCCAACCAAAATGCGAACAAAAAATCCTTTAATCCCAACCACGCCTCGCCTAGACCTCATGCAATCAACTTCCCGTCACAGCAAACCCCTAGTCCGCAGGGAGCGATACCACGCGCTCAAAACCAACAGTCTACCCCCCAAGAGAAAACTCATTATAAAAGTAATAATCTACAAACTTTCAGGCCACAACACAATCCTCGAGCTTCTAATCCTTCTGCGACTCCAATGCAACCCAAGGTAGGGCCTGTAGATAAAGGTCTCAGCGCACAAGTAAAGAACCAACACCAGAGAGGTGCAACTCAAGCAATCACAACAGTCGCATAGACCAGGCCCTCACTACAATATAGAATCCGAACTCTCAGAATACAATGAGGCATTCGAGTCGGAAAATAACAATTACGAGGAAACCCTTGACAATTACGAACAGAACCCCGAGCTCCCCAACACCAACGAAACACTTGATTTTACTGACGTAAATTTTTTAGACTAAATAATTCTTCGTTGCCTTATTTTATAAGCAGAACGAAGAATGGAAATTTCAATAAGATTCTTATAGATACAGGTTCCACGAAAAACTACATCCAACCTTCCCTTGTAAGTAACCCATCTTCGAATAAAGGATGTTTTTACGCTAACTCCATCGGAGGCAGTGTCAAGATAACTCACTATGTGGAAACCAACCTGTTTGGAATAAAAGATCCGAAAATTAAGTTTTTCCTTTTGCCAACACTCAAGTCTTTCCATGCTATATTGGGGAACGATAGCCTTAAGGAGCTATGTGCAATAATCCACACGGAGCACGATTACATGGAACTTAAGAATGGCCTTAAAATAAAAATCAGACAACAACCTTCACAATCTGTAAACAATCTAAATTTGCGCACTGACCATATGACACCTGATCAAAAATCCGCCTTAAATGAACTCATAAGCAACGTACCTAATCATTTCTCAGAACCCAACGGAAAGCTTACATACATGACTAATGTGAAGGGAGAAATACGAACATCCTGCGAAACTCATGTCTTCTCCAGAAGTTACCCATATCCTATGTCCTTGAAAGATGAAGTCGAGAGACAAATCAATCAACTTTTAGATGACGGTATTATACGGAAATCAAAGTCCCCATATAATGCACCTGTATGGATCGTGTCAACAAAACCCGACGCATCCGGAGTAAAAAAATACAGGTTAGTTATAGACTACAGAAAGCTGAACGCCGTACCTATAGCAGATCGTTATCCGATTCCGGAAATTAATGGAGTTCTTTCTCAACTCGGTCAGAACAAGTGGTTTACTGTCCTTGACCTTAAGAGTGGTTTTCATCAGATTCCACTTAAAGAATCTGATATCGAGAAAACTGCATTTTCCACAAACCATGGAAAATACGAATTTACCCGTCTCCCCTTCGGACTTAACGCACCATCCATATTTCAGCGCGCAATGGATAACATCCTTCGCGAACATGTCGGCAAAATCTATTTTATTTACATCGACGACATTGTTATATTCGGTAAAGACGAGCAAACACATCTCGAGAACATCAAACAAATCTTCCAAACATTAGAGAAAGCTAATGTTAAAATCCAACTCGATAAGTGCGAGTTTTTTAAGAACGAAGTCGAATTCCTCGGCTTCATAATACAGAAAAGGGAATTAAAATAAACCCAGCCAAAGTAAAATCTATTTCAGATTTTCCTTGCCCCAAAACCTTACGAGACCTTCGATCTTTTCTTGGCCTTTCCGGCTATTATAGACATAATAAAATATTATGCCAAGGTGGCCAAGCCACTTACTTCCCTCCATAGAGGAGAAGGGGGCCGTATGTCTAAACATGCCTCAAATAAAACCATCATTAAACTCGATGCTAAAGCAATGGAATCATTCGAGAAATTAAAAACCACATTAGTGTCAGAAGACACACTTTTAAAATATCCCGATTTCACAAAGGAATTTCAGCTTACCACTGATGCCTCAAACTTCGCGATTGGCGCTGTCCTTGAACAGGACCAAAAACCAATCGCGTTTATTTCTAGAACCCTCAGCAAAACTGAGGAAAACTATGCGACCAATGAAAAGGAGATGTTGGCTATAGTCTGGGCCTTAGGGTCCCTGAGGAACTACCTATACGGTTCATCCAAGGTGAAAATAATAACTGATCACCAACCTTTGACATTCGCGCTGAGTAGCAAGAGTAACAACAGCAAAATGAAGCACTGGAAAGCCTTCCTTGAAGAGTATAATTACGAATTATTATACAAACCCGGAGAAACAAACGTCGTTGCAGATGCCCTTTCCCGCACTCCAAATTCATCCGAAGTCAACGCACTAACATCTACATAGCATTCAGTTACTCGAAAATTTCTACTTTCCTAAAATGAATTCAAAAATAAAAGCTCTCGTAAAACAATGTGAAGTATGTAAACCGAATAAATACGATAGACACCCTAATAAGCCACTATTACAAGAGACCCCTATTCCTCAATACCCCGGACAAATCGTCCACCTAGAAATTTACATAACAGAAGGCCATTTAGTATTATCGGCAATAGACAAATTCTCTAAATATGCCCAAGCTAAAATTCATCAATTTAGGGTAACAGAAGACATAAGGCAGCCTCAGAGAGAATTACTATTTTCCTTCGGACTACCAGAGATGATAGTAATAGATAACGAACAATCTTTGAACTCCGAATCCCTCAAATTTATGATTCAAGATCAGCTAGGCATACAAATTTACAAAGACCCTACTTATACTAGTTCCGTTAATGAACCCATTGAAAGGTTCCATTCCACCCTGTCCGAAATAATGCGCTGTCTAAAAACAGACCGCATTCACAGAAACTTCCAAGAACTGCAAGAGCGTGGTATTTGCGAGTACAATATCTCCATTCACTCCTTTACGGAAAAAAAACAATAGAATTATTCTTCGGGAGAAATGTAAGTACTGACCCGACTCAGTTCGCAAAACTTTGGAAAGAAAACATTGAGAAACTCAAGAAAAAACAAGGAGCTGATCTAAAAAACCACAATAAAAAACGATAACCGATTAGAACCTATTCCCCTGGTGAAGAAATACGTATATGTTAAAATCAATAAACGACTTGGTTCAAAACTTACTCCCAGAAAGGAAATAGTGAAAGAATATAGGAACACCCAAATACTAACCCAATCAAACAAAATAGTTCATAAAAGTAATATTAAAAATCATAATCCTTCCCAATAGACTAACTACCGCCATGGTTACATCCGGCGAAGTGCAAATCATGGAATATAGTAAATCACAAGTAATAGCAGTAAAGACAGGAACCGCAAGGCTTCAGAAGGGCTTATTCAAATTAATTCACAAAATAGACCTAGATATTTATGAAAAGTTAATTGATGAAATATCAACATGCATTAGCACTAGGATCAATAAAAATTACCCGAACTATCACTTCCTATCCCAAGAACTGTAACCTTTCCAAAACCTTTTATATAGAATTAGACCTACTAGAGTAAAACGTTCACTGAATTTTATAGGGAGCGCATGGAAATCGATAGCAGGAAATCCTGACCATTACGACTTCCACATTTTAAAGAAAAAAATTAACAATATAGTTGAAAATATCAACAGTCAAACAATAATAAACAAAGTGGCAATTGAAAAAATAAATAAATTAAACAATATTACTAACGAAATCCTGAAAAACTAAAAACCAATAGAGTATTTGAAATATACCTTGTTAATGTTATTCAGTACAAAATGAAATTATTAAAAGAAGAACTATTAAACGTAGAGTATGCCACACATTCGGCAAAAAACAAGATAGTAAACTCATTTTTGCTTTCCAAATTAGAATTAAATATAATAAAAAATATTTCAGACAATGAGGAATTTCCATATGAATCAATTAATGAAATCATAGAGTTTGCAGACATAAAAATCGCTACAAACAATACTATTATTATTTACATTATTAGTTTACCTACTACGAGTATTAGCCTAGAACCATGTGAAACTATTCTTATAAAACCTATTAAAACGAAAACTTATGTCAATAAAATTAATTATGAAAATATTTTGAAATGTCAAACTAAAATTTATGGTATTAAGTCAACCTGCAAAAGTTTTAATGGTTTATCCATATGTAATAGCAATAATATAATAGATAGAAGTGGAACATTGTGCATACCCAATCTCCTTAAAAGCATCCTTTCAAATTGCACTAAAATAAACAATCAACACATACCCACTATTGAAGAAATACTCCCCGGAATCATCCTCTTAAACAACTGCAGTGGAACAATTTTCGCCAACAACGATCTTCTTAATCTCACCGGTACATTATTGATAAAAATACGAAATTCCTCAGTCAATATAGGAAACACAAAATATCTGTCAAGTTTCGAAGGCCGATACAAACCACTTCCAGCTCTCATACAGCCTCAAGTTAATACAGACTCTTTCGAAGAAATTCTGACACTCGAAATGCTAAAAGAAATTCACCTAAACAATACAGAAGTCATCAACATCGTTGAAGCAAAAAGAAAAATAAACCCGATCACTAATTTTGGACTGGTAACAGCAATATCAATATTTATCCTGTTTATCCTAGTAAAAACCACTTGTGCCAAGAAAATGCCACAAGTAAGAATTACTAACGAATTCCCGAAAATCCCAGTAACGCCGAATTCGATCCCAGAACCTACCGATAATCAAGATCGCGAAATACAAGAAGAGGACAATAGTAAAAACCAAGAAGACCTACATCAAAAACAACCTGCTAAGCCATCCAGAATAAACCAAATCCCATTCTTTTGAATTTGGGTTAAACGAGGACGTTTGATGTTAAAAAAGGAGGATTTAACATGACATCGGTGATTTTCCCAAACACCTAAGAATATGCAAGACAACACCTCCAGGAGCATCCCGTCATTCTTCACCCACATTATTTACTTGTCATTTCAGTACAGTCGGCACATGACACCAATTTATAAGAAAACTTTCGTGAAGTTTTGAACGATAGTTCTGCAGTAAGGACACAATAACAAAGATATAGCATTTGCCGACATTGTCTGATAATATTTTTCACTGCTCTTGATGTGGTTACAGGACATACGAAGAATACTACGAGCATTAATAAAACAAATAATACACAACGCTTTGTTTTCGACATCTAAACTGTTTTCAGTTTCTTCATTTTCTGGCTGGGAATCTTATTCTTCATTCAATTTCAATTCCATCTCAATCCTTGTATTAGAAAAAATCTTTATTATGGCGGCTGGTAGTCGCCGTATTGAATTTTGATTAATATCATGTCTTCAGTGATACGTGCAAGACTACTACGAATCGATAGATGTAAGAACCATTAAAATCGGCCCACGTGTTTGGTCTCTAGAGTGCCACGAAAGAACAAACATGCATGTGTATACAGTCCCACAAAATGGCGGCTGGTAGTCGCCATATTGAATTTTGATTAATATCATATCTTCAGTGACAGGCGTAAGATTACGACAAATCGATAGATGTAAGAACCATCAAAATCGGCCCACGTGTTTGGTCTCTAGAGTGCCACGAAAGAACAAAAATACATACGTATATAGTTTCTCAAAATGGCGGCTGGCAGTCGCCATATTGAATTCTGGCTAATATAATGTCCTCAGTGACAAGCACAAGATTACGACAAATCTATGGATATAAGAACCATCAAAATCGGCCCACGCGTTTGGTCTCTAGAGTGCCACGAAGGAACAGACATACATATATAGGCTGATAAACACATTACACTTCCTTTTGCATAGCGCAGGCGGGTAAAAAGAAACAGTTTGTGCGGAAACCTTGAACGATTTATTTGATATCGCACACACAACTGGCTTGAACTTGATAAAGATAGAAACGGTAAAAAAAGGCAAGAAGTTCAACCAGGTTGCATACTTGGAATTGATCTGAAAATTGCAGGTAACAAACAAAGAAGGGAAGTTCGTGATATGAGCTCAAAATTCGTCTTATTCGCATGAAGGTTGATAGTAAATTTTATATTAATAAATGTTAGACTAAAAAAATGTATTTCACTAGTAGAACTTTATTCATGATTTTCATATGCGGCAGAGAAACTTGTGGTTGAACATTATTGTATGTATGACTTGAGGATGAAAATAATTCTGTTCTGACCCTGCAGCTCCAAGCCGGTCATGCCCGGAAAGGGCACGGCTAAATATTTTAACTCCCAGGCTTTGGCAGCACTCGATAAATGCAAGATAAATGACAGAGGCACCATTCACCTCTTAACCGGCTTAGATTCTTCCAAGTTTGTTATCAATCCCGCTTCTATATCTCTCGCCAACATTTTCAGAAAAAAACGGTTACAGCAACTTAAAAAACATTTATTGACTTTCACTTAGGCTTCTCCGTAGTACACTGGAACTCTATAGTTATATCTTCTTCTCGATATAACTAGTCAACCAAAAGTTGACAGACTTCCAGTAATTGCAACTGCTCCGAAAGTTGAACAACTTCTTGGAGTACCGGAACTGTCAGCTGGAACTGGGAGTGAAGTGTCGTCATTGTCAATAAAGTGCAAGCATTCGTATTTAACACAACTGCATCTAACACCGGGAGTTTAAATAGAGCGTGTATCATGTTAAAATATAAAATTGTTCGAGACATACTTTACTTAACTTACAAGCATCACGTTTTTGAAATTATTCCTCAAGGAGTTATTATTGGATCTAAGTTTTATCCACCTTCTGGTCCTGATATCCCTTTATGTAAAAGATTTAAAACGCAATGGAAAACAATAGATAGGTGACAATTTTGTGTGTGGTCAATGGACGCAAAGGTTATCAGTGTACTTGCAGATTTAAGGCAACAGATCCTGTTGCTTGCAATGTCAAAGCTGGAAGATAATTTTCCTCGAGATTTTATTTTTTTTTTAAAGAACTTAACACTCAAGTGTGTATTATTACACTTAAAATGCCTGAACACGTGTTAAGTTTTTAGGAAAATGGGGCAGAGAGAGAAAAGAAGCAGATTTTTGGGTTCAGTAGTTATTTCGCTCCATGGGTGGCATCCAACATTTAATGGGGAGACTAAATTATTAGTGTAATTGGAGTTCTTGTTGTATTATAGGCAACCGTTCGTCTTACGTGAATTAAGTTGCCTGAAAATATTTTTCGGGCGAGGCTGGGAGTCGAACACCGAACCTTCCAATTTGGAAGCCAATACACTACCACTTGTGCCATGGCCACCCACAGAGATGACTACAAAGAGTTCTTAGAGCTTATTGTTATTTATTTAGGGGGGTCTCGCCCAGGTGGCGATTAATTTCAGGCACCAGGAGCTCGGTGGACGGCAAAAGGAACATATTGTCTTAACATATTTTTATTTCAGCAGCAAGTTAAGCTTTCAGTCAAAGACAAAGATGCTTTGTCCACAATTTACTGTTTCATCAACGATCTCTTGTCTGCTACTTCTAATCCAATATATTCCTTGCTGACAACAGTACTATCTGTCTTTCATATTCGTTCCCTGACTCACGTACCTGCTCTTCGGCTGTAGAACGGGATCGCCAGCGTATGTTAAGCTCATTAAATTCTGATATTAACAGCATAACTAATTGGGGAACCACTAACAGAGTAGAATTTAATGCTTCCAAAACAAAATGCAGTCTGCTGTCTTTAAAGAGAAATTTAAACACCCAACCATTATCCATGACTGGCACTTGCATCGTCGAACCCGATAGACTTTCCATTCTCGGTATGTGTGTCAGTGACAACTTATGTCGTAAAAAACGCTGCGAAATGTCTAGGTTTCCTCAAGCGATGTAAGAAATACTTCAACCCATCTGATCTGGTCTCAATTATAAGGCATTTATCCGCCCGAAATTGGAGTACAATACCCACATCTGATCTGGTGCTCCCAAAACATATCTGCACCTGCTGGATAGGATTCAAACCCGTGCGATAAGACTCATAGGTGATGCTAATATCACTCAAACAATGGACACCCTCGAACTCCGACGCAATGTCTTGTGTCTCACTCTGTTTTATCGTTATTTTCATCACCAGTGGTCCACTGAAATCGCCAGTAACATTCGGCCCCTTCAAACTTGTAACCCTAACACCCGCCTCGCTATGAATGCTCATCAGTATTCCCTGAAGCCCACTTTCGGACGTACTCTAAAATATCGTAATTTGTTCCTAGACCGTACAACTCGCTTATGGAATGCCCTGCATAGCTCTTTCTTCCCTAGTCATTATGACCTTCAAACATTTAAAACCAGCTGTCACTGGTACCTCTATTTCCATTCTCCCTGATTTTCCTTCACCCGCGCTGTGTGCAAACATTTTAAGGGTACATAAATCCCTCGAACGCGCGCAAATTACAAAAAAAAACCTTTTGCAGGCACCTTTAAATGATATTTGTTTTCTGAAAAGATTCTAAAGGAGATGCAGAAATTATAGCAGATACTGCAATAAAGAAGTTCATAAATCATTTATGTTACCTGAATGAGGCGCATTTTGATGACAAAATAAGAAAAACTAAAATTAAAGGCTAAAGGTTAAAGGATGACGAGTAAAAGGAAGAAGAAGTAAAAAACATTATGTTTGTCGATAGCTGATGTTTCGCATTTTATTACCAAGAATCTTCCATCTGAACTATTGTCAGCTAAATCTATGAAAATGTTCGAAAGGTTTGGCTTATCTACAATAAAAACTTTTTGCGCAGTTGAACTCGACGTTAAGATCATGGAGGAGTTTAACATAAAACTCACTAAAAACGAGGATCAGAAGCTAGTATTCTTTGAAATTAGTATTCTTTTGTTTAAAAAATTAATAACTTGTCTTGGCAATTTTAGATTCTAAATTTCCATCATATTTTAATAAAATTCAAATTTTAAAACTATAAAATTATAGCAAAAAATACCCAGGATGCAGTCGAAAATCTCTCAAAACTCGTTATTTACTTATTTATTTGTAAAAATATATTTATTATATTTGTCTACTATTTTCAATTAAAATGTCGCTTTAGAATAAATTTAAAACATAGATTGAGTTTTCATGCTCTTTTTTTCCATTGGAGACGATGTTTCGATTTCAATAATTTCTAGCTCACAGCGGTACGTGGCACAGTGCGGCATTTGCATGGAAATTTGGACAAAAAAAATCCTTAATTCAAATTCATATGTACAGATTTTATTTTTTCAGTTTAAATATTATTATTTACATATTTTTCCTTAAATATAAAACATAAAATCAAGAAAACAAATGAGTTAAGCTATAATTATTCTGAAACTAAACTACTGTCATCGCTATGTTCAAGCTCTGTATCAGTTAAATAAATTTCATGAAATGAAGAAGCACTTATATTTTGTGAATTATTTAACAAATCTTCAATTTGTAAGTACATACTTATTTCCGAGATATTCCTGTTTGATTTCCTTGAAGAAATATTTCTATGTATCGAGATTAAACGATCGGAAATCAGTAATAAAACGATCATAAGATCCGTGTTTGTCTGAATCCTACTCATTTTACGCACGTGATTTAATCGATTTTTTCTTATGTCGAGCCTCTAAAGCCTCTCCTGACAGAAGACCTATTAGGTAACTCGAAAGAATCGATGACATCACAACCATGAATCAAGATCTTATGGACGCTACTTGTCATGTACTCGTAATACCAATTATACAAACTTATATATAAATCTTTTGTTTCTTTTAGTAAAATTTTAAACCTCTGAACACTTATTTTTATACCTGACGATAAAACTCTTAAAATCGTGTGAAAATTGTTTATTAATATTGAATCTATTCATATCTATCCATAGGGCTATCCATAGCCCGGTTTTGGTTTATCCACTAAGAGCCCCATACGAATTCTAAAAAAAGCGTTGAATTTTTTATGTATAGTCTTATTTTCAACTCCTCTTACTTGCCACATTTTTAGCGGCAAACGATAAGAAATGTGAAGAAAGCATTCAAAACACCGTATCCACTTGTGCAGAGTGGATAAGCCAAAACGGTAATGATCGGTATTAGGTAGCCTTTCAGAAACCACAGTCAAATTCATTCCTTTTGGGGACGCTCCACATATATAGCATTTAGCAGAACAATTAGTGTCTGATAAAATGTTACATATACTTCCATATAGCATCGTAAAATGTAATTCGTACAATACTTAGCTAGCACAGAACTACCTTCGAAATTTATTTAATTTATTTGATATTTGATAATTGGCGTATAGCATTTTTCATTAAGGACTCTTGCTCCCTTACTAAATGCTGATTCTCCTTCATAGAAATGAACTTAATAGGTCTGCAAAGCAATGTGGAGGAGGAACGTGGGTTGACCCATAACTCGGTTTTATTGTCATCTACTAATTTGAGAGGAACAAAAGCTATCAAGAACATACATTTTTCAGTTTGATATGTATTTTCTGTGAATTTATGTTCTTAAGGGCTGTGCTTTAAATCTGAGATGAGTTGGGAGTCAATCATTTTTAAAATGCTTTGTAGGGTAATGTCTAATAGCTCCTGTAGGTTAACCTCAGCAGATATTTCACTTACAGATACATTTAGTAAAAAAAGTTTTCTAGCTTGCCTCAGAGTCTTGACGGATGGAAAATAGTTCTTAGATTGCTTATTCCTAAAACTGCGGAGAATATTATAATTTTCTTCAGAAAGGTTAAGGTCAAAATATAAAGCAAGAACTTGATAAGGACTTAAAGTCGACTTATGTTGACTTGTTGACGTTGATCCTCTTAAAATATCGCATGCAAAACTAAGTTCTTCAACGGAGAGTGAATTTATCAGATCTTGAACTCTACGTTTTTTGTCTTTATAGAGGCTTCCTGAAACCTTACTAAAGGTCTCCCGCAACGAGTTTCTTCCTGCCGCTCTCCAGTGGATCTTGATAGTGCTGGTTGCAGATAGCTTTCTGTCTCAGTTGGTATCTATAATTCATTTTGTAGCCACTTTGAATGTCGCTTATATAAATACTTACGGTTTCTAGAACAATATTTCCACTTTCTGCTCATCGCTAAACAATAAGCTATTAAAATTTAAAAGATAGTTCAGTTTATGGATAACTATTTATATACAGTTTCTTTGAATTTGGATTCGAAATCCAATCGTCGACAAAATCACAATTTCGAATCGTACTGAAAAAAAGTTCACTGTTATTAGGGTAGCAATTTGTAGCAAAAAAAAGAATAACACATGAACAAAGTCTGACATATGACTTATGCATAGCAATTAAATGCACAGAATATTTTGCACCGAATTTTTTTTTAAAGCTAATTGAAAATGGAGAAAATTTTTTTTTAACAATTCACTTTATCACGCTATATATTTTAATATATCTAAAAAAAATTGGTACTAATACTAGAATAAGAAACCTTCTTCCAAATTCGACATGATTTTAGTTCCAAATTTTACACGCACTTGAACAAAACAACACTTCTTCACAGCAAGAAAAATTGAAACTATTAAAATTGCAACATGATCGTTCTACTCAATGCATTGTTACCGCAAGTACCGTTATGTTTTAATAGAAAACATTTTCCTTCATTTTTCTACAATAATACACCGTTTATTGAGTTAAAGGCAAACATTTTTTTTTTGTCCAAGTGTTGCAGCACTGTGCGTGGTAATGAAATTTTTTTACAAGTTTTTAGTAGGTCTATAGGAACAAAATAAAATGGTGTTCAAGAAAAGAAAACGATTTTTTCTCTCCATACAAATACCGCCAACCCTAATATATACATGTACGCATACACATGAGTACAGAAAAGTACATATAATTTAAAATTTTTAAAATATTCTTCTTCTGAAATGCTTCTGTAATTGTAATTCCAGCAGTAATCCCGATCGTAATGAAATATGTCGCAGTTTTTAAGTTGAGAAATGAGCTATAAAATAGTAAAAAAAACCGTTAGAATCAACTCAGTAGTTTTTCTTGTTATGCTCGGACAAACAGACAAACGGATATAAATTCTAAAACATAAACCAAGATTTTTTTTGAAAATATATCCAATGTACATACACGACTTCAGTTAAATTTTATAATAGTAGAGATGCTAAAATAGCGTACCCTATGATAAAATACATAAAGAAAGAGGAGAAAATAAGGATAAATGAACTACAATACATGTCGGTATCTGAAAGCTTAAAAGCCTTAATTACGGCACACGCTATCAAAAAGCCATTGGTGATGTATACTTTGCTTCGTGTCAAGGTATCTAAACAACCACAAAAGAAATTTCATTTCGTTTTCATTTTCAAGTTTATTAATATGTAAATAAATTACAATACCAATATATACAAAAGAAGTAGCACTAGCTTCTAGGGCCTTCGGCTCGTTGAAATTACTACAAGATACAATATAAAGGGTCCGCCATCTAACGTTTTTTTTTTCAACTAGGGCTTATTTCGTGAATGGTAACACTTAGCGCATGTCTGATTTGACAGATAATTAGCTTTATCCTTCCGGTTAATAATGGAAAATAATTTCATTCAAATGGCTGCCTCAGCTGGCCATGCAGTATCGGTCCAATTTTTAAGCACATTATCGATTGTGTGCAGCTGTATTTCACCAATGGCTCCACGAATATTGTCCTTTAAAGCGTCAATTGTCTAAGGCTTGTCGGCGTAACACTTATCTTTTACGGCACCCCACAAATAATAGTCCAACGGTGTCAAATCGCAGCTCCGAGGTGGCCAAACGACATCAGCTCTGCGGCTGATAATGCGATCTTCAAAAACAGGGCGCAAAACATCGAGTGTAGCTTCGGCTGTGTGGCACGTAGCGCCGTCCTGTTGAAACCAAATGTTGCCAATATCGTCCACTTCAATTTTTGTGAACAAAAATTCGTTCAACATGGCCCGATAACGATCGCCATTGACTGTAACGGCCACTCCTTGCTCATTTTCGAAGAAAAATGGCCCAATTATGCCTCTGGACCAAAATCCGTACCAAACAGTGACTCGTTTTGGGTGTATCGGCTTTTCAATGTATGCGTGAGGGTTTTCTGTGCCCCAAATACGACAATTTTGCTTGTTTACATACCCGCCAAGATCAAAATGAGCTTCATCTGAAAAGATGATTTTTTTGGTAAAATCGGCATCTTCTCTAAGTCGATCGCAGGCCCACTTAGCGAAGCGAAAACGCATTGGATGGTCAGTTGGCTTCAACTCCTGAACCAATTGGACTTTGTATGGTGTCATACCAAGATCTTTATGCAAAATTCGTATCAATGATGTCTCCGAAATGTTCAATTGTTGACAACGACGGTGAATTGATGTTGATGGCGCTTCACGCACACTTTCTGCCACAGCAGCAATATTCTCGGGTGTACGCAGTGTTTTTGGCTTTTCACGCTTTGGTTTATCGATGAGGATGCCAGTTTCTTTCACTTTTTTCACGAGATAACGAACATACGGAGCTGACGGTGCTTCTCTTCTTCCAAAATCCGTACGCAATTTTCGCACACATTCTGCAACATTACCATGATTTTCAAAGTAATGTCGCAATATTTCGCAGCGTTGTTCAAGAGTATACACAACCATATTCGTTCAGCGGAAGAATAAAACAAATTATCTGTCAAATCGGACATGAGCTAAGTGTTACCATTCACGAAATAAGTACTAGTTGAAAAAAAAAAACGTTAGATGGCGGACCCTTCACAAGACCATCTACCAGAGCTGTTAAAAAAATAAAGTTTAAAAGGAAAAAGAGTATACAATGATTATAAATCATTGGATTTACAATTTTTAGAATAGATAGGAGTTTAAATACGTTTCTTATATTTTGTTCTGAAGGAACTTTTAATATATCAACTAGTTGTGTTTGGCCACAAAGATGCATAACGGTTGAACTAACTTTATCGCATTCACTTATCAGGTATTTAATAGTGAGGACTTCGTTCTTCTGGCAAAGGTTGCACAATGGTGGTTGGGTTTTTGTTATTATATGGCTATGCGTAATTTTGGTGTGTCCTAGTCGGAGTCGTATAAATATCCTCAGCATTTTAATATTGGATACAGCGCATTTTCTGCTTGGGAGTTAATGAAGGTGTAATGGTGGACGGAATCCTTCCACTCATTTTTTCTCCTGGTTTCAAAACATTGCATAATCTTTCTTTTAAGATCTTTCTGGTTGAAGGAGTAAAATTGAATAGCTGGCTCGACGAAAACATATTTTGCAGTTCTATCTGCAGCTTCGTTGCCTTTAATGCCTACGTGTACTGGGATCCAGACAAGTTTGAGCTTTTTATTGCGTACAATTAACTTGTATATATATACATATATTTATATACTAAGTATATATATATATATATGCGTGCGATTTAACGCCGCTTGACTATTTTCTGTGCTTTCTGGGCTACGTTAACTCGTTGGTTTATGTCAACACGCCGACGACGTTGGAAGACCTTAGAGCCAACATTGAACGCGAAATAGCGGCGGTTTCGGCCGAAATGTGTGGCCGAGTCGTTGAAAATTGGGTCCAACGAATCGACCGCTGCAAACGTGCCCGCGGTGGCCATATGAACGAAGTCGAACGTTCCATTCATAAATGTTTTGATTGCACTTCAAGCTGATAATAAAGCTTTTGAAATATCTCAAATGGTTTGCGTTTTATTTAAAAAAGAAAGTTGTCAAGTCTTTATTGGAAAACCCTATACTTGGAAAAACCTGCAGCAGGTAAAATTTATAAAAAAGGGTTTTTTTGCTTTAAACTCCAAAGGCTATGAATAAAACATGATTTTGTGTGGCAGTCATCGACTAGCCTCTGAACCGGCAGCATCTTTTTTCGCTTACTTTGTCATCGCTCGTTTCAAACTCTTAACTCGGCTTCAATTCCACAAGTGTACCCTCTTCACTTTCGTTCTCTAGTTTTACATATTTTTTTTCCTTCTCCTTCCTCTGGTGTTAGTGAGTGAAAATCTAGTGTGTTGTGAAGAAAGTAATCTCTGAAAATGGCCTTAATGCCAAGTGCTCCCACGGGCAGTCGGTACAGCCTGCGTGACACACTTACCGAGCCCAAACATAAAAAAAGAGAAAAACCGGTTTTGGAACACATAGACCAATTTAACATGCTTCCGACAACCGTGATCACAGCAAACTCCAAGTTCATAGTCATTTCCAAAACAAAAACCTCATCACATTTAGTGTTTTTTAAAAAAAAAAAACAGTCGATGGTATAAGTACCACCTACGACTACATTTCACAATTGCGCGACGGTAATTTACTGCTGCTGGTAAAATCGCAGAGAATCGCTGATTTCTTCCTCTCAAAAAAAAACTTTGTCAAACCTTTGCCCCATCTTTGTCACGCTCCACGCAAACCTCAATTCATCAAAAGGCATTGCATATGCTCGCTGCCTTTTAAATGTATCCGAAGCAGAAATAATCAGCGAAATAAAAGATCAAGGCGTTATAAATGTGCTTAAGTTTAAAAGGACAGTAGAAGAGACGCAACGTGCCACAGGCCTCATTTTATTTACATTTGATTTATACCGCTCACCAAGTTCAGTAAACATTAGCGGGTACAAGGTTAAAGTCGAAGAATATTTCACCAACTCGATGCGCTGCCAAAACTGCCAGTTGCTTATCCATACTGCAAAAAGATGCACATGAAACACCTCCTGTGTCACTTGGAACCTTCCGCCGCAGAACCCTGAAAAATGTACGCGCATATCATGTGCAAACTGCGACGAAAAACATGAATCGTCTTCAAAGGACTGCAAACAATATTTGAAAGCAAAGGAGATCTTAAAAATCAAGACCATCAACAAATGCACAATTGCAGAAGCCAAACATAAATATGCAGAGCAAAACCCTTCCCTCCCCGCATTCCGAACCTTTTCAGCCGTCGCTAGATCTGCATCAGACCCTCTTTCGATTAAATATAATGAAGGCTTAAGTAGAAATCCAAAAACCCGCAAAACACCCACTCCACCACAAACAATAAAAATGTTAATCAAATTTCCACTAATGTCGCAATATCTCACAAACCAGTTTTAACTATAAATTACTGTCCCGAGTTTCGGCACCAAAAAATGTCCAAAGCGTTTTTTGGACTTTCAACTTTTAAAAACAAATTTAAGTCAACTATATAGATGCGGCAACGAATAAAAGATTTCAACCAGATTTTCAAATCAAAAAAGAAGAAAAGTTTTATTTCGCTGTTGCTTCGCTCTTTTATACTATTTACATACAGCTTAGATTCCACAATATTCAAACATAGAAAATTCATCGAAAAAAAGTAATTACAATCTTAAACAATGAAATTATAGCAAATATTTGATAAACATAAATAGATTATTAATAAGTATGATGCAAAGCATCAACATACTGCCCGCCTTGAAGGGTCGAACGGAAATAGAGACACTTCAACAACTCGGAAAAGGAGCAGGCGGTCTTCTTAGGGTAGTTGCTTTCACTTTTACATCTGTCACACTTTCCATCTGAACTAGGGATAAGTCTGTCGATTCTTCCTAAGAGCCACTAAGTTTTTAAATATGTTTCCTTAGTTTAAGCTGTAGTTAAGACACTGTAAGGATAAGAATAAAACCCATCATAAACGTGCAAAGACATAATTTGTAAGTATTATGTTTAACTTAGAGTGCTTGCATGGGACCAGTAAGTTAGTATAAGATAATTTTAAGTTATTTAAGCTCATTTTTAAGCATTTTTTTGTCTAGCAAGTAAGAGTAATTTAAGAGATAAAAATAAAAATGCATAAAAACTGAAAAAAAAAAACATTGAAAGCATCGGTTCCTACTAGATCACCAAAATCAAGCAGTGTTGCGAGCGGTAAGGCGCGGCATAATAGTACCCCGGCGTAAATCCCGGACTTTGCAAATTAATTTGTATCGATCCTTTGAGTAAACAAACAAAACAACTACAAGACGCAAAATGGCAACTCTTACTGCTTCGATGTTCTCAGGTGTTCTGATGGGTCTAAAGTTCTCCTTTTCTGGACAGAACCAGTTTCCTTGAACGGTGCGACCCAGAAAAGGATTGATTTTCGGTCCGGGACAGGATCCAATGGTACAATATAGAAGCGAAGGCGCGTTAGCTTGAAACCACCGAACGGCTGTTGGAAAAATAGACGAATAAAGCAAACGCACTCTGCGCGTTACTCCAACGCACGAAGCGAATAATCAGCTTTAGGACGCTCATTTCAAATAAGGCCACACACTATGTTTGGAAAGCCCAACATAATTATTACAGAAAACGAATTTAAGTCAGAACAAATCATACAGTTTTTGAGAGCAAATTACGTTTTCATTTGTAAAGGTTTAAGGGTACCAGAAACACATTGAGTGTGCGCTAATGTTGAAAAAAAAAAATTTGAAATTCATTGGACCATATGGGTAGTTCAGACGTCGAAAAGCTTCATTACAAAATATCAGAGAAAATTACATAGAAGATAAAGACCTCTCAGTGAAAACGAAATTGCAATTAGTACTATGCTATATACGATGCATTTGTTATATCTTGAGATAAGCTTTTTTAAACCCTCAACAAAATTAATTTCCTCTTTCTCTGCAAAATACCCATTTATTGCCGACTTGAGTTCTTCATCATCCGAAAATCTTTTTCCACGAAGACATTTTTTCAAATCCGGAAACAGGAAATAATCACTAGGGGCAAGGTCTGGACTATAGGGTGGGTGTTGAATTTCTTCGAAACCACAATCTCGCGCAGCAACCTTGGAAACTCGCTCCGTGTGAACAGGAGCGTTGTCATGAAGAAGCAACACACCCGCTGCGAGTTTACCCCGTCTTTTCTTTTTAATTTCCTCCCGCAAATTATGCAAAGTGGAAGCGTAGGATGTGGCGTTGATGGTTTCACCTTTTTTTTTGTACTCAATGAGCAAGATTCCCTTTGAGTCCAAAAAAACTGTGGCCATGAGCTTCCCGGCAGACGGAGTGACTTTGAACTTCTTCGGGGGGGTCTGTTCCTTTTTTATGCCACTGCATGGACTCTTGTTTGCTTTCAGGGTCATATTGGTGGACCCATGTTTCGTCCCCAGTAACAATTCGATCCATAACACCGTCCGCGTTCTCACTACACATCTCCAAAAGCTCTCTACAGCATGCGATTCTCACTTTTTTCTGAGGCGCTGTGAGCATTCGTGACACCCACCTTGCACTGACCTTTGAAAGGTTAAGATGGTCATGAAGAATGGTGTGAATGGTACCAATTGAAAGCTTGGTGATCTCTGCCATCATTTTCACCTTTTTCGGGCATCCTCAAGAACAAGTTTTTCGACTTCTTTGATGCTTTCTCCCGTACAAGCAGTAGCCGGGGCGCCGGAGCGGGGGTCGTCTCTCTCTGCCTCTCTTGAACTCACTTGACCACTTTTGCACAGTTGATAATGAAGGTGCGGAACCCTGGTAAACAGCCACCATCTCTTCATGAATAGTTTTTTGACTTTTTCCTTGCTTAGTGAGAAATTTAATTACAGCGCGATGCTCAATTTTCACCATCATCGTCTCAGTTGCCATTATGATTCTGTTTAACTAGAGATAAAACGCGAATTAATAATCACATTTATATGAAATTTTATATGAATGCACTAAAATAATAGTATTACTTGATAAATAAGTCAATTTATATATACAACCACAGATTCACCCCGATACCGAGAATATGTTGAACGCCCCTCGTATATATATTCTACGATTATGACAACACGTAGAAAAGCTAAGAATGAAGTTGATGAACATACCATATATGTAGTAAAGTAAACTCAAATAAAAAATAATAGAAAGTCTCAACTAGGAATGAGAAGATGAATTGAAAGAAAGGCAGGTAGACCCGACAAAAAATTAGAAGTAATAAAAAAATAAAATCAGATTTCAAAAAATTTACTTTTAACAAACAATAAAAGACGACGTAAACTTAGAGATCTTACTACTAACGATGGTAAATTTAATGCCGGAAAAACATAGGACGCTACACATTCTCGTTATACCAATCAATGAACAGTCAGTGTATTTAAAGGTAAAGGTGCTACAAATACGAACCAATAATCAAAGTCAACACTGAAGCTTTGAAAACCCATTTTCCTCGATGCACATCTACACACCAGTAGTAAATATAGACACCATATTATAGTAGATGAAGTTATTTTTGGTCGTCTTTAACTCAAGATTCTTCAACTGATTCTTAGTTCCGTTTCCAATGACTGGGATCTTCGGATAAAGCACAGAACTCTAAGAGCTGTAGAGCGATGCTTGAGAAAATAACGGCATGTAGAACGAGAAATATGGACGAAGAGCTTTCGATCCATATCAGGAGGGACAGCGTAATAGAGGATGAACTGATCTTTTCAAACAAACCTCAAAAATCGTTGAGTGTACAACTGCAATCCATTATTTGTTTTTTTAAAGAACTTACCACTGAAGTGGGTATGAATACACCTTTTTATAATGCCTCAGCATGTGTTAAGTTTTTGGGAAAATGGGATACAGAGAGAAAGAAAATTGTTTGGACTCAGTAGATATTTCGCTCAATGGGTAGCATCCAGCATTTAAGGAGGAGAATTAAAAATAAATTCTTAATGCAAGTTGACCTGTTGTTGATTTCTAGTCAACTACTCATCTTACTTGATTTTCGTTAACTGAAAAAAGTGAATGTTTTTCGGGCGAGGTTGGGATTCAAACGCCGAACCTTTCGATTTGGAAGTGCCACTTGAGCCGCGGCCACCAGACACATATAAGTACGTATGTTAAGTAAGTAAGTACTTTTTAATGAAAAACACTGCCCTTTTGCTGGTACCAGTAACCTTACGATGACGTTTAACAAAATTTTGTAATGAATATTTGTAATAATTACAAAACATGCTTGTATTATTACTCAATATAGAGGTTATTACTTTTAATAAGTGGCTTAATTTTGCACATTTATAAAAATTTATTTTCTTATTTCTAGAAGAGGGATGCAAAAAACTCATATCACCCAAAAATGGCTTGGTCACTTCTGGCAAGCTTGTAGTTAATTTATACTGCAATGAAAAGTTTAGAGTGGCAGGTGGTCGCACAACTTTTTGTAATGGAACCCACTGGGATCGTCCTTTGGGTGAATGTCGTGGTTAGTAGAGCTAAACATTTTTTTTTTAAACTTCGCTTTAAATTTCTTTTTTTTTATAGAAACCCGAAATACAACTGAATTAACATGTGACTTTGAAACTGATGATTTATGCGGTTGGTCACATGAAGAATCCCATAATTTTGATTGGAAACGCGTTATGGCAGCCAATCTTTTCCAACAGCTTCGTACTGGACCGCAACATGATCATACGACATTAACAGCGAATTCAGGTCATTATATGTTGTTGGAAAGTTTTGACAAGCCTCCAAATTCCATTGCGCGGCTCCTTTCACCAATTTATTCAAGGACTGTGACACGGACTCGAGCCTGCTTTCGATTTTTTTACTTCATGTATGGTGCAACCGTTGGCACTTTAAATGTTTATGTGAAGCCAGTGTCAATAGATATTGAACAAATGGCTCAAGAATCAAGGTAGGAATGATATTATTTTTCGTAGATCCTACAAAATAAGCTAACCAAAACGTTTTTATTAGATTTCAGTATTTTTCTCTGAGCGGAAATCAAGAGAATATGTGGAGGCAGGCCAATTTTACTATTAACCAGATGCCTGAAGATTTTCAAATTATTATTGAAGGAACTGCGGGAAGTAACCATCTAAGTGATATTGCAATTGATGATGTACATTTGATGACAGATTCTGAATGCAACATAGAAACCACAATGGCTACCATTCAAGCAATAGAAAATACAGGTTTGAACTAGTTTTGACTACAATTAAACTTTTATTTTATGCATTACCTATTTATTTTTAATGTGCATTTCAAACATCGACCTCAATGTGTGTACAAATTATAAAAATTCGTGGACTGTAAGCTGGGTGAGTTTTTGAACTTGAGACATCCAAATTACTCGAAAAATACGCGATATCGCGTATTCAGACACAAGTCACAAGGTTCTGAAGGGGACATAAGATGGTGACCACGAGTTTGACGTTGAGACCCATTTTCAAGTTCAAACGAAGGTCACTTTTGATTTTTCAAATGATAATTCCTGATTTTCATTGCTCAGTCGTATTCCTCTGGCGGGAAAAGAACGCATTTTTGAAAAAAGTCTTTCATGTAAAAGAATTGTAATTTTTCACGCAGATTACGAATCTGTCAAAAAAAATAGGGGTTCCCATTAAAAAATCAAAAGTGACCTTCGTTTGACCCTCATTGCTCGGCTTTGTAACTATATTTAAAAAAAAGGAACATAACACTCAATAGGATATTACTATTATTAAAATGTCGGAAAATGGAAAACTGGATAGAGAGAGATAGAAAAATATTTGGGTTCAGTGGTAATTTTGTCCATGGGTGGCATTGAACTCGTTGCTGTATTTTGGGCAACCATTCGTCTCACAAGATTTTAATGGCCTTGAAAAAAGAATGTCCTTCTTGCACGGCTGGTATTGAAACCAGAACGGTTCAATTGGGAAGCCAACAGACTACTACTTAAGCCACGGCCACCGAGTTGCCGTATTTTTAATCACTACACATGTACAACATTGAGGAACAATATTCAAAATGTGGTTTGATCATAACATTACCTCCTATACTTATTGCCGTTAAGCTTGTTACTCTATTTCGAATTCTCTTTAAAAAAAATACATTTTTTAGACACTGTTTTTACTATATGTAAATTTAATTTTAGATACTTATTTTTAATAACTCCTAAGTATTTGATTTGTGCTATTATCTGAATTGTCTTATTATCTATAATTAAAATTATGCTTATATATCTCATAAATACGAGTACCATACATTTTGCAGCATTTTAACTATTTACTTAGATTTAACAAATCCTCCTGTAGCTTAAGAACTCATGTATCTTTTTTTTTTAAAAGAACTTAACACTCAAGTGGGTATTAATACACTTAAAGTGCCTGAGCACGTGTTAAGTTTTTAGGAAAATGGGACAGAGAGAGAAAGAAAGATTTTTGGGCTCAGTGGTTATTTCGCTCCATGGGTGGCATTCAACATTTAATGGGGAGACTAAATTATTAGTGTAATTGGACTTGCTGTTGTATTAGAGGCAACCATTCGTCTTACGTGAATTAAGTTGCCTGAAAAAGAGAATGTCTTTCGGACGAGGCTAGGATTCGAACATCGAACCTTCCGATTTGGAAGCCAACACATTTTTTTTTTTTATGCATTTTTATTTTTTTCACTTCAATTACTCTTATATGCTAAACAAAAAACGCTTACAAATTA
This sequence comes from Volucella bombylans, assembly GCA_949129095.1. Lineage (NCBI taxonomy): Eukaryota > Metazoa > Arthropoda > Insecta > Diptera > Syrphidae > Volucella > Volucella bombylans. Next base: position 14,024,037 of record OX422145.1, on the reverse strand, counting down.
GCTTAAATTACTTACAAATAATCTTATTCTAACTTACTGGCCCCATGCTACTCTAAGTTAAACCTAACACTTAAACTATGTCTTTCGACGAAACTTGCAGTCTAATTTTATTTCTATTTTTACATTTATTAATACTAAAACTAAGAAAATAAATTTTAAGCAAAAACTTAGTATATGGACATTTTTTGTAATTTTTTATAAAACTTAAAACTAAAAGCCTACAATCTACCTAAAAATAAATCTTAACCTTCTTAACCTACTTACGTCTAATGCATACATACATACATATATTTTTTTTTTAGATTTTTAGATTAGATTAGATTATTTATTTCTTATACATGCACAATTTTTTACATCAAAAAGATACACTGGAAGGTATACAAAGGTATAAGAAAGGTGACATCCTATATTTATCTACAAGTAAAAAAAAGAGGTGAATGCCACTTCTGTTTGCTTAGGCAAAATTGAAAAAAGATTTAGGTTTAGGTGGATATATACATACATAATATATATATACATAATATATAAATATATATATGTATATATATTTTTTTTTAATTTTTTATTTTGTTTTATATATTTTTTTTTCTTAAAATCTAACTTAAACCTACCTAAAGCTACGAGTATCTAAGCCGGCCATGGCTAAAAAGAAAATTAGGCTGGCCCACCTTACTTCACATGAAGCTAACTATCACTGGAGGAGTTCTACGACGAAGCATCCTCCCCTTCAAAAAGCCACCAAAATTCTTGGTGCTGCCGAGCAACATCGCTCCTGTCGCGACTCCCTACCGCCCTACTGAACTGGAGACGCTCCGCACTGCCATGTGCGACGTCTCTATCCCAGTTGAGTCGCCTGTCCGCAGCTGTTCGAGCGACGTGGAAGATTAGCGGCACCGCCAATCTGTCCTGGATCTAAATAGAGGAACGCTTCTGGAGGAATAAAGCCGTCAAAGCCAACTCTCTCGTGATACATATAATTGGGGTAGTAAGCCCCGGAGATCAGGTTGTTTGATGAGGCCATTGCTCTTTCAACGTGCCTTCGAGTCAACATAATGACGAAATTGTCCACTCTTATTAGGTTCGCCCTATTGTATAAGACCTCATTAGGATAGAATTTTATGTACTCAGATTCTGGTGTTCTGTATAAGCGAAGACAAGTCCTAAGACAAGCCCTCTCAAATACCCGAATGTTCGGGACTTACTAAGTGTTACATTGGACAAACATACATAACTTATCCTATTGTTTATTTTTGTATTCTACTCGTATCTATTAATTCAATCATTATTTGCTCTGTATTAACATGTACTCGTATTAACTTAACATTGTACTCAATTTTAATATCGTATAAGAGTTTGTATTAATTGCTGTATCACTTATTGATTTGGTCGCATATCGACAAGCGCATATCAGTTCTTTATTCTTATACTCCTCGTTTTACATTGCGCTCTTACATTACTCTCTAATATTCGTATCGCTCTAATTGTTGTTATGCTTTGTGCGATCATTCGCTATGGTAAATAATCTATTTTGCATTTAACTCAGTCTTTTTCATACTTCAACCATCGGCTAGTACGGAAGTACAATCAAAAGGTATCATCTGTATATAAAATTAACTTTGTAAAACAATAAACGAATAATAATTATTTGTAATTTGATATATGTAACATAATCGATTTTCATTTCATTCAATTTATAATGTTAATTGTTCAAATCATTTTATGGTCCTTCAGAAGCCGAATTTAATTTAATACAGACTTTTTTGTGAACAAAGACTTTCAGATTCGCTTTTTCTTGCTAAACACGTGTCCTTAAATTTGAACAATTGCATGAACAGTACATCGTATAAATTCATTTTCAAAGTTTGTGTAAATCTCGTGTGTGATCGGTTACGAACTATTACCATTTGTAGACATATTAAGTGCGCGTAAATACATTTTTGTAATTTTTTCCTCTGGTAGATAAAATGAATTTTATCAAGGTAAAGCGTGGACGTGCAAAAGGCATGATTTCTCGTGCTGCTACGTTTGCAGAATCGGTGGACATTAATACCACGCTATCATTGCTTGAGGTTAGGTTAGCTAAATTAAATGAAACGTGGGATGAATTCTTAGAGCTTCAAAATGCTCTTTACGAATTTTCTGCAGAAGCGGATTTCGTAGATCCTGAGCCTGAATTCGAGGAGTATGAAGCGAAGTTCTTTCTAGCTCACTCAGTTCTAGCAAATTTTATTCAACTTAAGAAACTGTCGAATCCGCCACAACATCCAAACGAATCGGTCGTAGAAAAGTTAGCTAGTCAACAAGAATCACTCTTGCAAAATTTAAAAAGTGCGTCGAATACATCCGCGTGGGTTAAATTGCCGAATCTTTCGATACCAACCTTTTCGGGCGATTATAAAGATTGGCCGGAGTTTCGCGATTCATTCATGGCCTCAATTGATTGCAACTCGTCACTTTCTCCACAGAAACTTCAATATTTAAAGTCATTTTTAAGTGGAAAAGCAAGCGATCTTTTGAAACACGTTAAAAATATTGATAGCAACTACCTGGAATCATGGGATCGTCTAGAGAGCCGTTATGATAGAACCCATTTAATTGTTCAGTCATTTGTGGAATTTTTTTTGTTACTTCCTACAACAAATAATTCAAATGTAGTTGTGTTACGTAAAATCACTGACGGCGCTGACGAGGTAATTCGTGGTTTAAATGCGCTGCAGTCAAATGAACGCGACCCGTGGCTCATCTTCATCTTACTTCAGAAACTTGATCCAGAAACAAAGCAGGCATGGGCTGAGCTTATGGGCTCAAGGTCGGATGCAACTATTTATGAGCTCTTAGAGTTTCTTCAAAATCGCTGCGTTTGTCTCGAATCCTGTTTTAATACCACCCGGTCAGTGCAACCTCGAAACAAGACTCAGGGATCAATTCGTTCGCATCTAGTGAAAACAAATTATGGTTGTCCCAAGTGTAATTCAGATCATAGTCTTTTTCATTGCAAACATTTTCTCTCGCTTTCGGTCGATAATAGGCGGAGCTTCGTAAAGGAACATTCGTTATGTTTTAACTGCCTTCGTCAAGGACATTCATCTAACAAGTGTCGGTCGAACAATCGTTGTAATATGTGTAATACGCGTCATCATACTCTCGTTCATCTTCCAAACTCGCAATCAAATACCTCATCGTCAAACACCTCACGCTCAAACGTTTCGTCCACAAACACCACCTCGTCACTCGCGTCGAATGCTCTCGCTCCTACAACTTCCTCGGACTTGACATCACAGTTAAATTCGCCTTCAGCAGCAAACTCTTCGATATCTACTCATATTTGCTCATCGCTCAGCGCAGTAGATAACTCATCGCTAAAATCCACTCGTTTTACTCATACATTGCTGCCTACTGCAATTGCTCGCGTACAAGATCAACAAGATCATTTCCAAAACGTTCGATTGCTGCTGGATTCGGGTTCACAAGTATCATTTGTCACCGAACAAACGGTTCAGAGATTAGGTCTCATTCGTAAAACCGCTCGAATTCCTGTGCTAGGTGTTGGATCTACATCAGCTGGTTTCACAAACGGAGTTGTAACCTTTAATCTCTTTTCGTGCCATAGCCAACAGTCGATTGAGATACAGTGCTATGTAATCTCGAAACTTACCTCGCTAATACCTACTAAACATAATTCAACCTCGGTTAAGAAAACGCTCTCGTCATATACATTAGCGGATCCCAAATTCAATGTGCCGAGTAGCATAGACATTCTCGTTGGAGCTGATAAGGTGTTCAGCGTTTTTGATGGATCTGCTATTCGTGGTCAGCATGGCCAGCCCGACCTTATACCAACAATATTCGGTTGGGTTCTGAGCGGAAACACGACAGCCACAACATTATCTAACAATCAAAGAATTGATACATATTGCACTCAAATTGATAAGTCAGAGTCATTTGGTCTTGAGCGCTTTTGGCGCCTTGAGGAAGTTCCTCATGAACCTACTCTTTCTGTCGACGATCAGCGCGCTGAAAATATTTTTAAAAATTTTCATTGTCGATTGCCTAATGGTCGATACGAGGTGCATTTGCCTTTTAAGACCAACAGCAAAACTGACTTCGGAAATACCTTCAATGTTGCCTTACAGCGGTTTCAACATACTGAACGTAAATTAGCTTCCAGTCAGTATTTAAAGGAAAAATACATTAGCTTTATGAAAGAATATTTCGACTTGGGGCATATGGAAGAGATTCCTGAAAGCGGAATTCAATTGCCCACAGATAAGTGCTATTATCTGCCACATCATTATGTCCTAAAGGACGATAGCAGCACAACCAAAGTCAGGGTGGTTTTTGACGGATCGGCTAGATGCGGTAATAAAAAATCTTTAAATGAATCGCTGTTAGTGGGACAAACTTACCAACGTGATCTTTTCTCTATTTGCCTTCGATTTCGCCGCCATCTCTATACCTTATCTGGTGATATAGAGAAAATGTTTCGTCAGATACGAGTGTCTAATTGCCACAGAGACTTTCAGCGAATTCTTTGGAGAGAATCTGCTAATCAACCACTAAAATATTTTCGTCTTACGACTATTACCTACGGCACAGCATGTGCACCTTTTTTAGCCGTCCGTACTTTATATCAACTGGCACTTGACTCAAAAGATAGATATCCACGTGCGGCTGAAATACTACTCAATGATTTCTACGTTGATGATGTCATGATCGGAACGGATTCAGTCGATGATGTGATTTCGCTTCGCCTAGAGCTGATAGAATTGCTTCAATCAGGGGGATTTAATCTTCGCAAGTGGACCACTAATTGCTGGCCTCTGCTGCTCAGTCTACAAGAAGATCAGCGAGAATTATCACCCAAGGACTTCGAAGAGCATAACTCAATAAAATTACTCGGTCTGCAATGGTCACCTGCCAAGGATTCCTTTTCATTCAAGGTAAATCTAAATAATATGTTTATATTAACTAAGCGTTGTATTCTCTCGGAAGCTTCAAGGATATTCGACCCAATAGGATTTCTAGCGCCCGTAGTCATAGCTATAAAAATCTTGTTTCAAGAGCTCTGGCGCAAGAAGTATTCGTGGGACGATCCTATTTCACTTGATCTATCGAAACACTGGTGTTCAATACGCGACGAGCTTCCTAAACTAGAAACTTTAAATATCCCGCGTATCATGTGGAGTTCAAAGGAAAAACGAATTTTCCATGGATTTTGCGATGCATCTTTAGAAGCGTATGCAGCTGTTGTGTACTGCACAAGTACAGACCCAGCTGGTAACGTTACTAGCAGACTTGTGGCCGCAAAATCTAAGGTAGCACCGATTAAGGTAGTTTCACTTCCGCGACTCGAACTTTGTGGAGCCGTTCTTCTCACGCGTTTAATTCGAAAACTTAAAACTTCTTTGCAATGCCAAGAAATTGAAGTTTTCGCCTGGACTGATTCTTCAATTGTCCTTCATTGGCTTTCAGATGTGCCAAAAAGGTGGTCAGTTTTTGTATCAAATCGTACGTCAGAAATTCTATCTTCCATACCAAGAGAGTCTTGGTATCACGTACGATCTCAAGAAAATCCAGCTGACTGCGCATCCCGTGGTATTTCACCTTCTCATTTATTACAAAATGAGTTATGGTGGTCTGGACCATCGTGGATCAAGGACGATCAAAATCAGTGGCCTTATAATGTGAATCTAACATCAAACTTTCCAAAGGAACAGCTCGAAGAACGCAAAAATCCTCCTGTCAACGTGCATTTATTGCTTGGATACGACGCTACCATTTTTGAAACTTTGATCAACAAATCTTCTACCTTCCTCAACTGTATACGTGTACTTGCCTATATTCGGCGATTTATTGATAACTCTCGTGTCAGCCCAAACTCTCGTGAAAAACAATCCCTAACTGCCAGTGAACTCTCAAATTCAAAAACTGTTTTAATTAAGTGACACCAATCTCTTTCTTTTTCGACTGAAATCAATATAATTTCCAAAGGTGAAGTGTTGAAAAAGGGAAATAAGCTGTCATCACTAAATCCCTTTCTGGATGCAGACCGAATCCTTCGTTTCGGTGGTCGTATCCAAGAGTCTAACGCAATATTCGCTACCAAACATCCCATCATACTTGATAAAAACACTCGGTTCGCGAAACTTATCGTAGAACATATTCACAAACGTTATTTACATGTTGGTGTTTCCCAAATCTTTGCCATTCTAAGACAAGAGTACTATATCGTCGGTTGTCGTAACCTGCTGCGCAAGGTTGTCCATCAATGTGTTAAGTGCTTTCGACATCGTAAAACAACATCCACTCAGATTATGGGTAATTTACCCGCCGAACGCGTTCGTTATTCGCGACCCTTCAACATCGTCGGAGTTAATTATGCGGGACCCATAACCTTACGTTTATCCAGAGGCCGTAACCCAAAATTTATTAAAGCATATATCGCAGTCTTTGTCTGTGTTACTACAAAGGCAATTCATCTTGAACTAGTTGGTGAACTCTCTTCTGCCGCGTTTATCGCAGCTCTCGATCGTTTCGCGTCGCGCAGAGGCAAACCCTCAGAAATATGGAGCGATAATGCAACAAATTTTCGTGGCAGTAAACGACACTTGGATGAATTATTCCAGCATCTCATCAGTCAGCAGCACAACAACATCGTCAGCGACCATCTTTCCAAGGATCAAATCTCATGGAAGTTCATCCCCCCTTCCTCACCACATTTTGGTGGCTTGTGGGAGGCGGGGTTCAAGTCCGTAAAGTTTCATCTCAAGCGCGTCATAGGGGATCATAAGCTCACATATGAAGAGATGAATACCTTGCTTTCTCAAGTGGAAGCCCTGCTTAATTCTCGACCTATGTGGCCTACATCTGATATGGATCCCATCGCTCTGAGTCCGGGTCACTTTTTGATTGGTGAACCCCTTGTATCTGTTCCTCGTCCTGATATATGTGTTCAAAATGTTTGCCCTTACTCTAACTGGTCTCTTTTACAGAATTTAAAGCAAGGCTTCTGGAAACGCTGGCACTTAGAATATCTGACCTCGCTCCAGCAGCGCCCGAAATGGCAAACAGTAAAGGAGGACCTTAAAAAAGGAGACGTAGTAGTACTGAAAGAACCTTATTTACCACCTTCAAAATGGATTCTGGGTCGAGTTAAGGAGATACATCCTGGAACAGACAACCGCACTCGAGTGGCAACAATAACAACACAAACGGGCGTTTATGTCCGTCCCATTGTAAAACTAGCTAAATTACCTTTTTCTGAAGGAACTGGTTCCTTCAGGGGGGGCTGAATGTTCGGGACTTACTAAGTGTTACATTGGACAAACATACATAACTTATCCTATTGTTTATTTTTGTATTCTATCTATTAATTCAATCATTATTTGCTCTGCATTAACATGTACTCGTATTAACTTAACATTGTACTCAATTTTAATATCGTATAAGAGTTTGTATTAATTGCTGTATCACTTATTGATTTGGTCGCATATCGACAAGCGCATATCAGTTCTTTATTCTTATACTCCTCGTTTTACATTGCGCTCTTACATTACTCTCTAATATTCGTATCGCTCTAATTGTTGTTATGCTTTGTGCGATCATTCGCTATGGTAAATAATCTATTTTGCATTTAACTCAGTCTTTTTCATACTTCAACCATCGGCTAGTACGGAAGTACAATCAAAAGGTATCATCTGTATATAAAATTAACTTTGTAAAACAATAAACGAATAATAATTATTTGTAATTTGATATATGTAACATAATCGATTTTCATTTCATTCAATTTATAATGTTAATTGTTCAAATCACCGAATCTTTTCCAATAAACTTGCTCTCACATTGAACCACATGGGACATCTAAGTACGAGCATGGGCCTGATAAGGACCATGTAGCAGATTACCTTCACCCTCGCATCGGGTTGGCTGTAATAGAACAGTCTCTTTGTAAGGGCAAAAGCACCTTTGGCTCTGACCAGAGCAACTTCTATATGTTTGCTAAAATACAGAAATTGATCTAGCCAGATCCCAAGGTATCTGACTACATTTCGACAAGCATGTGGCTGCCCGTGCTGCCCCACGATCGAGAACATTCGCCAATTCTTTCTGGTGTCCCTAGAGGCCCCAGACAAAGGCGTCCTAAACAGAACGGTTTCCGACTACTGAAAGTTGATTTTCAACTTCCAGCCATCGCAATATCGCTAATTTTGTCGAAGTAACGCTGCAAAAGTATATTAATAACCTCAATCTTTGGACATGATCTGTACGAGATTATGCCGTCTGCTTACGGTATGGCATGGTGAAGTGATCCCATCAGATCACTCGTGTAAATGTTGAACAAGGTCAGCGAATTCACCGCACCCTGTTGCAGATCGTTTTTAATGTTAATTGTTTCAGCAGAAGTCACATCGCCATTCTTCACGATGAACTGTCTACTGGAGAGCATATCAAAAAGAATATACAGCAATGGTTTACTAATGCCAAGCCTGTCCAGCTTGAAAAAGAGTCCTTCTAACCATATGATATCGAAGGCCTTTTCCAAGTCAATCAGGCAGGCACCAGTGCACTGGTTCTTGCCTTTGTTCCATTGGATATCAGAAACCAGTTTAGACGCAGCATGGATGATATTATGCCTCGCCTTGAAACCGAATTGATTATCCGGAACTATATGTTTGTCCTCAACCCACTTAGTCAGGGCTCTATTGATCACCTTCTCGAAAACCTTACTGATGTATGGAAGAAGACTGATCGAGCGGAGATTCGCCGGATTGGAAGTGTCTTTATCCCTTTTGGGGATGGAATGTACCACCGCAGTTTTCCAACGCGCTGGAAAATGTGCATTGTTCATTGCATTATTATACAGCGTGGTGTAAATGTTCACCGCTTCTAGAGGGAGATGTCGATGCACAATGTTCGGTATTTCATCGGTTCCCATTGATTTCTTACTTGTAAGTGATTCGAAGATCGTTTGGAGCTCTTCCTTCGAAATGAAAGGGGGTAGTGACCTATCGTTGGTGATGAAATTATTTGTCATATTCTCGTCACTGAACTGGGTGAAACCCGAGCTCTCGAATCGCCGATTCACAATTTCATTTCGAAGGTAGAAATTGTGCACAAGGACTCGATTCTCCAGATCGTGGTTCGGGCCAATGATAACATTCGCCTTGTACACTTCCTGGAAAGTCGCTCCTATAGCCGCTACCTGCTCCTGCAGATCCTCGATCACAAAGAAGTTGTCATCATCAACAGCCTCATTTGGATCTATGCCCGCTGCTACCAGTATTTGTTCGTTGTTCGTCGTCCGGGCGATTATAAGACATGGAATATACTATCCGATTTCCAGGCTGGATTTAGGAAAAACTATTCCACAGTTGACCAAATCTTCTCTCTGACATCGATTGTCAAAGCATATCATGCTAGAATCTTTGTCGATTTCAAAGCAGCGTTTGATTTGGTAAATCGGAATGCGCTAATATACAAACTTTCACAGCTAGGTGTCTCAACCAGGTTTCTACATGTTATCAAAAATATGTACAATGACACAGAAGCCAGCGTGTGGGATGGTTCACGTTTCTCTGAATGGTTTAGAACTGATTCAGGTGTCAAACAGGGATGTCCGCTTAGCGCACTTTTATTTGCACTTTTTATAAACGACATTGTAAACCACCTTCCTGGAGGAATTAGAATGGCAGGAATCCAAATCAATGTGTTGCTATATGCTGACGACTTGGTTATATTATCAGAATCGAAAGACAATTTACAATTGATGATAAACCGGCTGTCTACATACTGTGAAAAGTGGGGACTTGAAATCAACACTGAAAAATCAAAAATTATGATTTTCTCGCGTTCCAATCGAACTGAAGTCGGAAGCAATTGGGTGTACAATGGAAGGCATTTTTAAATGACAAATGAATATAGGTATCTTGGGGTGAACCTTAACCCAAGGCTAAATTTTAGTAAGCACCTTGCCGGAAAAGCCAAGGCCTCTCAAAGTCTTATAAACTTAACATGGAGAAAGATTTTTACAAACAGCCGTATACATTTGTCTACCAAATATCAAATCTTCAATTCAGTTGTGAAGTCAACTCTGTGCTATGCAGCTCAAGTTTGGGGAATGGAAGAGTATGAGGTAACTGAGAAACTTCAGAGGAACTTCATCAGAAAAATTTTCAATCTACCAATCAACACACCGAATTATGCGATTTATTTAGAAACCGGATTGCCAAAGATATTTACCAGCACCCTGAAACTACAAGCTGATTATCTACTTAAAGTCTTAGGTTTTCGAGATGAACGTCTGAGTAAAAAGATGCTGCTATACGAAGTTAGGAACAAAGACTGGTGGTTTAATAAATGGCAACAGATCGCCACTTCTTTTGGCGAAGATATAGAAATTGATCCAAACAACATTCTTGGTGTAAAGGAAAAGCTTTATAGAATTATTCAGCTGAATGAAGACTCGGTTCGAAATCTGCTTATAGAAACAGCTACTGAATCTGAAAGCCGAATATTATACAGTCAGTTGAAATTTAATCTATGTAACAATAATTATTTTCAAAATTCTCTAAGTCCCAAAGATATTTCTCTAATATTTAAAGCAAGATGCGAATTATTATGCCTCAACGGAAGACCTTACAATGGGAGTTACAACCAGTTTTGCACACTATGCAACACAAGATCCAAAGAAGACTGCTTCCACTTTATAAGTATCTGTCCAATTTTTCGACAAGAGAGATTTGCGTATTTTGGAAAATTCTCTCTCTCAATGCAGGAGACAATACAAATATTGGATGGACCAGATTGGATAAAACTTGCCAATTATCTAAAGGAAACTTGCAGATTTAGGAAACTAATCATGACTGAATATGATTGATCTACGATAAAAAAAAAAATAAACAAAAATATTAAATGAAAATTAAAATAATAAAGTATATTTAAAATCAATAGAAGAAATTAAAGTTGTTAGTCAGTCGAGCTGACGGCAATGCCAAAGCGTTTATATTCATAAATAGTTAATGTAAATGTATGTTAAAAAATGTAAATAAATGAATGGATTACTTACTTACATGGAAGGTCGTTCTGATTATTTCTCCGATATATTTTATTTATTTGCGGCAACGTATTCGGGTTACTGGTGTTTACAGCCCGAATTTTATTGTTCCAATACAAACTTACAGATGCTCTGTAATTTTCTCTTATTAATGTTTGGAGGTTTTTAATCGACGACTTCAGTGTCATGTCATGTTATGTCTGTCAGTAAATTGTCTGTAAAAGGTTTTAAGTCTTGACAGCAGTCTACTTTTCTGTCGGTGCAGTGCGCCAATAGTTGCGTTGCGGAATAAGTCTTCTTCGTCAGTGTGTTGGTACCGAGGTATCATTTTGTCCATTGTTCGTTTGATTTTCTCGTCCATTAGTCTTAGATACCTGTCAATTTCCTCGTTTGACAGATTTCTGTTGGACGGTGGGTAGAGCGAATTCGAGGAGACTGCTCTAGTCAGTGTTCTGGTGAAGTGTGTCCAACGCACCCTACTATAATTGTAGGAATACCTTTGAACAAACTCATCCAATTCCGCAATTTCGTTGGGAACAGTTATTTCGGTGCTGAGACCGCAATGGTCACTGTCATACACGAAAGTGCGTAGACAGTTTGTAGTTAGTTGGTTAGTGGATGTCAGTTGTATTCGTGAATTGAACAGCAGAAGATCCAAATAGGGCCCGTGTCTGGGAAACGACGGACTGTCCGTCGCCTTAAGCCCGAGTCGATATATTACACTGTGCTGGCCCCACCAATTGAATAGTAGGTTCCCTCTAGTATTTGGTGTATTATTTCCCCAATCACTATGTTTGGCGTTGAAATCTCCGCCGATAATAAAATAGTTGTCTTCCAATTCCAGCCTCAGGAATCGAAAAATCGTCTCGAGGTCTGAGATAAATAAGGTGGATTGAGTATTTTATTTATTTATTTTGGTGGGGGCGAATGCCCCCATTTATTCGGCTTAATACAAGCTGTAACTTACAAATTAAACTTAAACTAAAACTTAAAACTAAGGTTGGTTGGAGTGGTGAAGGAGAACAGATTTGAGGTAGGAAGTGGTGCGGTGAAAGTCAAAGACGGTAGGGTTTCAGTTGATTTGACGTAGCATACGGGAGATTGGTTCGTTCGCGCCATAGGAGGTGTGGTGGGTTGGTAGATAGAAGAGTCGAGGGGTACGTAGGTTACGAGGGTTAGTGTTGAGGAAAATGGAGTTGTGAAGGGACACGCATTCAACGTGACCTGAAAGGAGTCGATGAAGGAAGAGAAAGTCTGCAGCATCTCTGCGATCTTCAAGGGTGTTTAAGTTGATAAGGTTGAGACGATTTTGATAGGGGGGCAGATTAAAAGGATCGTCCCAGGGCATACCTCGAAGAGCAAATCGAAGAAAACGACGCTGAATGCTTTCAATTCTCGAGATATGAAAACGATGATATGGGGACCATACTTGACTGGCGTACTCTAGGAGGGGGCGAACAAAGGTAATATAGAGGGCCCTGGTCACGTATGGGTTGGTGAATTCTTTGGACCACCGTTTTACAAAACCTAGTGCAGAGTTGGTTTTGAGGATTATCTCATCCATATGTAAACGGAAGTTGAGCTCGCTGTCGCACAAAATGCCGAGGTCGCGAAGAGACTGTACGGAGGAGATAGGTTGGTTATGGAGAAGATAGAGTCGGGGAGGAGATTAGTTCCGCTTATGTGAGAAGATGATGGATTGGCATTTGGCATTTGGCGATGTTAAGTTCCAAAGAATTTCTGAGGCACCAGATCGAGAAACTATCAAGGTCTTGTTGAAGGAGGAAAGAGTCATGGGGAAAGGAAATGGTTTTGAAAAATTTGGTATCGTCGGCGTAAAGGGAGATAGACGAGTGTTTGATGATCATATCGAGATCATTTATGGTTAATATAAAAAGAAGGGGACCGAGATGGCTGCCTTGTGGAACTCCAGAGGTGGCCAAAAATGGAGCGCACTGGGCTAAAACGAACACTGTAAAAACGGTTTTCGAGGTAAGAGGATATCCATTTTAACAATATGGGTTCAAAGCCGAGGGCAGACAATTTAAAGATAATTAACCGATGAGAGATTTTATCGAAGGCTTTGCTAAAATCGGTTGCAACTACATCGGCTTCATTGCCATTCTCTAGGGTAGAGAGCGCAAAGGATACGAATTCAACGAGATTTGTGGTGGTTGACCTACCCTTTAAGAAGCCATGTTGTCTAGGGGAAATAAGTGATTTGCATTGGAAGCTTAGAGCTTCATACAAAATACTTTCGAAGAGTTTGGGTATATGGGAGATTTTAGCGATGGGACGATAGTTGGTTATTTCATTCTTTGATCCTTTCTTGTGGATCAGGGTTATGAAGGCGGTTTTCCAAACCTGAGGAAATTCTCCTTGTGAAAGGGATAGACGGAAGAGATTAGAAAGGGCAAGGGAAAGAGAGGAAGAACATTTTTTTAAAAATATGGCAGGGAGGCCATCTGGGCCGGGTGTGAATTCGTCATTGAGTTGGTGTAATATATATAATATAAGACGGGTTCAAAATATGAGAAAGAAGTGGGCCATTGGAGAAGTTCAGTAGGTAACTAAAATAGGATGGATCTGGTACAAAGGAGTCGTTGGTGAAGGATTGTTTAAAAAATGTGGCAAATAGGTTGGCATTGGTGAGTGGATCGGTTGATGACCTGTTGTTGAAAGAGAGGGAAGGAGGGTAACCATCGGACTTTCTTTTGTAGTTAACAAATTGGAAAAAGGACTTAGGGTGGTTTATAAAGTTGACTTGCGCATTATTAAGGTAGCGCTAGTAAAGGGAATCGTAAAGTTCGGTGAAATGAAGATAAGCACCAAGATAGTTGGAATAGTCGGTAAAGGATCTGGTACGCAGGAAAACAGCCCATAACTTATTTCTCTTATTTCGTAAGGAACGAAGCTTGCGATTATACCAGGGAGGACTAGTAGGTGATGTTTTAAGGCGGGAAAACGGAACGTAAAGGGAAAAAGAATTAAATATTTCTTTATAAAAAATGGATAAGGTAGCCTTAAGTGCATAGACAGACACCATGTACAACCGCTTTCCACTACGGAGAGGGATATACACGATGCATGCTTCCAGCACGTGGTACCTACGTACTACACGACTGTATACTCTTTTAAGACGTATACCTTTTCGTACGAAAATTGCAACACCACCTCCCTGAGTGGAGTTGGGTCGGTTTCTCCGTACTATTTTGTATCTTCTGTGCCTCATTTTGTGTCTCTTGGTAAGCTTAGTTTCGCTAACCAAAAGCACATCAGGGGCTTGGTCTTTAAGCAACTTAAATAGTGCGGCTCGTCAGTCGAGCCTAATAGTGAATTCACTTTCACAGCAAGGACCTTCAGGGTTTGCTCCGCCACGTACGTACCCATTACGACATAAGGTGCGTTAGGCCAGGCAGCAGTGCATATACTTGATCCACCCGCGCGGTCTGTTCAGTCAAATGACGTTGTAGCTGAGCCATCTGCCCCTGGATAGAGAGCAAGATAGCTAGCATGTCAGGTACTGATTTCGGTGCTCTGGGCGCTGGGGCCTGAGAAGCAACCTTCACTTGCTGTACTGTATTTCCCCTACCTGCCGTCATTTGGGCGACAGTAACATGGTGAGTAACGGCTGGAGTTTGCAAATACACGGGTGGACGTTTCACTTCCACTTTCTGCTGCCGGGCCAGATTTATTCTTTTGATGTACTGGAACAACAACAAAAATCCAACTCTCTTGTGCTTTATGTAGGAACACGGGACACACCGCTAACTATCGGCGTTGTCCCAAGTTCCAAGATATAAAGAAAGCAAATATGGCTCGTCAGCAGAAAGCGGAGGTTAAGTGTCCATCCACTCAGCCTCAAACTCCAGCCGTCACGCCCTGAATTACCTTCGCCTAAATGGCGGCAGGTAGGGGTAGAATGGTCCAAAAAGCCACGGTTGCTTCCTCGGACCCAGCGCTAAGAGCACCGGAAGCTACACCTGACATGTTAGCTATCTTGCTCTCTATTCAAGGGCAGATGGCTCAACTTCAACGTCAAGTACAGGAACAGGCTAAGCGGGTGGATCAATTCTACGCGCTGCTGCTGGGTCTAACGCAATTCATGTCATAATGGGTACGCATATGGTGGAGCAAACCCTGAAGATCCTTGCAGTGAATGTCAATTCACTGATCAGGATCGAGCGAAGAGCCGCGCTGTTTAAGTTGCTGGAAGACCAAGCTCCTGATGTGCTTTTTGCTAGCGAAACTAAGCTTACCGATAAGCACAATGTGGAACACAGTAAATACAATAGTAGAAGAAGAAACCGACCCAACTCAACACAAGGTGGTGGTGTCGCGATCTTTATTGGAAAAAAATTAAATTTAGAAGGATGTACAAGGGTGTTTTGCATGGGTTTCGGGTGCTGGAGGCATGTGTCGTGCGCATCCCTCTCCGTAGCGGAAAGTGGCTGCTGACGGTATCTGTCTACGCGCCTGATGCTTCCCAATCCACAATATTCATCTCAGAGCTCGATAGACTCTTTAGACTAGTTAGGCCGGAATCGGAGGAGAAATATTATATAATCGGCGGAGATTTTAATGCCAAACATAGAGATTGGGGAAATCATGTACCAAATACTAGAGGGAACCTGCTACTCAATTGGTGGGCACAGCACAGTGTCATGTATAGACTTGGTTTGAAGGCGACGGACAGTCCGTCGTTTCCCAGATACGGCTCTTATTTGGACCTATTGCTGTACGACGTACGGATACATCTGACGGGGAGTAATCTCCAAACGTTAAACTGTCTGCATACATTCGTGTACGACAGTGATCATTGCGGTTTTAGTACCGATATAACAATTCCTAACGAAATTACGGAGTTGGAGGAGTTTGTTCCTAAGTTTTCTTACAATTACAGTAAGACTCGCTGGACACGCTTCTCCCGAACCTTGACAAGAGCAGTAGCCTCGAATTCGCTCTACCCACTGTCCAATAGGAATCTGTCTAACGAGGAGCTTGAAAGATACCTAAAACAAATGGACCAACCAATTAAACAAACGATGGACATTACAATACCTCGGTATGAACACACACCCAACGAAATGCTACCATCGATGCGCTGCACCGACACAAAACTAGACTGCTATCAAGACTCAAAACCTTGTACAGGCGGTTTACTGACAGACAGAACGTGGAGGTTAGGACACTGAAGTCGACAATTAAAAACCTCCAAATATTGTTAAGAGAGAATTACAGAGCGTCTGTAAGTTTGTACTGGAACAACAGAATTCGGGCTGTAAATTCGAGCAACCCGAGTATGTTAACGCAAATAAACAAAATATTTAGGAGAAAAAACCAAAACGACCTACAGTGTCTTAAAATTCTTAGAACTACGGACAACCAACGAATACTGACTACTGCAGGCATAGATCCAAATTAAGCCGCAGATGATGATAATTTCTTTGTGATCGAGGATCCTCAGGAGAAGGTTGGGGCTATAGGAGCGACTTTTCAGGAAGTGTATGGAACCAATGACGTCATTGGTTCTAGTCACGATCTGGAGAATCGAGTCCTTCTGCACAATTTCTACCTGCGAAATGACGTACAGAACTGGCGATTCGAGAGCTCGGGTTTCACCCAGTTCAGTGACGAGAATATGGCAAATACTGTCATCGCCAATGAAGGGGACCTACCCCCGTTCATTTCAAAGGAAGAACTCCACGAAATCTTCGACACAATAAGAAGTAAAAAATCAGTGGGAATCGATGGAATACCGAACATTGTGCTTCGACATCTCCCTCTAGAAGCGGTAGACATTTACACCATCCTGTTTAACAATGCATTGAATAATGTACATTATCCAGAGCACTGGAAAACTGCGGTGGTTTATCCCATCCCTAAGAGAGGTAAAGATACATCCAATCCGGCGAATCTTCGGTTGATAAATCTCCTTCCGAATATCAGTAAATTGTTAGAAAAGGTAATCAATAGAGTCCTGACTAAGTGGGTTGAGGACAAAAATATAGTTCCGGACAATCAATTCGGTTTCAAGGCGAGGCATGATGTCATACATGCCGCGTCTAAGCTGGTGTCAGATATCCAATGGAATAAAAGCAAAAACCAGTGTACTGGGGCCTGTCTGGTTGACTTGCAAAAGGCCTTCGACACCGTATGGTTAGAGGGGCTTTTCTACAGGCTGGCCAGACTGGGCATCAGTAAACCACTTTTATATATTCTTCATAATATGCTCAGCAGCAGACAGTTCATCGTGAAAAATGGCGATGCGACTTCTGTTGGGACATTTCACATTAAAAACGGTCTGCTAAAAGGTGCGGTTAATTCGCCGATCTTATTCAACATTTACACAAGCGATTTGATAGGTTCACTTCCCCATAGCATAGCGTATGCAGATGACTTGATAGCGTACAGAACAGGTCCAAAGGTTGAGGTCATTAACATGCTTTTGCAACGTGACTTCGACAAAATTAGGCGATTTTACGATGACTGGAAGTTGAAAATCAACTTCCAGAAGTCTGAAACCATTCTATTTAGAACGCCGTTGTCTGGTGCCTCTAGGGACACCAGAAAGAATTGGCGAAAATTCTCGATCATTGGACAAGGCGGCCAGCCACTTGCTTGTCGAAATGTAGTCAGATACCTTGGAATCTGGCTAGACCAATATCTATATTTTAACAAGAATGTAGATGCTGCTCTGGCCAGGGCCAAAGGTGCTTTTGCCCTTACAAGGAGGCTGTTTTATAGCAGCCAACTCGATGCGAGGGTGAAAGTTATCTGCTACATGGCCCTCATCCGGCCTATGCTGGTATATGGGTGTCCCGTGTGGTTCAACGTGAGAGCGAGCTTAATGGAAAAGATTCGGGTTTTTGAGAGGGCTTGCCTTAGGGTTTGTCTTCACCTTTACAGAACACCAGAATCGGAATACATAAAATTCTATCCCAATGAGGTTCTATACAACAGGGCGAATCTAATCAGAGTGGACAACTTCGCTATTAAGTTGACTCGAGGGCATATTGCGAGAGCAATGACCTCGTCCAATAACCTGATATCTGGGGCCTACTACCGCAACTACTTATGTCATGAGAGTGTGCGCTTGAAAGGCTCCGTGCCCCCTGAAGCGTTCCTCTATTTAGACATGAAAGGGCTGATCCAGGATAGGTTTGCGGTGCCGCTAATTTTCCACGTAGCTCGTGCAGTGGGTGAAGGGCGACTCAACTACAACAGAGACGTTGCACACGGCAGAACTGAACGTCTCAGGTTTAGCAGGGCGGTTTCAAAACGCGATAAAAAAGATGTTGTCTTGCAGCACCAAAATATTTGGTGGTTGAATGAAGAAGACCCGATTTCTTCGTCGTTTCCTTCAAGTCCAGGTTAGCCTAGTCAGAAGGAAAAGTGGGCCATATTTCCCGTACTATGTTTAGAAAATGTCCGGCTTAGGTAGGTTAGGGTAGTTCTAAGGTATGAAAGTTGGCAACCTTGGGTTAGCTAGCTGTTAGGTTAGCGACTTGAAGTTTGCTAACAATTAGGTTAGATTAGATTGTATATTTAGACTAAGTAGTTTAAGGTTTAGTATAAGTTAGCAAAAATAGTTAGTTTAAGTAGTTTAAGTATTTATACCTTTGGTATAAGTTTTATGTAAACACAAAAAAATGCTCAGTTACTAAGATTTTTCTTAAACAATTAATTTTTTCTTAGTTTAACTATAATAGATGTTAATCAACAGTAATCAAGATTAAAAATTGTAAATTAGACGTCGAAAGACATAAAATAAAAATATATTATAGTTTAGCTTAGTGCGCCCGTTTTTTGGGCCAGTAAGTTAGAATTAAGTTATAATAAGCTAGCATTTCTGTTAGCATGTAAGTTCAGTAAATTTAAGATGAATAAAATAAAATGCATTAAAAACGAAAACGAACAGAAATTACAGTACCCAACGAAATTGTGGAATTGGAGGAATTTGTCCAAAGATATTCTTACAACTACAGTAAGACTCGATGGACACGCTTCTCCGCAACCTTGAAAAGAGCGCTCTCCTCGAACACGCTTCCCCCACCGTCCAATAGGAATTTGTCAAACGAGAAGATAGACAATTACCTAAAACAAATGGACGAGACAATTCAAAAAAAACTATGGACACTACAATACCACGGTATCGACGTACGACTAACGAAGACCTGTTCCGCAATCCTACTATTGACGCACTGCACCGACAGAAAAGTAGACTTCTGACAAGACTTAAAAACTTGTACAGACGGTTAACTGACCGACAAGACACGGAGATTAGGACACTGAAGTCGTCGATTTAAAATATTCAAACGCTAATAAAAGAGAATTACAGAATTTCTGTAAGTTTGTATTGGAACAACAAGGTTCGGGCTATAAACACCAGCAACCCAAATATGTTTCCGCAAATAAATAAACTATTTCGGAGAAAAAATCAAAACGACCTTCAGTGTCTTAAAATAGCCCGGACAACAGACAACGAACGGTTACTGACAATAACAGGTATTGATCCAAATGAGGCCGCTGATGATGGCGACTTCTCCACAGGAGAAGGTTGAGGCCATAGGGGAGACTTTCCAGGAAGTATACAAGGCCATTGATATCATTGGCCCTAATTATGTCCTGGACAATCGCTTCTTGGTGCACAACTGCTACATTCGAAATGAAATGGAGAATTGGCGATCCGAAGGCTCTGGTTTCACCCGGTTTAGCGACGAAAATATGGCAAATAATGTCATTGCCAGAGAGGGTGACCTACCCCCATTCATTAGCGAAGGAAGGTCTCCATGAGATCTTCGACACAATCGGGGCTAAGAAATCAGTGGGGACCGATGGTATTCCGAATCGATATCTTCCTCTAGAAGCGGTGGACATTTACACCACAATGCTTAATAATGCAATGAATAATACACATTATACAGTGCATTGGAAAACGGCAGTGGTTTAAACTATCCCCAAAAAGGGGAAGGATATATCCAATCCGGCGAATCTCCGGTCGATAAGTCTCCTTCCGAATATCAGTAAAGGTTTTGAAAAAGTAATCAATAGAGCTCTGTCTAGGTGGGTTGAGGACAAACATATAGTTCCGGATAATCAAATCGGTTTTAAGGCGGGACATGATATCTCACATGCCGCGTCTAAACTGGTGTCCGATATCCTATGGAATAAAGGCAAAAAACAATGCACTGGTGCCTGCCTTGTTGACTTGGAGAAGGCCTTCGACACCGTATAGTTAGAGGGTTTGTTCTATAGGCTGACTAGGCTGGGGATCAGTAAACCACTCTTGTACATTTTTTCTAATATGCTAACCAACAGGCAGTTTATCGTGAAACATGCTGATTAGGGTGTCCCAAAAAAATCAAGTTTAAATTTTTGTAACGCATACCCTCTTATTTTATTCGAATACTGTCAAAACAATAGTAAATAAAGTTTCATGTACTTTGAACCAGAGGAACCCGTGCCGACTTGCATCTAAACATGTCAGTACTTGCAAGGCATGGCACGCGAGTAATAACATATCGATAACTTGTTATTGCATGTTTATTTTATTAGTAAACACATTGTTCTCGTTCTGTTAACATGTCGGTGGAGTTACGCAGTTGTAGAAAGGAGATATTTTTAATAGGGAACGTTAAACATCAAATTACTGGTTCAAAACTTCCCTCTAATGGGCAAGTACTGGCAGTTTTGTTCTATAATATTCGTGAAGTGAATTTAAGTGTCAATGAGAGCGCAAATCTTACTATTCGTGAGTGCATTATTTATTGGGAAAAGGCCCGTATCCCGACAAGATCTCTACCTAATTGTGTTAAAAAATTAATTACATTGTATCAAGTTTGGAGAAATTTGCAAAAAAATGCAAACAAAACAAAAAACGTGTTTGAGCAGCGTCGACATGAGTTTGTTACAAACTTAAACAATTTGTTTGACATTGCACATGCGGATGCACTTCAATTAATAAAGATAGATGAAGATAGGATTTTTTTGCAGCGCCAAAGAGAACCAGGCCGACCTGGTCATTTAGCCGGAGTTGACCAAAAACAAACACACAAAGAAGAAAGAGCGCACCTTAGAAACGTCGAGGAGCAAAAACGACGTGCTAAATATTTTTCATCCTTAGCTCCTTCAACATCATCTTATGACCCACTACAAGAAAGTTTGTCGTCTGATTCAGAATTGATGGATTTACAGGAAATTTTGCCAAACCTAACCAAAACAGAATCCAGTATAAATAAAACTGTTATGAGGAAGAATTTTATCACTCCAAAATTAGTGGCAGCATTAGATCGGTGTCAATTGAGTGTGAGAGATGCTGTGTTTATTATTGAAGCAACTATTGAAGCTCTTGGACATAACACAGACGAATTTCCTATAAGCAAGTCCACTATTCAAAGGGTTCGTACGGAAAAGCGAAAAGAGCGAGCGGAAGCCATAAAGGTTAATTTTCAAAACCAGGTTCCGGATATTGTAACACTCCACTGGGATGGTAAACTTTTGCCGGCTTTAGATTCACGCAAATCTAAGGAAGAACGTCTGCCGATAGTTATAACGTTTGACGATAAAGAACAACTTATCGCTGTACCAAAGTTGGATAACTCTACAGGAAAGGAACAGGCCCAGGTACTTTGGAATGCTATAATTGATTGGAATCTTGAGGATAAAGTGCAGATTTTGTGTTGTGATACGACTGCTTCAAATACTGGTCGAATCAATGGTACTTGTGTACATCTCGAACAGAAACTAGGCAGGGAAATGATTATTTTTGCTTGCCGCCATCACGTCTACGAATTAGTACTAAAAAGCGTGTTTGAAGCAAAAATCTGCCAAGTTACCACAAGCCCAGACATTCCAATGTTCAAGAAATTTCGAGAGAACTGGAAGAATGTCGATCCCGAGAAAATACAGAGCTGTACAGAAAAGCTATCATGTTTGAATGTTTCTGAGATCAACAGACTTATCGATTTTTACCAAATTGAATTAACTAAAGAAATTACTAGGGATGATTACAGAGAGTTAATCGAACTTTCAATAATATTTCTTGGCGGCGATGCAGAAAAAAAATTTAAGATCCGGCCTCCAGGTGCCATGCACCATCGATGGATGGCGTGAGCGATTTACTCATTAAAAATATCGTTACTTGGTGATCAATTAAGAATTTCTAACAAAGATAAAGAAGCTCTGTTAGACGTCTGCCTGTTCATCGTGACAATATACGTTAGGCCTTGGTTGCAATGCATTTTAGCAGTAAAAGCACCTTACCAGGATTTGTGTTTTCTCAAAGCTATAAAATCTTATGAAACAATAGATGAAAGCATCTCGAAAGCAGCATTACAGAAGTTTTGCTTGCATTTGTGGTATTTGACAGACGAAGTGTCTATCTTGTCTCTATTTGATGATGATGTAAGCCAAGAAACGAAAGTCAAAATGGTTGCTAACTTAGCCAAAGAATATCCATCTGCCTATGGTAAATGCTACATTCCATCGAAAGAAGAACTTTGTGGCAGACTTTATGGTAAGTTTGAAAATTAAGTTTGTTTTTTTAACTTTTTTATTTACATAACTAAAAAATTATATCAATAATCCTCCTTTTTTTGTTTTCAGAAAAAAACATCGATGACTTTGTTTCAGTCAAAAGCAAGTCCTTATTTAGTCGATTGAAAATTGATGGTGCTTTTCTCCACGAGTGCCCCTCTTTGTGGCTTAAAAATGCTTCGTACCAACATGCTAAAAGCAAGCTATTAAAACTGAAAGCAGTTAATGACTCTGCTGAAAGAGCAGTCAAGTTGATGCAAGATTTTCACGGCCTGCTAACTGTTCAAGAGGAGCAAAAGCAATTTTTATTTCGTTGCGTACAAGAACATCGACAAAAGTATCCTGACTGTAAAAAACAAACATTAAAAAGAAAATTAATAAATAATTAACCTACTTTCAACAATTAATATAATAATAAAGTCCAATACCGGATGCCTTATTTCAAAAATAAATGAGTTTTGCTTTTCCCTCCATTGCTCCATACTAATTTTTATGTTTAGATTTTGGCGTTAAGTCGGCACGGGTTATCGTCATCCGATCGCAATAATATTTGATATTTCACTTATCTGGGTCAAATAGAAAAAAAAAAAAAGGTATGCGTATCT
Source organism: Volucella bombylans (assembly GCA_949129095.1). Taxonomy (NCBI): domain Eukaryota; kingdom Metazoa; phylum Arthropoda; class Insecta; order Diptera; family Syrphidae; genus Volucella; species Volucella bombylans. The sequence goes on along the minus strand of OX422145.1, from coordinate 14,000,838 downwards.
CTATCTAAAAAAAAAAAATTTAACCCTTATAGCCTGGGACACCCTAATGCTGATGTGACTTCTGTTAGAATATTTCAAATTAAAAATGGTCTTCAGCAAGGCGCGGTCAATTCGCCGATCCTATTCAACATTTTTACAAGCGACTTCATAGGTTCACTTCCCCATACTATTGCATATGCAGAAGATGTGATAGCGTACATATCAGCTCCAAAATCGAGGTTATTAATACTCTCTTGCAGAGAGACTTCGATAAGATAAGACGATTTTGCGATGATTGGAAGTTGAAAATCAACTTTCAGAAGTCGGAAACCATTCTCTTTAGGACGCCGTTGTCTGGAGCCTCTAGGGATACCAGAAAAAATTGGCGAACGTTCTTGATCATTGGACAACATGGACAGCCTCTTGCCGGTCGAAATGTAGTCAGATACCTTGGGATCTGGCTAGATCAGTTTCTGTATTGTAACAAAAATGTTGATGCTGTTCTGACCAGAGCTAAAGGCGCTTTTGCCTTACAAAGAGACTGTTTTATAGCAGCCAACTCGATGCGAGGGTAAAGGTAATCAGCTACATGGCCCTTATCAGGCCCATGCTGGTATTTGGTTGTCCCGTATGGCTACGAGCAAGCTTATTGGGAAAGATTCAGGTGTTTGAGAGGGCTTGCATTAGGGTTTGCCTTCGCTTGTACAGAACACCAGAGTCGGAGTACAAAAAATTGTATCCTAATGAAGTCCTTTACAACAGGGCGAACCTAATACGAGTGGACAACTTCGTAATTAAGCTGACTTCAAGGCACATTGCAAGAGTAATGACCTCGACGAATAACCTGATACCTGGGGCTTACTACCCCAATTACTTTTACCACGAGAGTGTGCGCTTTGATGGCTTCGTTCCACCGCAAGCATTCCTCTACCTTGATCAGATAGGGTTGTTCCAGGATAGATCAGAGGTCCCTTTAATTTTCCATGTCGCTGGGACAGGTGACTCAACTACAACAGAGACGTCGCACACGGCACTGTGGGTCGTCTCAGGTTCTGTAGGGCGGTGGGGAATCGCGATAAGAGGGATGTTGTTCGGCAGCACCAGCATTTCTGGTGGTTGAATGATGAAGAAGTAATTTCGTCGTCATTTCCGTCAATTACGGACCCGCCTCACTAATGAGGCAGGGCTGACCAATATATTTGCTTTCTAAATAGCGATGGCCAGCTTACATAGGTTTAGGTTAGCATTTAAGAAATATATACATATATTGGTATATACAAAGGTATATACTAATATATGTATATAATTGTGTATAATGTCTATGTGTGTGTATGTGCGTATTGTGTATTTAGGTTAAGTAGGCTAAGGTTTATTTTAAATTAAATATTAAGTTTTTATAAAAAATAAAAAAATGTCCATATGCTAAGTTTTTGTTAACAAATTGTTTTTGCTTAGCTTTAAGTACATAAAATAATTATTTCTAAGTAAAATGTAAATAAATTCGAAAGACATAGATATACGAATTTAGAGTAGCTTAGAGTGCCTATGTGGGGCCGGTAAGTTAGTATAAGATTGTTAAGTAATTTTAAGCTAGCATTTTTTGTTAGTATGTAGTTAGTGATTAAGAAAATAAAATGCATTTAAAACTAAAAAAACTAAACTAACCGTCCAAAACAACTTGAATTGAACGTTCCGAAAGGTAATTTCTAATTGAAGAAGAAAGTCGTCGATACCAAATGCACGCATTTTCGACAAAAGAGCCTGATGCCAAACTCTGTCAAATGCCTTAGTAATATCAAGTGCAACTATCTTGCTTTCGCCAGATTGATGTACGCTTTGGTTCCACTTTTCGGTGAGACATGCCATCAAATCACCAGTGGACCTGTTGCTACGAAAACCGTACTGCCGGTCACTGAGAAGTTTTCGTCTTTCGAGATATTTCATGAACTTTCGATTTATCAGCGTTTCCATGACCTTGGAAAGAAGGGACGTAAGTGCAATGGGTCTGTAGGAGGAGAGAGAAGATGATTCGCCTTTTTCTAGGGACGGGGGAGGGGCGAAATTGGGTAATATATTAGTTCTAATCTCCAATTAGAGTCAGATTTGGAGCGGGAGTTGGAAACAGTTTTCGGTACAGAGTCAAGTTTGGGACGGGTTTCGGTATTTAATTAGAGTCCGGTTTGGGACGGGAGTTGGAATCGCGATTAGGCAACTTAGAATTAAGCTTCGTTTTATCCTGTTTCTTGGTAGGTGTTTCGATCCATTTACAGATGCGCATCTTTCCAACGTTGAAATTAGTACCAGCAGGGTTTTTAAATAGCCATTCGTATCTAGCAGGGAGGTCGAATTTAAAGCTTCGATTACCTTTGTGTTGAGATGGCACGAACATTTTACATTTGCTGATGGTGATGCCGTATTTGTCCGCGAAGAATTTCGTGATCTAAGAAATATCAGCGTTTAAGGGGGTGCCTTTGATGAAAAATGTACTCATATCGGTTTCAATTTTATCCAGTCTACGTCTGAATTCGGAAGGTGTCCATGTAGTACCAAAATGTTTGATTAGCTTGCGTGGGGCGGTGACGGGAGGAGTTGACAGTAAAACAGTTTCGGTCTCCTGGATTGAAGGGGCAGCGGGAGAATTTGTAGATTTAATTAACCGTGGTGGACGAGGTGGTGGTAAAAGTGGGTCGACTTCGGTTTCCAGTAATTCAGACAAAATTTATGTATTGTAGTGGACATTTTGATGGTGTTGTGTATGGATTGGTAAATCGTCAATTTTGCTGCTTACCGTTTCAATATGATTCTCAATATCGAAAATGGCAGATTGTGCGGCAGCTAGATCGTCACCAACACCGTTGATTCTGTCAAACATTACTTCGAGCATTGGATCAGAGGTGGTTGTTTGAAGTAGATTGAAAATGAGTCTCAAGATCTTCAAGCAGGTTGTTTATCGATTCGCACAATTTAAGGTTAGAGATGTTTTGGGCGGAACAAACTGATGTGAGTTCATTGATCGCAGTCAGTCGTTCGCAGATCTCCGCAGAGAATAGACGTGTCTTGGCTTTTCATAGTGAAAATTGAGTAATCCAGTTTTATTCCTAAAGACAATTGGTCGCAATTTTATTAGTTGACTCGGTAGCCTAGAGGTTAGCGGCGTCGGTCATCAAATCGTGGGACACGAGTTCGATCCCAGGCCAAACTTTCAACTTTTTTTTTATTTGTGGAAAATAATATAGTGTTATTAAAACATAACCAATAAACAAATCACGTGATGGATAGTGGAGAGCTCTCCGCTCTTCCCATAACGGGAGTGGTAAATGGCAAACACAGTGGTGCCGGTGCCATGGCGAAAGTCATTAAAAGGAGGAGGAGTTTGAAAACCCTTCCTAATAAAACAAAAAAGAAAATAAATGCCGTTTTAATGGCTGATGAGGTCCATTATGAGGGGGGCAATAACAAAATGAGGATGAAATGATAAAAGATATTAGCTGCAGCATAGAAAAGCTGAAAGAAAAAATGTTTGCTGTTAGGCAAAAACAAACTGCACGCAGTCAGAGTGAACAATTAGAGGTAGAAAGATCCCAACAAAAAAAGCAACAAGAGCGGAAACAACAACTGCAGCAACAACAAAACCAGCAGCAGGAAAACAACAACTGCAGCAGAAACAACAGCAGCAGCAGAAACAGCAACAGCTGCAAAAACAACAACAACAGCTGAAACCACAGCAGCAGAAAAAACAGCAGCAAGAACAGCAACAGCAGCAACAACAACAACAACAACAGCAACCGCAGCAGTAGAAGGAGAAGGTGGCTCCTATCAACACATAAAAATTGGAGGTAAGTGAAACCAAGGACCTTTGTAAGTTGGTCATTGGTAATAATTTTAATATTAAGCGATTGGGGAACGATCGGGCTACGCGAAAGTGAAAAAGCTCATAAAAGAAACGACGACGGAGCACTAATCATTTACGCCGAAGTGTGAAAAGCGGCAATCGATGCTGCTGAAGGGGTTGGAACCGTCTTCTGATTCTGAGGAGATCCTGGCACTGCTCAAAGAGAAGGAGTGCGAAGGACTCAAGTTTGTGTGGGTAAAGCCATTTACCACAGCTAGAGCCAGGCGGGGGAAACGGAGTCTGCCGTTCTTCCTGGTGCAGCTCAGTCCCGAAAGACGTCCGGATAGTGTAAGGAGTATCAATGTCCTAGACTACCAGGTGGTTCACTGAGAAAAACTAAAAAGGAGCGAAGGCGTTATACAATGCGTTCGCTGCCAGAGGTTCGGGCACGCCGCGTCGAACTGCCAAATGCAGCCTCGATGCGTGAAGTGCGCAAAGAACCACAGTTCCGAGGAGTGTGCTCTGGGTAAGGACGGGGCATCCGATAGGACGCAGCTCTCGTGCGTGTTATGTGGGAACGTGGGACACACCGCAAACTATCGGGGTTGTCATAAGTTCGCTGACATTAAGAAAGCAAAACTGGCTCGGCAGCAGAAGGTGGAGGTCAAACGTTCACCTATTAGGTTCCAAACACCAGCCGTCACCTCCCAAATTTCCTACGCCCAAATGGCGTCAGGTAGGGGGGCTACAGTACAGCAAGCGACTGTTGCTTCTCCGGCGCCTATGCCGAGAACAATGGAAGCTGCACCTAACATGCTGGCCATCTTGTTCGCAATCCAAGGGCAGATGGCTCAGCTGCAAAAGCAGGTACAAGAACAGGCCAAGCGGGTGGACCAGATCCACGCGATGCTGCCGGGCCTAACGCAACACATGTCGTAATTGGTACGCACGTGGTGGAGCAAACTTTGAAAGTCCTTGCGGTGAATGTTAATTCACTGATTAGGATCGAATGTTTAAATTGCTACAAGACCAAACGCCTGATGTGATATTCGCTAGCGAAACCAAGCTAACCGATAATTCCAAACTGGAGTACAATAATTATATTGTTAGAAGATGAAACCGGCCCAGATCCAAACGTGGAGGCGGTGTCGCGATCTTTATTAAAGAAGGTATAAAATTCCACAGAGTGTACAAGGGCGTTTTGCGCAGGTTCCGGGTGTTGGAGGCAGTCGTCATTTACATCCCGCTCCACAGTGGAAAGCGGCTGTACTTGGCCTCTGTTTATGCACCTGAGGCTTCACAATCCACCCTACTCGTTACAGAGCTCGACACGTTTTTTCAACTTCTGAACAACTGAAAGGGAGGAGAATTATCTTTTAATCGGCGGGGATTTCAACGCTAAACGCAGAGATTGGGAAAATAATTTGCTAAATACTAGAGGGAATCTACTACTCGATTGGTGGGGTCAGCACGATGTCTTGTAATTAATAAGAAGAGACAATCGTTTTTTTTACATTTTTTTTTCTTTGCCCACTCTTAGTTTTTTCTAGAGAGTCATCAAGCTTTCCACCCTATTTACTATTAAATTTATGGCTGAAAGTACTCCCATACTGCACTGATTACTCGCGACACCTGCCGAATCCCAGATATAGCATCATATGTCATCCTGCGATTGGCAGGGTGTTCATGTATTGACTTTCCAATCGGACGGTTCGGCGCTCAATTCCACACGCGTCCGAAAGACATTCTTTTTTTTATTCAACTAAAATCTTGTGAGATGAATGGTTGCATAAAGTACAACAACAAATCAATTTACACTAATAATTTAGTTTACTCTTTAAACATTGGATGCCAACTATGGAGCGAAATAACTACTGTTCCCAAACATCTTTCTCTCTCTCTCTCTCTTTGTCCAATTTTCTGAAAAACTTAACACGTGCTCCGACATTTTAAGAGTAGTAGTGTTAAGTTCTTTAAAACGAAGCAAAAAAAAGGTGTACACCTGTGCCTTCTATTTCACACATTTATATTCTCATAATTTTATTTTCACGATTTATTTTTGAATGCAAAATAGTATTAACGCATATGCACTGTTGCAAATAAAGTCACTTGTCACAATTCAGCCTATGACTTAGGCTCATTTAATATAGATAAATTCAATAATCTATTCAATTAACTTATTATTCGTGTTTATCTATTATAATAACTAAATATTTTTTTTATTCGGCAGAGTACGCAATTTATGATATCCAGTCATGTGAAAACCGTTGCGATGAGGTTTTTTCGTCTGGGCAGGAATTAAAAAAGTTTAATGGTAGATTTATAAAAACATGCGACTGTCATCCAGAGTGCGAATTGAATGCAACATGCTGTCCAAATTATCGTCAAATATGCTTATTTGGTATGTAAGTTAACGAATCTTTTATTTTTCTTACACAGGAAATAGGAAATGTGAACATACTATACTACTATATTAATGCAATTGTAAACGTTTTAAATGTTTTTGCTATTTACTTGCGAGTGCACCGCGAAAAGGTCTAGTGACTTAATTTAGATATAATTTTTAGAAACCATGTACATATACTATACTTCGTTCAGCACTAATTTTTTTTTTCTTAAATCAGAAGATATACGAATTTAATACGTATAGTATATCCATGAAAAATCGTTCGGTTTTCTAAGGTTGTGTATGTAAACAATTGTGAATGTATTTATTGAAGCTTTTAAGTTTATATTATTATATTAAGCCGCGAAGAGAGTTTCGATCTAGTGGCCGCAGCCGTCATTGTTGATAAGTATTCGAGCTCTTTTTAATGCATTTTCGAAGACTTTTGCCCAAGTGTCTAGTGATAAGTATTCCACTTTTATCGGGTGTTCTCCCCTGGGGGCCCTAAAGTCTGTAGCTTGTTTGTAAAGACCAGTGAGCTCAAAAAACCTAAAAAGACATGTATGGACGTGCAAATAGCCGAAAGACATAAAACGGCCGTGAAACGCTTGATTCAGAATACAAACTCTTTATCATGCCTTGTGCTAGCACGGAAGGATATCTCCTTCAAACTCTATTTGTTATCTCTTTGCAGAAATAAGCGATTGATCCGGTAAAATCGATAAAATATACGATCAAGACGGCTACTTGAGCTTGCAAATGAAAGCATACAAAGTATATTACTATCGAACGAAACAAAAAATAACGACGCTGCCATCATTTTGATTTATCCGAACTCCTAAATCGAAAATGTATCAAGAATTAGCAATCGTCTAAGTATATTTAACTAATATTTGAACACGGAACTTCAAATATTCTTAGCGACTACGAACCAGAACTGGCAACTAACAATCTTAAATATAAATTATTTTTCGCTAATTTAATGACGGTTTAACTCTTTCATCAATGCATGTTTAAGCTGAAATGCCGGGATCGAACAATGAATATGAAGACTGTCATAGGAGGAAACAGTAAAGAGCTCAAAACTTGGTCTGATAGTATAAACTCAAATCATGCAAATCTTACGGTTTTACAATACTAAATGCGCTATTTATTAACCTGGAGCAGCAGCGGTGAATACCAAACACTTTATTATTATGATTATTTTCAGTGCAAAAATAACGTCAAACACTGAGCAAAAGTTTTTAAACTAACCTTGGGAACGTGACCGTGAAGAAACGTGAACAAATCATTGGAAACCGTGTTCAGTCACAAAAATAAACTGACAAACTTTAAGCAAAGAATGACGCCAGCTTCGAATGCTAAATGGCTGGGTCCAAATTGCCAGACATTCACACCGACAGGAAAGTTCCCAATCTGCCAAAATTATCCGTTGGGGAGAATGACGATGGAGAAAGCTCGCTACTCTGTCAAATCGGGTAAGGACTTACCCACAAGCTGTTATTATGACACCATGTACAATCTGTAAACATGTCGCTCAATAAAAGTAGAAACTAAATATTTCTGCCCATCCAGATACATATATATTCCATATGCCGCAATTTTTGTATTAGAATTATACTCGTATTACTATTGCTAAGCTAACATAAATCTTGGTGTATACATCTGGATCAAGGGCAGAAGAACCCTATCTAAACATTGGCGACCCTGTCAATAGACTTAAAGGTGTACACCGTTCGGAGCTTTGTCCCGTATATACTGGGCCACATCATAGTTCGGTAATTTAACCACGTATTGACCGTAAACTGCGCCTAGAAACAGTTAATGTAAAGCAAAATGAAATACTACTCTTTACTGCATTGGAAACAGGATGGATTTGGATACCAAAACTCAGGGGCAGTAAGGCCTGGGAGATATATCAGAACATATCGATACTATGAAGGAGTAACACAGAAAATAAAAAGGAATTCAAGGCGCTTTCATATCTGAAATCCATCAGAAAAAGTTTGGGAAAAATTTAACAGACGATAAGATGATAAAACGGATTACGAAGGAATCCGAAAAATAAGGGAAGGGTTTAAACATGATATTGAAGAGCAACTACAGGCTGCACCTAGCGCAAAATCAGAGAATTCAGCCGGTGCAGCAGAGTAACCTTCTCGAGATGAGAGGAATAGCGGATGTGGGTGGCCGTGGCACAAGTGGTAGTAGCACAAAAAAAAGGAATAACGAAGCCAGAGCTAAGTGGCTAAGCAAAGGTGCTTAACCAATCATCGTACCCCATACGCTCACTAAACCATAATGGATTATTGGGGACATCAGGACCCCAGTCGCTACGGTTTATCCAGAGCAATAGCGGACCAAAGAGTATTGCCAAACCAAAATTAGAAAACTGGTGCAAGATTAGATAGAATTAACCTCCATTTATAGAACTTACATTTTGAAATCGGAGTAAGAAACAAGTTTATCCAAAATTCATTTTCTATTTTGTTGAACATGGTCTGATGCAACTGACTGCCAAAGATATATTAATACATATATATAAGACCAAATGATGAGAATGGATATGTGCATATGTATGTACATGTATGCATACAGCGTACATTACGGGTTCGTAACTCATCCGCCCCTAAATGCAGGTGTCGTCTACTGTGCTCCACTACATATAGGTCATGATCAATCATAATAATGGCTTTTTTTAACATATTCAATTCACATCTCTATTTTAATTCTATCGAATTTTTGATTATATGTGAAGATGTTTCCATAATACTGTTGCTATTGATGGGTTCGATTGGATTGTATGATTGCAGATAATTGAATATGGATTGTGAACAGGTACGAACTTTCTATAGTATTTTTTTTAATCAATTGCATGAAAAAAAATGTACATGTTCCAACCAAAAATTGTATACTATTCGCACATTGAGGTGTAAGGATAGTTATTTATAAAAAAACATCGTGTTAAATACTATACATTGGTAGTTAGCACATTAAATGTTTTTTTGTTAAGGCGGTTTTCTATTGAGACTGTTGTTTAAATATCTAATTGCGAAGAATTGCATATTTCTTTGCTAACCCAATAAATTGGAGATAATCATCTACTTCTGTAACGAAACTTATCGCCATTCTTCACGATGAACTGTCTACTGGAGAGCATATCAAAAAGAATATACAGCAATGGTTTACTAATGCCAAACCTGTCCAGCTTGAAAAAGAGTCCTTCTAACCATATGGTATCGGAGGCCTTCTCCAAGTCAATCAGGCAGGCACCAGTGCACTGGTTCTTGCCTTTGTTCCATTGGATATCAGAAACCAGTTTAGACGCAGCATGGATGATATTATGCCTCGCCTTGAAACCGAATTGATTATCCGGAACTATATGTTTGTCCTCAACCCACTTAGTCAGGACTCTATTGATCACATTCTCGAAAACCTTACTGATGTTTGGAAGAAGACTGATCGAGCGGAGATTCGCCGGATTGGAAGTGTCTTTATCCTTTTTGGGGATGGGATGTACCACCGCAGTTTTCCAACGCGCTGGAAAATGTGCATTGCTCATTGCATTATTATACAGCGTGGTGTAAATGTTCACCGCTTCTAGAGGGAGATGTCGATGCACAATGTTCTTCTTCTAAGTGATTCAAAGATCGTTTGGAGCTCTTCCTTCGAAATGAACGGGGGTAGTACCCTATCGTTGGTGATGACATTATTTGCCATATTTTCGTCACTGAACTGGGTGAAACCCGAGCTCTCGAATCGCCAATTCACAATTTCATTTCGAAGGTAGAAATTTTGCACAAGGACTCGATTCACCAGATCGTGGTTCGGGCCAATGATAACATTCGTCTTGTACACTTCCTGGAAAGTCGCTCCTATAGCCTCCACCTGCTCCTGCGGATCCTCGATCACAAAGAAGTTGTCATCATCAACAGCCTCATTTGGATCTATGTCTGCTGCTACCAGTATTTGTTCGTTGCTCGTCGTTCGTCGTTCGGGCGATTTTAAGATATGGAAGGTCCTTCTGATTATTTCTCCGAAATATTTTAATTCAGTGTCTTAAAATAGTCCGGACAACAGACAACGAACGGTTACTGACAATAGCAGGCATCGATCCAAATGAGGCCGCTGATGATGACAAATTCTTTGTGATCGAGGATCTACAGGAGAAAGTTGAGGCCATGGGGGCGACTTTCCAGGAAGTATACAAGGCCACTGATACCATTGGCCCTAATTATGACCTGGACAATCGCGTCTTGGTGCACGACTTCTGCATTCGAAATGAAATAGGGAACTGGCGATCCGAGAGCTCTGGTTTCACCCGGTTCAACGAAAATATTGTCAATAATGTCATTGCCAGAGAGGGTGACCTACCCCTATTCATTTCGAAGGAAGAACTCCATAAGATCTTCGACACAATTAGGGCTAAGAAATCAGTGGGGACAGATGGTATTCCGAACATCGTGCTTCGACTTCTTCCCCTAGAAGCGGTGGAAATTTACACCACCCTGTTTAATAATGCAATGAATAAAACTTCGATAAGATAAGACGATTTTGCTATGACTGGAAGTTGAAAATCAACTTTCAGAAGTTGGAAACCATTCTCTTTAGGTCGCCGTTGTCTGGAGCCTCTGGGGATACCAGAAAAAATTGGCGAAAGTTCTCGATTATTGGACAGCACGGACAGCCTTTTGCCTGTCGAAATGTAGTCAGATACCTTGGGATCTGGCTAGATCAGTTTCTGTATTTTGGCAAAAATGTAGATACTGCTCTGACCAGAGCTGAAAGCGCTTTTGCCCTTACAAAGAGACTGTTTTATAGCATACAACTCTATGCGAGCGTAAAGGTAATCTGCTACATGGCCCTTATCAGGCCCATGCTGGTATTTGGGTGTCCCGTGTGTTCAATATACGAGCAAGCTTAATGGAAAAGATTCGGGTGTTTGAGAGTGTTTGCCTTCGCTTGTACAAAACACCAGAGACGGAGTACGAAAAATTTCATCCTAACGAAGTCCTTTACAACAGGGCGAATCTAATACGTGTGGACAACTTCGTAATTAAGCTGACTCGAAGGCACACTGCAAGAGCAGTGACCTCGACGAATAACCTGATATCTGGGGCTTACTACCCCAATTACCTTTACCACGAGAGTGTGCGCTCTGACGGCTTCGTTCCACCGGAAGTATTCCTTTACCTTGATCAGATAGTGTTGATCCAGGATAGATGGCCGGTCCCGTTAATCTTGCATGTCGCTCGGACAGCTGGGGACAGGCGGCTCAACTACAACAGAGACATCGCACGCTTCAGTGCGGATCGGCTCAGGTTCAGTAGGGCGGTGAGGAATCGCGATAAGAGGGATGTTGTTTGGCAACACCAGCATTTGGTTGGTGGTTGAATAATGGAGAAGATGTTTCGTCGTCGTTTCCGTCAATTACGGACCAACCTCACTAATGTGGCAGAGCTGACCAAGCTGACCAATAGTCTGTAAATAACGATGGCCAGCTTACATGTCCCTTTGAAAAATAAAGGCAAATAAACATAATCAAATAGCAATCGAAATAATTCATAACTCAATTAATTTTTTTTTGTTATCATTTTAAAGTTGGTTTCGAGATCAGAAGCAAAAATGTAATTGAATCTAAAATCTAGGAAGCTGTTCGCCGGATCGTAGATTTGGTGTGTTAACTATACTTTTATCTTCTATAATATGCCTTTTATTACGTCGGTATTGCTTCCCGTTTTGGTGCTCTACTACCACAGATCTTGGTATTTCAGTTACTTCTACCACTCTACCCTTTTCCCATTGACCATCCGGATTTTTTTTAAAGTAAACTGGTATATTTTCTTCAATTGGAGCTCGTTCTTTAGAGTGTTTTTCATAATAAACTTTAATTTTGTTCTGGTAATCCTGTACTTGATCTCTGTATAGGTTTTCATCTACCAAAGCCGGTTTTAGTTGCATATTATGAGTCGGAAGTCGTGTCCTAAGCTTCTGACATCAACAGCAGTGATGGAGAGTAATTCAACTGTGTAGTGGCTCGAAGATTGAGAAGTCCTAAATATGGATCTTCATTGGTTTCGCAACATTTGGTCAGCATTTTTTTTACAGTTTGTATAGTTCTTTCCACCAAGCCATTGGATTTTGGATAGTACGGGCTACTAGTGATGTGGTCAAACATCCATTCACTAGCAAACTCTTTGAATTTTGACGAATTGAATGGTGGACCATTGTCGGATATCACTACTGATACCATGCCGCGCAAAAATTGACTTTAAGTGAGTTAAAATTTCAGCTGCTTTTGCTGACATGAGTTTAATGACTTCCATAAATTTGGAGTAATAATCTACCAATATTAGATACAAATCCTTTTTCCATTCAAAAAGATCTATGCCTACTTTTTGAAATGGAAGATTTGGCAACTAATGTGGCAATAAAGGCTCTTTAATCATTGAATTTTGGTATTTTTTGCACGTGACACAGTTTTCTACATATTTTTGAATATCTGAATTCATATGAAGCCAAAATACCGTACCTCTAGCTCGCCGTTTACTTTTTTCTATGCGTGGATGACCATCATGAATATGCCCAAGAATCCTCATTTTCATCTTTTTACCAGGCTTGTACATGACTTCTAAATTATAGGCTTGAAGACGAAGCATCATCCTTTGTAGCTTTGGGGGAACATGTACCAACGCTTTCTTAAATAAAGGTATCAGCGGCTTATGGTCTGTTTCCACCAACATGGTTTGACCATAAATAAATTAATACCATTTTTCACAGCCGAAAAGAATTGCATAGAGTTCTTTCTTTATCTGAGCGTAATTTCTTTGACAGTCGGTAAGGGTCTTCGACGTATAAGCTAATGGACGAGCACCTTGTAAAAGACAACCCCTACCGAAAACTGTGACGCATCGACAGATAAATCAAGTGAATTTTTAGGATCAAAATACGAAAGAACCGGTGGCGTTGAGACAAGTAATTTTAATTTTGTGAAGACACTTTCCAATGACTTATTCCATTTTTAACATTTTTCTTGAGCAATTGACGCAATGGTTCTGTTTCGTTAGATCAGCTAGGAATAAATGAGCCAAAATAGGTTATTGTACCCAAAAACCTTTGAAGTTCCGGCACGGAAGTTGGAGACTTCATATCCAACATCGCTTCGACTTTTTGAGGGTCGGTATTTACAGCAAGTTCATTAAATATGTGACTAAAGAATTTGATCTTAGAAATTTATACCTTCCAAAAGGTGTATTGAAAGTGCACAAATCAGAACTTGCTTCCTCTAATTTTAACATCCAATAACGTTTACTAGCATCGAGTGTGGAATAATATTTTGAGCCTGACAGTTTAGATTTAATAAATTCTAGATTTGGAATTGGATAATGTTCTCTTTGTAATGCTTTATTGAGATTTCTTGGATCCAAACAGATTGGCAATGAACCATCAGTCTTTTCAACCAAAACAATTGAATTTACCCATTGAGTTGGGCCGTTGACTTTTTCTATGACTTCATTTTTTTCCATTCGCTTTAATTCTGATGTAGTTTAAACGTAATACGTCTAGGTGCATCAATGACTGGTTTCACTTGAGGATCAACTTTAAGTTTAAATACTCCATTTAAACAACCTAATCCTTTGAATAAGTGACTGAATTCAGGTTCAATGGTCTTAATTAAAACATTCGACTCAATTTTTATCTGATTAATTGATGATACCGCAAGCTGCCTAACGAGACCAAATCTTAAGACCAATCGTGTTTACCTAGGACTGTACTTACGTTTTCATTAACTACAAAAAAGTTTAATTTCTCTTGCCTGACTTTAATTTTGTTCAGAAAAGCATTTACTTGACACTGACCAAGAACATTAACCTTCGACCCACCAAACGCAGTTAATTTTCCTACACATTTGCTAAGAACTAGATTTCCCCACGAGTTGATATTTGAATGTATTCAAGCCCATTACATTTGCTTCTGCTCCCGTGTCCAACTCAATTTTGATTATTTTATCATTAATTACAAAAAATTCTTTAAAATACATGTTAGACTTTAAGTTTATGTTATCAAAACTATTTGGATCTAATGTTTTTTCTTCACAATTTACCTAACCAATAAAAAAATCATTATTATCAACTAAATCTAAGTCATTATTTCTATTACAATTGTTATTATTGTTATCGCTATTGTAATTACTTAAAGTAAATGATTTTATATCTTTGTTTGACTTACAATATTTTGCAAAATGGTTCATGCCTTTACAAGTCTGACATCGTTGACCAAGCGCTGGACGTTTGACTCGGTGGTTCCAGTTTCCGCATCGTTCACATCGTTTGCTGGAATCTCTCATTTTGACATTTTGGTTGCGGGTGCTCGGGGAGGAGTTTTGCTTGGTATTCTGCTTTTGACTGGACTGCTGCTTGTTGTGCTGTTTGGCGTGTTCTGCTCTTGCTCGACTTCTGGATGTTGTTGATTTGGTTTTCCGATTCCATGACCACTGCTGACATCTCCTGGGACTGAGACTGACTAAGGATGTATGATTTCGCACGCTTTTCTGCGGTATTCAGTGTGAGGTCGTTAATGCCAAGTAACGAACGCCTCAGCTTGTCATCAGTTAATCCAATTATAAATACATCTCTTACCATTGAGTCTTGAAGAGTGCCATATTAGCATGCTTGAACCAGTTCCTTCAAATGAGTTAAAAACTGATCCATCGATTCAGCTGTTTTCTGCTTTGCACATAAGAATTTGAAACGTTCAAATACTATGTTGGTTCTGGGTGCGCAATATTCTTCAGATTTCTTTTTGATCTCATCAAATTTAAGATTTTCGGGAAAGGTATTATAAATGCGAAGATCGTCAGTTCAGTTCAGTTTTTATGCATTTTTATTTTTTAACTTAAGTTACTCTTATACGCTAAACAAAAAACGCTTAAAAATTAGCTTAAATTACTTACAAATAATCTTATTCTAACTTAATGGCCCCATGCGGGCACTCTAAGTTAAACCTAACACTTAAACTATGTCTTTCGACGAATCTTACAGTCTACTTTTATTTCTATTTTAACATTAATTAATACTAAAACTAAGAAAATAAACTTTAATCAAAAACTTAGTATATGGACAATGCGAAGACCGTCGTCACCAATGTATGACAAAATTGCGGTGATCTTTCTTTCGTCTTCTTTAATACCAACGAGGTCTAGAAAAATTTCGAGTTTTTGCACCCAGAATTTCCATGATGCAATGAGATTTGGCTGGTTAAAGTTCATTTCTTTTGGCGGCTTTGCTCCAAACGAAAACTCCATTATATTTCTCACTACTTTTAACTGAGTTTGACGAACTTTTTGATGCCTCTGGTTGAAAAATTTCTTCAGGATCAATGGAGATCCCTGAGTCCGAAATAGATTTTTCGTTATCCAGTTCTTCGGCACGTGGTTGGTACTTCTTTTGTAGGTTACCTTCACTTCAATCACGCTGATGAGTTGTACTTTGACTATGACACACTATGACTTTAAACTTTTAGTATTTATTATATTTTTTTTCTGTGTGTTCTTATTCACTATGTTAATTTACTGTAGGATTTTGTGTTTGACTTTAGACTAATCTGACACCATGTTCTATTTATTAAATTGAAAGACAACTTGCTTATCGGTTGATGACTATTTATTGACTAACTCCATCTTAGGTATACATTAACATTAATTCAATTGGAGAAAGAGAGAGAGAGTATATGGCATGATTTAGATTTTACAAGTTGTGCATACATATACAACACTTATGACTAGGGTTTCTAAGCATTCCATAGACTACGGAGTTGTTGATTGGTGATTGGTGGGTTTGTAGTCTCACTTGGCAGTTCCCTATGTCAAGTACGTGATTTATATCAATCTGTGACCTACATACTTGACATGTTGGCGGGGTTTCCTTTCGAAGAAGGTGCTGGTGTGTAGTACATGTATGCCTGAGACGTAATCTAACAAATGTTGTAATCATTTGTTTTGAAGTATTAGGAGGGAAGACGGAGTATGTTTGAAAGATGTTGATGGCCGAGTAATGATGGTGATAGTAATTCCAACTTAAAAGGAGTTTGAATTTCAGCTTTCGGCTAATATCCCGCAAGAGGTCAGGTCTCGTAAAGATTTCAAACCTTAAGACTGCAGCCCGAAAGTCGTTTGTAGCAACGGCATCAGCTTATTCGTTACCCTTAATCGCCACATGGCTGGGTACCCACATTAGTTTTAAGTTGTTCGGCGAACTGATGAGATTATCTCTGAATTTATTCATTATATCCGCTCTGTGATTTGGATTTGGGGGTGGCCGTGGTATAGTGGTACTAGCAATCGCTTCTCACTCGGAGGGTCCAGGTTCGAATCCTGCCCATGGCAAATCAGTTTTTCATTTGTGTAATTGGAACTCAGACAGAAAAATTCTGCGTGTGAAGGCATAACACTGACACGTAGATTTGGCTGTTGTAGACTTTTAAGCATAGAAAAAAATACTGTGAATTATACCTCGAATCACTCTGAGTGAAGAAAATACTCTCCGTCCTATTCGGACTCCCACCCCCTGGAGAGCGAATATCGAAACCAAACACACCTGAGTTTCAAACCACTACAATACAACTTTCCTTTCTCCTCCTTCTACCTTTCCGCCCGCGCCCAGGCAACAGTAAAAGGATTATTAACCCCTTAGGCGCGCGTAAATTATTAAAAAAAAAAAACATGCAGCGTTGATAGACTACCCGAACAAATGGCAAACTTTCCGCGTGTTTTTAAGCATGTTGTACTGGTTTTCAGAATGGCTAAGGTTTCTGCAGTAAATATGGACGCGTAGTCTGGCAGTAGACCTATATTAATGAGCAAGCTATTTTCGTATGTAGATGCGAAGAAAGGGTTGTCTTTGGATTTAGAGCCATCCGTGAAGACAAAGATCCAACCCTTCGCTCTTAGATTGGATGCGATATTGAAGAAAGCCGAACTGAACATAGAGTTTTGTGTACTGTTTTTGTTGAAGTCAGTCAGGTCCAGTATTAGAGATTCAGGCCTTATGGACCATGGAGGAAAGCGTGATTTGTATTTATAAGGCTTCATAATTGGGAGTTTCAGTCTTTTAGCAACGGCGAGAGAGATTGAGATGGCTGATTGGAGACGTTTTGGCGTTTTTCTTTTAATTGAATTAACAACGTCTTTTTCAATGTTTGAATTTTTTGAAAAAGCAAGTTTGATGAAAAGCATCACTTGGTTTGCTTCAATACGTTCTCCAATGTTGGGAAGACCCGCTTCAACTAGCATATTTTTTATGGTACTTGTAGGAAACGCTTTTAGGCTATTGCGGACACTTTGGTGGTAGGGGGCCTTTATGATGTTGATTTTGGAGAGTTATCATAGATATATAAACCGTAGTTAGTCTTGCTCAGAATTAATAATCAGAATTATTGTACATAGAGTATTAGGGTGTGCGTTACAATTCTTACTTGCTAAGTAGCTGATAATTTTGGCTCTCGAAGCTAGGCTCTTTCTTAAACGTACACAATGTGTTTTCGAACTACATCTATTACTAAATATTAAACCTAATACATTTATTTCTTTAACAACAACATAACATGAGGATTTACGACAAATATGTAACGTTTTACACTTATCTAAGGAAAGCTTAGCACCCGACCAGGTGTACCAGTCCAGTATATCTTTTAGCCCATTGGATAAGAGGCGGTTAGTAATTTTTGGTTCGTTTTTTCGTTTGGTTTTTATAGAATATAAAAATCGTCTGCATAGACGCAATGATCAAGCTGTTTGTGGCTATCAATGATTGCACAGATCTCGTCAAAGGCAATAATGAAAAGTATCACCGAAAGAGGTGACCCTTGCGGGATCCCATTAAATAACGGAAAAAAGTGAGAGAAACAATTGCTAGCTTTTACACAGATTTTCCTGTTGGTAAGAAAAGACTTGATAAAGTTTAAAATTTTTGGGCCAACGCCCCATTTAATTAGTTTAGCTACAATCAAGTGTTTTCCTATCCTGTCAAAAGCTCTTTCAAAATCTAAAGAGAGGATGGTGACGTGGTTGCGAGCTGACAACGCACTTGAAATGAAGTAGTCCAGATGCAGCAGCCTTTATTAGGTTGAAAAGCAACTTGGTTTCTTTTTAAGAGTTTTCTGCATTCTAAGAACCAAAGCAGACGTTTAGCAACTATTTTTTCAAGAACCTTTACCATGCAAGGAATGAGTGAAATTGGTCTGTATCCATTCACATTATTGCGTCCTTTCTTCGGCTTAGGTAGTGGTAGTATTGTGGCCTGGTTTCAATTTTGTGGGATGATACCTGTGTCCAGAATATTATTATAGAGCTGCGTGAGCCTAGAAAGAACTGAAGGTGGTAGATTTTTCAGCATGGGGTAAGATATTCTGTCCCTGCTCGGTGTTTTCCCTTGAAGACTGGATATGCAATAATTTAATTCAAGTTGTGTGATAGGTTCTTCATTCAACTTAGCTGAGGCAAAAAGGTAGATGACTTCATCCGTGCGAGTGACGAGCGAAACATTGTTTTTCTTTATGAAGTTAGGATGGAAGTTTTCGTCTCTGGATAGAGTTGACCAGGTGTGAGCAAAGTAGTTGCTTATCTCACTTGATGTAGATAAGGAACCCATTGGTGTTTCTATTACCCTTACTGCTTGTTGAGAATAATTCCCTGTTAGACAACGAAATCTATGCCAGATCTTGTTAGAGGGTGATTTGGAATTTATTGTGGAGGTGAAGTTTTGCAAGCATTTCGCTTTGCTCAGTTTTAATTCTCGCCGAAATTTGGCGTTTGCTTTTTTAAAAAGGATTAGGTTAACCTGATTTGGTTTTTTTTTTGAATCGTCTCCATGATTTAACTTTTATATTTACTTTAATTTTATGTATTTACCTTTTTGGGCACTGTTTTGCTTTTTATTTTGTAAAAAATAAAAGATAAAATTTAAGAAGCCCTACGTTGTGGGTCTCAGTTTGAGTTTTGTACTGTTAAGAACTTTAATAGAAACTTCAAAAATAATTATTATTTAACTCTCTTTATTCCCGCACGCGCTAGTGTGGCTCAGTGCGAGCTCAAATACAAACTGAATTCAAATACCTAACAATTCTGCTGGATACCGACACTTCTATTTAGTGACACTCGAAGAATGTGCTTATCTTGCACGTGTGCAAGATGTCATGTTGCGAGCTAACTTCCTCCGCTGGCCAAGATTACTGGGTTACCGGAGCTGTTGGCGACGTGCTGTCCAATAATCGAGAACTTTCGCCAATTTTTTCTGGTATCCCTAGAGGATCCAGACAACGGCGTCCTAAAGGGAATGGTTTCCGACTTCTGAAAGTTGATTTTCAACTTCCAGTCATAGCAAAATCGTCTTATCTTATCGAAGTAACGCTGCAAGAGAGTATTAATGACCTCGATTTTTGGACCTGTTCTGTACGCTATCAAATCGTCTGCGTACGCAATAGTATGGGGAAGTGAACCTATGAAGTCGCTTGTATAAATGTTGAATAGGATCGGCGAATTGACCGCGCCTTGCTGAAGACCATTTTTAATTTGAAATATTCCAACAGAAGTCACATCACCATTATTCACGATGAACTGTCCGTTGTGTAGCATATTATAAAGAATGTACAAGAGTGGTTTACTGATCCCCAACCCAGTCAGCCTATAGAAAAGACACTCATGTTGCGAGCTAACTTCCTCCGCTGGCCAAGATTACTGGGTTACCGGAGCTGTTGGTGACGATGACTGCCCAGATGCTGAGTCAGCAGCATGTGGCTGCTGAGAACCCACCGTGTTAACTTATATAGTTTAATAAATCTCTAACTTAAACCTAGATCTTAATCTAGTAGATACTGGATAAGGATTAGTTTTTACATCTTGTCTTTAATTTTTGTTTTGTTTCATTATTTTTATCAATAATTTCATTTGTTTGATTGTAATAATTTCTGAAACTTGAAAATCTTACTATATTTGCATTTGTTTCCTTAATTTGATTTACATGAGCTTGAATTTTTTTCCTTCATTTTCGAATAAATATGTAAGATATAATTAATTTTTTTATAATTTGTACAGGTTTCCATTTTAAATCATTTTTAAATTCACATTTATACAATACTATTTCATTTGCATTATATTCTTTAATTTTTTTGCTTTTATTTGTTTTTATAGCATTTCCATTTTTTCCTTTCTTCCTTTGTGGTTATTTTCATATTTCGGTTTAATTAAATCTAAAATTGTTCCTTGTTTATAGGAAAATAGTAAACAGGAAGGTGTTTTACATGTTGTTGTTGACGGTGTGTTTCTATAATTAAACAATGCTGAGCTAAAAACTCTCTGAAAATCGTGGTTTTTCCACGCAAATGTTTTTTAGAATCGTTTTAATCGTTTGGACGCCTCTTTCCTCGAGCCCATTTGATTCAGGGTGGTACGTTGGACTTTTGAAAGCACTAATACCATTAGCTTCGCAAAACTTCAAAAACAAACCTGACCCAAATGGTAGACCATTGTCCGAAACCAACTCTTTAGGCAATCCATAGATTGAAAACCAGCTAGATAATTGCTCTATAACAGATTCTACCTTAGTGTTCTTCATTATTGCGGCATCTATCCATTTCGTGTAATGATCAACCAGAATCAAAAACTCTATCCCCTTTAGCTTAAAGAAACCTACATATATGTACTCCTTCATATGGATAAAATGTTTTTGGCCAGCTTATTTTACTTTCATCAGTTAAATTGCTTTGAGTTATATCACATACTGAACAGGATGTAATATATTCTTCTATATCATTGTTTAACCTTGGCTACCACAGATGACCACAACAAAAATTTTAGATCGAACAATACCAGGATATCCAGCATGCAATAACTCTAAAATCATTCATCGTATTGCAAGGTACAACTATTCTCGAGCCGTGAAATAAAGTACCATTTTCGCGTGACAATGAATTCCGCTGTTTAAAATATAAACCTATTTCATCAATGTACTTTTTATTTGGCCAACCTTCCATTACGTACTTCATTACTTGTGTTAAAATTGTGTCATTCTTAGTTTCAGTTACTGTTTCGGAAAATTGAATGGGTAATTCAGACAGACAACTATGGACGTTTAAATAACAAATCGTTACAGATTCTTCACCTGTTGGCTCTACAGACGGTAATCGAGAAAGGGCATCAGCATGTCCCAGCTCTGTTCCTTTCTTGTATTTAATTTCATATGAATATTTTCCTAGAAAAATTGCCCATCTGTGTAAGCTGCCGCTACTGCAGGCGTTTGTTTATTGTGTCCAAAAATTTCACGATGAGGCTATGATCGTTTAGTAAAACAAATTTATTTCCATACAAATATCTGTGAAATTTGCGAACAGCATAAAAAATTGCTAAAGCTTCACGGTGAAGCTGGGAATATTTCTTTTCTGAGTCAATCAGAGTAGATGATGCAAAAAGTACTGGGCGTTCCTCACCTTTAATCATATGTGAGAGGATAGCCCCTATTCCATATGGGCTAGCGTCACATGAAACTAAAATCGACTTCTTTGCATCGAAATGCCCTAACATTTGGTTGTCCATAATAAATCGTTACTTCTTTGGAATGTTAACTGACAACCACTTGTCCAACAAATTTTGAGTTTTTACGTAAAAGATCGTAGAGCGGTTTTAATTTAGATGAAAGTGATGGCATAAATTTTCAGTAAAAATTTAGTAACCCTAAATAAGATTTCAAACTTGTAACATCGTGAGGTGCAGGAGCACACTTAATTGCATCCATTTTATCTTTTGTTGACCTAATTCCGTCTTTACATATTTCATGACCTAAATATTGTACTTTTTGTTGAAAGCACTTACATTTCAATTACTTTAACATGGTATGCAGCAAGTCTTTTTAAAACTTCTCCAAGTTTCTCCTCACAATCCCCTAGATTTTCACCTCTAGTGACGATATCATCTAAATACCCAAATATCATTGGTATTCGTTGTAACATTTGATCTATAATAGATTGAAAAAGCGCGGGAGCTGAGCTCAACCCAAAAGGAAGTCTAGTATAACGATAAAGACCCTTATGTGTATTAATGGTAAGATATTCTTGAGATTTTTTGTTTTACTTGTTGGTATGCAGCTATCAAGTCAAGTACACAAAAATATGCACATTTACTGAGACCTGCAAAAGTCTCATCGATTTTAGGTAAAGGATAGTGTTCTGTTTGAACAAACTTGTTTTCCAAAACTTTACAATCGAAACAAATACGCAGATTATTGTCCTTTTTTGGGATAACTACGATGTGTGATGCCCATCTACTATGGCTAACTGCGATTAAAATACCCTCCGAAACAAGTCGGTCTAGTTCCATTTCAACAGCTTCACGTAAGCTAAAAGACATCGTGTATGACTTTAAAAATATAGGTGCTGCATTATCCTTTAAAATCACCTCCACTTCTAAATTTTTTATAGCACTATCTAAATTTTGTAAAAATACGGAACTATATTTATCTTTAAAATAACCCATATCTTTAAGATTGTTTAACCTACTCACAAAATGTACCCGCCAATTGGGAACAAGGACGTGTAGCCATGATCTTCCAAGTAATGGCGTGAAATTTGATTTCGATTTAACCACAACTAATTCCAGTGAAATATATTTATTTATGCAAATCCCTAGTTTCACGAACCTTTCTCAGGTACTGAATGGAAATTCTGGATGATGAGTGTGTTGTTCCCATCTGCCGTTTCTTAGGTTTAATAATAAGGGGAATCTGATATGTACTGTTAGAAAAACTTAACATGTGCTCCGGCATTTTAAGAGTATTCGATGTTACTAAGAGGGTGTTCCTTGAGTGGTTGTTCTTAACAAAAACAAAATGCGACCAAAACGTTCCAACATGTTACGATAGCGATTTCCATTAACTCTAACGTGGCGACCATCATCACCAACGAAAACATACGGCCCAATGACGCCGCCGCCGGCGTAGTAGTAGCAGTAGTAGTAGTAGTAGTAGTAGTAGTAGTAGTAGTAGTAGTAGTAGTAGTAGTAGTAGTAGTAGTAGTAGTAGTAGTAGTAGTACTAGCAGTAGTAGTAGTAGTAGTAGTACTAGTAGTAGTAATAGTAGTAGTAGTAGTAGTAGTAGTAGTAGTAGTAGTAGTAGTAGTAGTAGTAGTTTTTACACTTGGTGTTGAATAGGTATCTTAAAGCGGTTGTCGTCTCAAGCGCCACCGACATCTTAAATATCTCCTCAACTCCTAGTACTTTCAAGCTGGGCGGGCGTTGTGTAGTACGCTGGAATTGATGTTCTTTATGATCGTGGTTTGGAGTTTCTGTAGCTTGCCGGTATGGGTTTTTGACGCGTTGCCCCACGCTAATATACCATACCTTAGTTTAAATTCCACTAAGGCATAATACACCTGCTTCTGGATCGGATGCGTCGAAAAGTAACCCACACAGATAAGACCATAAAGAGCTTTTTTGAGGTCAGAGCGAAGTTTATCGATATGTTTATTCCATAAAAAATGGCTATCAGTTACCAATCCTAAGTATTTGTAGCTATTCACAACTTCAATATCGTGCCCTGTACTTCGATTCGTGTTGCTGTTGAACCTGATTGTTTGATCTGTTTTTTTATGATGAGGACATCGAATGTGCATCATTTTTATTTTCGACGAATTTAGTATAAGGCCGTTATCATGGCACCATTCAATTGCATTTGTCAAATTCGGTTTGTAGTATTTCCATTCCAGTTTTGAGACACCTATGTTTAACAACTATTGCCGTATCATCTGAAAATGCAAATGGAATGCTGTTGGTAAAAACCCGAAGCAGTTCATTGATAAATAAAATAAATATAAGTGGTTCAATTATCGCTCCCTGTGGTACTTCATGAGTTCGCCAATTTCCCCCGAATTCCAAATCGACTCAATGCTTGTATTAACTTTGTGTAATTTAGAGTATCGAACGCTTTGCTGACATCCATAAAGAGTGCCAAGACATGGTGACTTCTGTTCAGGCTTTCATTTATCGTATTTGAAAATTTTCCCAATAGTTTATTTGTGCTTTTATATTTTATATTTTAGATTTTTTTGGAATGTATATACGAGTAAGTAATCGCCTCGTCACAACTTCCTCCAGACACTTTTCAATTACTGGCAGAATTGATATAGGCCTGTAATTTATAATGATATTTTTGACCCCGCCTTTGTAAATCGGTTGTACCACCGCAATCTTGAGTTTGTCTGGAATTTTGGCTTTCGAGACTATTGGGGCAAATACTTCAGCATGAACCTTCATATCTCTCGCTCTAATTTCGTCGACTCCTGATAATTTATTCATCTTTAAACACGCCAGAATTTCATGCACCTCGTCATTAGCAGCTTCTTCAACAAAAATACTATTTGCACGTAATTCGTTTACGTGATTTGACGTGGTTGTGTTGCAATCATGCACTATTCGGAGTATTTGATCTTGCGAAGTACCTGCCGCATTGGGTAGGAAGAGTTGCTAGGCTTGATGTTTGAGGAAAATTCCTTATATTAACATCATCAACGCTGAGTTTTTTTTCTTCCCATAATATCATTGATTAATGCCCATATTTTTCGAGGATCCTTTCTCGATATAGTAAATTTATTTTTATAAAAATTAGATTTTTGTATTAACATTTCTTTATTTAATTTATTTCTAAAGTCCTTATAGTCGTTTTCGTAGGATTGGTTGAGCCTGTTATTTTTCCACCTTCTGCACAATTCATCTCTGTGCGAACATTTTAGACTACTGTTTATTGTAGATATTTCGTAAATGTCTTGCATCTTGGTCGTGAATTTCGGTAGATTTCATTAACGTCATCTTCACCTAAGAGCTCTTCCCAGTTTGTAGAGCGTATGTACATATCTACCAAACTGTTTCGAATATACGACGTATTGGCTTCTTTTGCGTTAGTCGTATATACTTGGTGATAGAGTGCCATATAAAATTGGGTAGTGATCCAAAATATCACTTTCGATTAGTGCTGATAAAATTGGATTGTCTGGAATAAGCAATGTGGTCAATTAATGTCGCTCTCCCGCGGCAGGGATCTATCCTTGTGTTCTCGTTGATAACGTTTGTCAACCCATTTGCCGCCAATATTTCTAAGTACTCCTTAACATGAGTTTTGCTAGTATCACGGATATTGATGTTCATGTCACCCATAACCAAAATATCCAATTTTTTATTTCGTGTTTGTTGTGCTAGGTTAGTTCCCATTGCGTTGATAAACTCCTTGAGGCTAAAGCCTGGTGGTCTATATACTGCACTAACATATATTGTTTTTTTTTTTTTTTTTTGACCATCATGCACTCATAATGTACTGTTCACATTAAAAGGTATTCCAGTTCTTTCGCAGCGATCTTATGTTAAAGCACAGGCAAAATTCATTTTCTTTAGTTCATTTAAATTGATTCCGCTAAAACCGTGAATCACCTTAAAATCTAAGTTAAGTTAATAATCTATCGTTTCTGTTTGTGTTTATGAATATGAATAAACATTTTCATTTTTCTATATTACACATACAATTTACATGTTCAGTTGCATTTATGAATGGGTAATTCTACTCACGTCGTTAACAGTACCGATTACAATCGCCGGAGTGCTTTCGCCGTACTAATACCCTTCTAGCACTCTCCCATACATACATATCTCCAATTTTCATTCTTAGCCTTCTCTTTTGCCATCCACAGAAGATGCTTATTTTATCTGGTCAGCTGATTGTTGATATAGACGCTGGCATCGATTACGGTTCCATTCGAATTACCGCAGTTTTCCATGACCTTTCTTAATGCAATAGAACGAGTTGATCGTGCATGTTTGACGAAGGTGGTCTTACCAATATGCGAAGAAAATAATGCGATTATTGACGAAATATTAGCGTTTTTCGTGTTGGTTCTATATACGTCGGTGATTTCGGTATCATTTATGTGATAATTTATTGTTTTGCCTATTGCTTTAACTATTTCCCCAAGATCTTCGTTAGCTGTGGGTCGGCTATTTTTTATCTCTACATTATTTTTAAGCATTTGTTGTTCCATTGTGTTAATTTGTGCTTGCATGGTTTCAATAATTTCATCCTTTTTCTTGTTGTTTTCTTTAAGCTCAGAAATTTCTTTCATCATACTTTCCATGAGTTTGTTGCTTTTTATTATGTTTGTATTAATATCGTCGTACTTCTTCCCAAAAAAATCGCAGCTTCTTGCGATTTCTTTTATTTCGGCTCTCAGCTGTTTGAGCTGTTGAAAAACAGCTGTGTTGCCGTCATTTAATGTGTTGGTGTCAACGGGACTGTTTATAATTCCAGGTCGGGGCCTCCTTTTGTTTTGGAGGTCTGGCGCTGGTGTAGGTGTTAATGACTTATCAGACGTTATATAGTAACCAATTATATGTATCACGAGAGAGTTCGCTTTGACGGCTTTATTCCTCCAGAAGCGTTCCTCTATTTAGATAGCAAAGGTCTGATACAGGACAGAGTGCCGCTAATCTTCCACGTCGCTCGAACAGCTGCGGACAGGTGACTCAACTACGACAGAGACGTCGCACATGGCAGTGCGGAGCGTCTCCGGTTCAGTAGGGCGGTAGGGAGTTGCGACAAGAGGGATGTTGCTCAGCAGCACCAACAATTTTAGTGGCTAGTTGGAGGGGAGGATGCTTCGTCGTCGAATGCCTCCAGTGATAGATACTCGTAGCTTCATCTGAGGCAAAGTGGGTCAGCCTAATTTTTTTTAGCCATGGCCGGCTTACATAGTTTTAGGTAGGATTAAGTTACTTTTAGGAAAAAAAATATATAAAAACAAAAAAAAACAGTTAATAAAACTAAAAAATGAAAAAAAAACAAAATATATATATATACATATATTTATATATTAAGTATATATGTATTATATAGTAGTAGTAGTAGTAGTAGTAGTAGTAGTAGTAGGAGTAGTAGTAGTATTAGTAGTAGTAGTAGTAGTAGTAGTAGTAGTAGTAATAGTAGTAGTAGTAGTAGTAGTAGTAGTAGTAGTAGTAGTAGTAGTAGTAGTAGCTGTAGTAGTAGTAGTAGTAGTAGCTGAAGAAATGAAGGAACACTAACTTCAAGTTTTCTTCTGCCATACATTCACGTTGTACGGTACTGATGTTCTAAACATGTTATGTTCATGGATAATGGCCATCTTAAAACGCACGTTGTCGTAGTATTTCGGTAATACGAGTACTATCATTCTGAATATTGCTCGGACATTGGGCACTTTAAAAGGTCTTCCTTCATGTACGGTGTTTATTTGATTAACCTGATGAAAGTTAACACTTTTTGCTTATAATAAATTCACATTTACTTCATCATACACATAGGTTCTCTTATGTCTACTTAATGATCTACTTAACTAACTCAAATAATTTTCGGATTGTCTATGTATTTATGATATCTACCCGCATAACCGATTTAGGGAAATGACATTAACTCACTCACTCGTTGCTTATAAGAGTTGAACAAACGAACTTTGTCTACTCTAACAAAAACAAAATTTGATTGGTCTAAGAAATTGGGAACATATACATCCGATTGTGCTGTCATTCTTGTTTCAGTTGGCGTTACTGCCTGCATTACGCTTCTTAACTGATCAATGAAGGGGGAACTGGTGAGGATGTTTTCGCGAGATGGAGGTTTGGTAGCAATAAACTCCCCCGGTATCTTTAGTGCTTGTCCATAAACCAATTCCGCAGCTGAAATGCCAAGGTCCTCCTTTATCGCCATTCTAATGCCAAGTAGCAGTAGCGGAAGCTCATCGCTCCAATTTCTGGCGTCTCCACGAGCGACCATAGCATTTGCTTGTGGATGGTAGGATGAGGTTCAAATTCGGTGGGAACCTAAAATATTTGTCACTTCTCGAAACAGCTTTGACTTAAACTGAATTCCTTGATCAGTTGTAACTTCGTCAGGCGTTCCGAAACGACAGACATACTACTGTATGAACACTTTTGCTATAGTGACAGCCGACATATCGACAATCGGATATGCTTCCGGTCATCGAGTGAAACGATTGACGATCATCAGAACATATGAACATCCATTTTTAATAGGCAAGGGCTCAACAATGTCCATGTGGATATGTTCAAAGCGACTCGGTGGGATTGCGAAGAAATCGTATTTGGATTTTGTGTGTCTATGCGGCTTTGCCTGTTGACACGAAATACAAGTTCTCACCCACCGATTGCAGTCTTTATTCATTATTGGCCAAAAATAACGTCCCGATACCCTTTTTCGAGTGGCTCGTATGCCTTCATGAAGCAAGTTATGCAATGTGTCGAACACTGCTATGCGCAACTGCTGAGGGATGAATGGGCGTTGTGTTTCCGTGCTCGTTTCACATCAAATCATCACCTAATCATCAACGACAATATCTTAACCTACTACGAGTATATGTTGTATATCATTGTAAACTGAGAAATATAGTCGAGAAGCCGTGCTTGACGTGTACTGCGTTCGGTTTTAGATGTTAATGCTGTTGTCAACGGCTTCTGGTCTGTATAGACAATGAACTCTCTGCCTTCTACAAAGAACTGGAAGTGTTTAATTCCAAGATATATAGCTAGGAGTTCGCGATCGAACGCTGAATACTTTCGCTCTCGGTCCGACAATTTTTTTGAGAAGAATTAAGCTCGAAGAGTGCTCCGTTTAGATTCAAACGTAAGTTATCAATATGTTCATTCGATGGTTACTGCCAGATATTTATAACTTTCGACAAATTCTATTGTTTGATTAGCCGGTGCACTTGGAAAAGCATTATTCTGCATTTGTATCATCGGCTGTGTTCCTGTTATAAGTGGTCCACGAATGTGCATCATTTTGGTCTTGGTTGCGTTGATTATAAGTCCATTGTCTTGGCATCACGTCACTGCTTCATTAAGTTCGTTTTGCATGATTGTCGTAGCTATGTCCAGGGGCCTATAATGGACGAATATTGCTGTATTATCTGCATAGGCCACTGGAATGCTGTATTTGAACACACGAAGCAGTTCATTTGCATTCAGGGCAAATAGTGTTGGGCCCAATTTAGAGCCGAGTGGAAGTCCGTATTGAATTCATCTTTCGCAGCTGTTATCGTCCTCAATTCTCACTCGGAAAGTCCTACAGGAAAGACAGTACTTAGTCCAAGCAGCAAGAATTCCTTGTAGTAAAATTCGTTCTAGAGCCCAATTTAGAGCCGAGTGGAAGTCCGTATTGAATTCATCTTTCGCAGCTGTTATCGTCCTCAATTCTCACTCGGAAAGTCCTACAGGAAAGACAGTACTTAGTCCAAGCAGCAAGAATTCCTTGTAGTAAAATTCGTTCTAGAGCCTCTATCAGTTTTTAGTGGTTTAGTGTGTCGTAAGCTTAATTGAAATCCATAAATATTATCAGCACGTAATGGTTTTTATTCAGACTTTCGTTATCATTTTTTTCCTGCTTTGTATATGGGTCGTATCACTGCTATTTTCAGAGCTTGAGAGATCTTAGCTTGATGCAGACTCAAGTTAATAATTTGGGATATAATAGGTGCAAAAATATTCGCGCGTGCTTTTATATCGGCTGATCTGATGCCATCGAACCTGTGCTTCTGCTACGTTTGTTTCTTGAATATAAATGGTATTAGATATTGTAGAGCTGCAGTGACTAGTTGTTATGGCACAGCAGTGATAAATAATACGTAGAGTTTCATCCGCAAAGATTTCTGCATATTCATTTGAAAGGAGAATTTTTAACAATATCATCATCCACGTTTCGTTTTCGCCGCCCTATGATTTCGTTTATCAATCCCCAAGTCTTACCAGGATCACCTCGTGCTTCGTTGAATTTGCTCCCATAGAAGTTACTTTTGTGCATTTTTATTTTTATTTTTTTTAATTTATTGCAGAACATTTTATACTCGGTGTCATAAGTTTTGCACAATCTATTATTCTTGCTTTTTCGGAAGAGCTCATCCCGTCTTTTACATTCTCCAAGTCAGTCTACCGACATCCAGAGGTTATGTTTATACATATTTAGTTTGATGACTTTTCGAAATATGTGAGTTACTATATTTTTTTTTTTTTTTTTATAATTTACGCGCGCCTAAGGGGTTAGATACCCTTTTACTGTTGCCAGGGCGCGGGCGGAAAGATAGAAGGAGGAGAAAGGAAAATTGTTTTTGTAGTGGTTTGAAACTCAGGTGTGTTTGGTTTCTATGTTTTGCTCTCCAGGGGTGGGAGTCCGAATAGGACGGAGAGTTTTTCTTCACTCAGAGTGATTCGAGATATAATTCCCAGTATTTTTTTCATTGCTTGAAACTCTTATAACAGCCAAATCTACGTGTCAGTGTTATGCCTTCACACGCAGAATTTTTTGTCTGAGTTCCATTTAAACAATGAAAAACTGATTTGCCATGGGCAGGATTCGAACCTGGACCCTCCGAGTGAGAAGCGTTTGCTACTACCACTACACCACGGCCACCCCCTATATATCGTGCATTTTAGTTGCAAACTTCTCATACAAACAATTCCACTTAGTAGTGTCCCCCTATCTGTTTCACGAACAAGTTCATTCACGCTTCTCCTGCGAATGGGTGAAATGCTATACACCTGCTCTTCTTCTATGTTTGGTGCATATGAATAATACAAGAGAGGATAATGATCGGATATAGTGCATTTCACGACTGCCGAGTATATTTGATTACTTGATATTTTGACTAATATGGTATCAATCAATGTCGAAAAGCTTGATTATTCTGTACGTTCGTACTCTATGTCGCTTTTGATAGGTAAACATAGCAATGTCACCTCGCATCTTCCTCCTATTAAGAAACTCGGGAGTAAATCCTTCTATTGAATACAAACAATTTTCTTTTTCCTGAATTTTGATTTCCAATAGGACAAGCATTTTTAAAACTCCTTGTAATTCAGTTATATTTAAGCAGTACTTATTCCAGATCTTTCGCATTGATCTAATATCTAAGCATAAACAACCAAAATTATTTTTTTTAATTTCATTTAAACAAAAGCCATTAAAATCGTGCATTACCTTACAATCTACATTTATCAAAAAGTGACCGACAGTATGTGTATATTCTTTTCAGGCAACTGCAAAGCGAACAGTTGTGAATAAACTACCATCGGAGTAATATAAACTCATGTGTCGTGGACTTCTATTTGTCGTCTTTTATTTTTGTAATTATTGTTCTTCCTTCAATCGACATCTCTGACATATTCTTAAAATGCCGGGGCACGTGTTAAGTTTTTCGGAAAATTGGGTAGCTAATACACTGTCATTTAAGGGCCATCCGACAAGAAAGTGGCACACGTTAGACAGCCAATGCAACAATAACTTTATTGTACGCCTCACAATTGACACCGTTGAACTTCTTTCATTAATGACTTTTAATAGCACTTTAGTAATCTTAAGTGTGAAGTCTATACCAAGAAAAAGCAAAGAGCTAAAGGGTGAGGTAATAAGGCATATTGGTAGAATAGAGGAGCAATTATGCCAGTATGTCATCCTAAGTTTGGACAAATCAAAATCGTTCCTATGCAATATTGTTTTATTTAATATTCTTATGGTGGAACACTTATTTCTATTACATGGGAATTCTTTATTCAACATACTCGTATGTATATCACATCGTATTTGCATGGTTTCTGATATTGTTTATCACACAATATATTTTTTTTAACTATTTTATTAATGTTGATGTGAACGCAATGCATGGAAAAATGTTACAAATATCTTCAGTAACCAAGATCAAGAATTTTGATTCAAAAACAAAAGTAGAAAAGCGAAAGTACTCACATAGATTTAGAATGATCTTATCGAGAAACTCTTGAAAAGAATTAAAAGGAAATTTAAGTGCTTTGTTATCATATAACTAAATATTTGAATATAAAACTTTTTGATCATTACATATTTTCTAGTAATTATGTAAATTAACCAGTTTTCATTCTCTTTCGGCTTATATATTTTTAGGAAACTTCGAAAGCTCTACTTTATTCATCGATTCGAAAACGGGAGATGGTCCTTCGTCCGTAAGAACGATTCCGTTAGTTACTACTCAACAAAGCTACTCACTAAAAGACCCTTTTTCTTATACTCCAACGTTGGAAGCTGAAAATCGTATAATTACTAGACCTCAACCAACTACTAGACCTCAACCAACTGTTAGCATTACCCCAAGAGCCACAGAGAAGAAATCGATATTATTTGAAACGACAACTCAAAAGAGTGCTTTAAGCTTCAGTTCCCCACAATCAATACGAACAACTCAAAATCTTAATTTTAATTACAATGAAAGGGTAACTGAAAGCACTACTGATTTGATGTCAACGCAATATGCAAAACCCGCGGTTAAGTACGAAAATAAAGCTGCAACAAATTTTTTTTTGAAATTTAAAGGTAAGTTCGTTGCATATCTTTTCAAAAATTTTTATTTGTCTTTTAGTTAAGGATGTTTTTTAATTGACTTTACTTTTTGATTTTATTTCTTGTTATTTCCCTTTGGAAATTTTATTTTTAATAATGGTATCCTTTCCTTCTTATAAAAAAAAGAACTTAACACTCAAGGCCATACTCCTAAATTATCTAAGCATGTGTTAAGATTTTTTGAAAAATTAGACAGAGAGAGAGAAAGATGTTTGGGCTGACTGGTTATTTCGCTTCGGTGGAATCCTACATTTAATGGGGAGACAGATTTTTTAGTGGATAGCAACTACCCAGCTTACATGAATTAAATTGACTGAACAAAATGAATACCTGGGCCCGGTTGGGCTTTGAAACCCGAACAGTTTGATTGGGAAGCTAATGTACTACTACTTGTACAACGGTGTAATTTGATCCGCTCGATCAAAAAACGTTATCCTCCTTTTATTAAACTTGATATGTAAAATACGCATAAATGTGTCCTACGTTACATATTTTTCTCATGTATGTACATTGCTCCCGCGCTGCTCGTTGAATAGAGTTCATAAACGAACGAATAGGTAAATATCATATCAGTAGGAAATAAGCCCATTTTCGTAAAGTGGACTTAGTTCCAATGCAAGGTTGGAATAAGTCAACAAAATACACATTCAAAAATAAAAAGAGGGATCTAACATTCAACTATTATTAGGTCTTTAGGTTTTTATATGATTTGCTATTGTGCGATTAGTACGATAAGACGGGTGTGCGAAAATTAAAAAGTTCTAAAATTTATGAGAATGTGTGTAAGTAAAATTAAATATACACTTACTCCGAGAGATTTTGGGTGCTGTACCCGTTTCAATTTAAAAAAGTGTTATTTGCAGCAGCAGCAAGCAGACAAATTAACGGGACCTTCCGCACGGATGCTTTCAATGAAATAACAGTGCGCCGTTGGTTCAATAATTTTTATAGCGAAGATTTTAGCTTTGAAAATAAACCCACAGGTTGTCCTCCAAATGTGCTTCCCATCATACAAAAGTAGTTTTGTATGGAGGTCCTCGTTTGGCTGCCCTCCCGGAGTATCCTCGCTATCCAACCACTTACCAGTTCACTTGCGGTTGTCATAAAGAACGCATTTTCCATCGCAAGTTACCACTCGATGCAAAAATGATGCCAATCGCTGACGATTGAGGTGAGACAATGAAACTTCAAGTCAATACAGCTTGTTCGCGTCCGTTAACCAATGCGCAACCAACCTTTCGAAAACAGATCGCAGATGCTCATAGTTTCGAGGATCAGCGAGGGAGTTGTGCATTATTCATTCTTGCAACCAGGCACAACTGTAAATGCACAGTCCTGTCGTAAATTACGGCGCAAGCAACCAGTGCTAGTGAACAGAAGTGGCCCAATTATTCTTCACAACAACGCTAAACTACATGTTTCCCAATTGACCGTTAAAAAGTTAACGAAACTTGGTTATGCAATTTTTCAACATCCACCGTACTCTCCGGACCTATCGCCGATTACCACTTTTTAGGAGTTCCCGCAACAGCATCAGTAACCAGTGCTTCCAAAATCGCGATCATGGCTGTCTTTGAAAGATTTGTAGTGAATAAATCAAGAGGGTATCAATAGCTTTGGCGACTTGAAGCCCACACAAAGAAAAAAAAAACAAGATCAGCAGCAATAGCACTAATGTGCCACCGAAAGACACCCCTGAATTATGTAAGCCAAGCATAGTCAATAACCTCATTTTAAGATATACAGTACAATAGAGTGGGAAGCGACCAATTTAATCTGTATGTGGTTCTTATAATACTGAATATGTATATCATCAGATAATTCGGTCCTGGGTAAAAAGAGCCATCAAGCTTTGACTAGAAGACAACAAGTTAGTGAATTAGTGGAAAAGAATTTCAAAGTGCAGACCCAAGAAAGTGGTCAGGATGGGAATAAAATATTTTTTTTAAGCAGAGACATAATGAAGTAGTCATTACTCGTCGGAAAAATCGTACTCTTAACTTTATATCAAGTCACGAGTAAGAACAAAAACCTATATTCAAAATATTTTCTTGAAACCATACCAACAAATGCCGTTATTAAAAAAAACAATAAGATACCAAAGACAGCATTTGTATGAAAGTGATTATAAAAAACGCTCGCAGGCCGAGTATCTACTAAGTATTTTCTATTTTACGGAAAAAAAAACGGGGAGATCATTGTTTAGATTAGAATCAAACTTGTCCCAAAGGTTCAGCAAAAGCAGTCGCATTCAAGGAATTACATTAGGAATTAAATTACAACGAACATAGATGAGATAAAACTATCCTAACTCCCACCCCATCCTCATCCATTTCACCTTAGGAAGGACCCATAGTTTGTAGTACATATTCGAGTATTAAGCCATATTAAGTAAAATATTTTTACGTCACATACGTTTTATTTAAATTTTGACAGAAATGAAAGGAAATTAACTAAATTATTAAAGTTAATCCCCAAAAGCATATGCAGTGATGTAAGTGCACTACTTTCCAGAGTTATATTTTTTAGTAAAGATCAGCGAGTTTATATAATTGTGGAATTTATTTACCTAATAAAGTCATAGGTTAAGATTATACGTATTAATTTAAGGGGCCTTCGCTCATTGCTACCTCCTCTCCTTATACCATTTAAGTACAATATTTTCTTAAAAATTCATACGTACGTATGTACGTACAAATAACTTTTTTTTTAAAGAACTTAACACTCAAGTGAGTGTTATTACTCGTACATTTACAATGTCTGAGAACGTGTTAAGTTTTTAGGAAAATGGGACAGAGTGGGAAAGAAAGATTTTTGGGCTCAGTGGTTATTTCGCTCCATGGGTGGCATTCACCATTTAATGGGGAGACTAATTTATTTTTGTAATTGGACTTGTTGTATTATAGGCAACAATTCGTCTTACGTGAATTAAGTTGCCTGAAAAAAACAATGTCTTTCGAGCGAGGCTGGGATTCGAACACCGAACCTTCCGATTTGGGGGCCAATACATTACCACTTGAGCCACGGCCCACCCACCCACCTTTTGTTTTCTTTGGTCTTTCATTTCGATTAACTGTTACACAAACCCAATAAACGGTTTTATTTTATTTATCAGATACTCGTACACCCTTAAGTATTAGATAAATGCTATTGTGAGTAAGTTGCCAGGAAAAGTTGTCACTTACTTATTTTTTAGTAGTATCTATTTTGCTTTTTAGAGTGCCCGACTAAAATTATAGACGGTAGGGGTGCCAAAGGATCTTCTGAGCGGCGGTTGATCAATATGTTTTGAGGAAGCAGCTTCATACGAGCAATGAGGTAGTTTATTAATAAACTGAGGGTTCAAACAACCATCCAGGTGTGTCTTAGCATTTTCATGAAAGCAAGAGAGCGTCTCATTTGGCTGTCTTTCACTTACTTCTACGCTAGTACGTCAAGTTTATTATTAATGGAATGACTACATTAGTCGTGTATAGGAACGCTTTCCTAAGCATTTTTTTAGAAACCTAATAACTTAGAAAAAGACGTTAGAAGAAGAAAAGAAACATTTTCATTCAAAACTACAAAAACCTTTCTTTTTTTATTCCAATCAACAAAACCATTATTTTAGTTTGTGTAAGAATCGGGAGAACTCTGTGCTAAATTTATTACAATAATATTATTGTCGGTTACCCAGCCTCTCATATAGACCCATGTATTATTGTGCTCACGCACTGCACCGACATAAAAGTAGACTGCTGTCAAGACTAAAAACCCTGTACAGACGGTTTACTGACAGACATAACCCCCAAACATTAATAAAGGAAAATTACAGAGCATCTGTAAGTTTGAATTGGAATAATAAAATTCGGGCTGTAAACACCAGCAATCCGAATATGTTCCCGCAAATAAATAAAATATTTCGGAGAAATAATCAGAACGACCTTCTATGACTTAAAATCGCCCGAACGACGAACAACGAACAAATACTTGTAGCAGCAGGCATAGATCCAAATGAGGCTGTTGATGATGACAACTTCTTTGTGATCGAGGATCCGCAGGAGCAGTTAGAGGCTATAGGAGCGACTTTCCAGGAAGTGTACAAGGCGAATGTTATCATTGGCCCGAACCACGATCTGGAGAATCGAGTCCTTGTGCACAATTTCTACCTTCGAAATGAAATTGTGAATTGGCGATTCGAGAGCTCGGGTTTAACCCAGTTCAGTGACGAAAATATGGCAAATAATGTCATCACCAACGACAGGGTACTACCCCCGTTCATTTCGAAGGAGGAGCTCCAAACGATCTTCAATTCACTTAGAAGTAAGAAATCAGCGGGAACCGATGAAATACCGAACATTGTGCTTCGACATCTCCCTCTAGAAGCGGTGAACATTTATACCACCCTGTTTAATAATGCAATGAATAATGCACATTGTCCAGCGCGTTGGAAAACTTCGGTGGTACATCCCATCCCCAAAAGGGATAAAGACACTTCCAATCTGGCGAATCTCCGCTCGATCAGTCTTATTCCAAACATCAGTAAGGCTTTCGAGAAGGTGATCAATAGAGTCCTGAGTAAGTGGGTTGAGGACAAACATATAGTTTCGGATAATTAATTCGGTTTCAAGGCGGGGCATGATATCATTCATGCTGCGTCTAAACTGGTTTCTGATATCCAATGGAACAAAGGCAAGAACCAGTGCACTGGTGCCTGCCTGATTGACTTGAAGAAGGCCTTGACCATACGGTATGGTTAGAAGGACTCTTTTTTAAACAGGACAGGTTGGGCAGTAGACAGTTCATCGTGAAGAATGGCGATATGACTTCTACTGGAACATTTAACATTAAAAACGGTCTGCAACAGGGTACGGTGAATTCACCGATCCTGTTCAGCACTTACACGAGTGATCTGATAGGTTCACTTCACCATTCCATAGCGTACGCAGACAACATAATCGCGTACAGATCAGGTCCAAAGATTGAGGTCATTAATATACTTTCACAGCGTGACTTCGACAAAATTAAGAGATATTGCGATGACTGGAAGTTGAAAATCAACTTGCAGAAGTCGGAAACCATTCTATTTAGGACGCCTTTATTTGGGGCCTCTAGGGATACCAGAAAGAATTGGCGAAAGTTCTCGATCGTGGGGCAGTACGGGCAGCCACTTGCTTGTCGAAATGTAGTCAGATTTCTTGGGATCTAGCTAGATCAATATCTGTATTTTAACAAACATATAGATGTTGCTCTGGCCAGAGCCAAAAGTGCTTTTGCCATGACAAAGAGACTGTTTTATAACAGCCCTTATCAGGCCCATGCTTGTATTTGGGTGTCCAGTGTGGTTGGACCTGAGAGCAAGTTAATTGGAAAATATTCGGGTGTTTGAAAGCTTGTCCTAAGACTTGTCTTCGCTTATACAGAACACCAGAGTCTGAGTACATAAAATTCTATCCTAATGAGGTCTTATACAATAGGGCGAACCTAATAAGAGTGGACAATGTCGTCATTAAGTTGACTCGAAGGCACGTTGCAAGAGCAATGACCTTATCTAACAACCTGATTTCCGGGGCTTACTACCCCAATTATATGTATCAGAAGCGTTCCTCTATTTAGATAGCAAAGGTCTGATCCAGAACAGATTGGCGGTGCCGATAATCTTCCACGTTGCTCGAACAGCTGCGGACAGGCGACTCAACTAAGACACAGACGTCCCATATTGCAGTGCAGAGCGTCTCCGGTTCAGTAGGGTGGTAGGGTGTTGCTCAGCAGCACCAACAATTTTGGTGGTTTGTTGAAGGGGAGGAACTCCTCCAGTGATGCAAGGTGGGCCATCCTAGTTTCTTTAGCTATGGCCGTCTTACATAGTTGTAGGTAGGTTTAAGTTAAATTTTAAGAAAAAAAAAAATATAAAAGCAAAAAAAAACATTTAAAAACGAACAATATATATACGAGTATATATGTGTGTACGTATGCATTAGATGTAAGTAGGATAAGTAGGTTAAGTAGGTAAAGATTTATTTCTTAAGTAGTTTGTAGGTTTAGTTTTAATTTTTATAGATAAAAAAAAACAGTCCAGACACAAAGTTTTTTTAATTAAAATTTATTTTCTTAGTTTTAATAAATGTAAAAATAAAAATAAAATTAGACTGTAAGATTCGTCGAAAGACATAGTTTAAGTGTTAGGTTTAACTTAGAGTGCCCGCAGGGGCCAGTAAGTTAGTATAAGATAATTTTAAGTTATTTAAGCTAATTTTTAAGCATTTTTTTGTCTAGCAAGTAAGAGTAATTTAAGTTATAAAAATAAAAATGCATAAAACCTGAAAAACTGAAACTGTGGTTGACTCGAGACGTGGAGGATCGGGTTCGAGCCCCACAGTAAGAAATTCACGT
This sequence comes from Volucella bombylans, assembly GCA_949129095.1. Lineage (NCBI taxonomy): Eukaryota > Metazoa > Arthropoda > Insecta > Diptera > Syrphidae > Volucella > Volucella bombylans. The sequence continues at coordinate 13,961,831 of OX422145.1, read as the reverse complement.
AACTAATTTTTTTCATTTCTTAGTTCTAAAACTAAAAATAAAAAGTGGTAGTAGTGCCGATTAGCAATGGATACCGGTTAGCCGGAGGTCCCGCAGGTAGAACCGGTATCAAATCGAATGACTACAAGAGCATGTGATATGCAGCAACAGCAAGCAACAACAACTAAGACAACAGCATCAATGCAGAAATCAGGTGATGAGACGAAATTAGAAAAGAGGCGGAGAAAAAAGAAAACGTCATCGAAATTGTTCTCAAGAAAAAAATCTGAGAAGATGAGTACTGATACCTCAGCAGAAGAGGAAGAGGATGATGGGGCAAAGCTCGACAAGCTTATAAAAGAGCTCCTTGAGAAAAGAGAGAAGTTGCGGTAATAAAAGCAACAACAACAACAACAACATCAAATTATGAAAGAGTTGCCGATACAGCAAAATCAGAAAAAAATACTCAACCAGAGGCAACAACAGCAGCAAAAACAACAGCAACGTACACCGCAGAAATTGCAAATAGGAATACAACAGCAAACATTGCAGCAGCAACAACAACAACACAACATCAACAACAAAAAAAACAGCCTGACAACAAGGCGAGGGAAAGGGTTCCTCCCATTAATGTAAGTAACTTAGAAATCAAGGATAGTATTAGGTTATGTAAGCTAGTAACTAAGAATTTTTATGTCAAAATATTAAGTACGAATAAGCACATTATTATGTGTAGTAGCATGGAGGAATACAGGAAGGTACGTACCGCTCTAGGAAAAGCAGATACGGAATATTATACATATACCCCTAAGGGTGAAAAACTTCAAACGGTACTTTTAAAAGGCATCGATCCAGCAATAAAGACGGTGGAGCTCGAAGAAGAGCTTAAAAGGTTGAAGAGCGACGACCTTAAGCTCGTGGGGGTCAAGCCGTTTACCACGGCCACGGCAAGGGATGAAAACGGTAAATTACCATTCTTCTTAGTACAGTTAACATCCAACAGCAAAATCGATAGTATGCGAAAAAAGAAATTCTTCTATTATCTGCTATAAGTTGGAAAAATTAAAGAGGTCGATAGTGTACTGCAATGTATGCACTGCCAGAGGTTCGGGCACGCCGCGTCTAATTGCAACTTGCAATTTAGGTGCGTTAGGTGCAACAAGGACCACAAATATGGAGAATGTCGTTTAGGCAACGATAGAATAGGAGATAGGGGTCAACTCTTTTGCGTACTCTGCAGAAACTCGGGGCATCATGCCAATTTCAGGGGTTGTCCTAGGTTATAGGAGCTGAAAAAGAAAGTTCAGGCTCGAAAACAGTTCATCGAAGAAGAGAAGCGTCAAAAGAGTCGTGATTTCTCTAATTTTGTGGCACCCAATGTATCCTGTGACCAAATGGTATCTGGATTGGGTAAGACCACAATGACAGCAAAAAATACGCCAAAGGTAGCCGAAATAGCGCCGGAAGCGGATTTGGATTTAAAAGCGATTCTGTCCTTGCACCGAAAATCGATCATTTTCAGAAACAATTAAATGAACAAGCGGCTCGAATTGACGTCATCTATTCGACCCTGTCTGACAAATCTGGCACGCCGATATAATGTCTGCTACGTTGAATGAGGTTAATCTGAAGATCCTTGCGTTAAACGTTAACTCACTAATCAGGATCGAGAGAAGAGCCAACCTACAAAATCTGCTGTTAAGTGAATGCCCAGATGTGCTTTTATTAAGTGAAACTAAGCTTAACCACAATCATAAAATTGACTGCAGTAGCTACAAGAAGTAGCTATATAAGAAGGGACCGTCCACACTCCTCACAAGGAAATTGGGTTGGTATCTTATTACGCGCCATAGGGTCATATATAGCGGGGATTTAGTGAGGTTCCGGGTGTTGGAAGCCTGCATTGTATGCATTCCTCTTCATAGTCGAAGGCGAGTGTATGTGGTGTCGCTTTATGCACCCGAAGCACCTAATCCCATTCAATTTATAACTGAGCTCGAATTAATTTTTCGTTGCCTTCAGCTCCAATCGGAGGAAAACTATTATTTTTTGGCCGGAGATCTTAATGCATGATGATAATCTGTCCACCTCTGAATTTAAGTGCTATTGAGTAGATAGAATCGATAGAAGGGGTGGAGGTGTTGCAATACTTATACGAAGAACAATTCAACATTCGCTCTTACCAATTATTCAAACACGTTTAGTAGAAAATGTGGACATAGAGGTAGAACTAGAAAATCATCAAACAATTAAAATCTACTGTGTCTATTTCGCTGGTGCTCGTAAGTCTGTCGAAAATAAACATTTGTTTAAAAACGATTTAAGGAACCTTTTCTGTGTAAATGGTAACTTTCTGGAGGTGATCTCAATAGTAGACACAAGGAATGGGGCTGTACAAGAGCCAATGTTTGGGGGAATTTACTCTCGGACCTTACTGAATCACTTCCAATATCAATTTTGTATCCTCTATGTCCTACATATGTTCCAGCTGGTTCTCGTGGCCGTCCTTCTGTCCTTGATATTTTTATTTCAAATAGTCCTAGTTTTATTACGCAACCAATATCATTAAATGAGCTATGCTCTGACCACAATACAGTCCTTGTTCAGGCAAGGCAACTGTACAGTACTTCCAAGACCTAAAAAATGCAAATTAGAAACGATACCGTGCAATTATTAGAAGAAGAGTTCAAGAAAACTTTGCGAACGTAGAAGATATATCTACTAAAGAAGAAGTAGATGTTGTTGTAACTGATTTCAATGATTTAATCCTTGAAGCCGTAGCTGACTCTATACCAAAAGTTAAAATAAATAAATTTTACAAAAAGCTTTCCCCTAAATTAATTAAACTGAGACATATGCAAAGAAGAAATTGGCAAAGATATCGGCAGATATTTTATCGAGATAATGTGCAAAACTTAAACCAGTTGATCTCAAAACATTTAGCTCAACAACGCCACGAGGAATGGAATAAAAAACCTAATTCTCTAGATAAGAACGCTAAACCATTTTGGAATGTAGTTAGAATAATTAAAAATAAAAACAAACAACTACCTGGACTTCAAAATGGATCTAATTTCTATGAAAAAGCAGACGCCCTTGCGATTACTTTTTAAGAAATCACTGTGTTTCAGCAAGCCTAGGGGATCCAGCAACAAATGCCTTGGTTAGTGAAACAATCCAGGATTTCAACACCCTAATTCCTGTCACCCCTTTAAATGCACTTCTTACAGAAGACGATGTAAAATTTCATGTCGATAATTTAAATATAAGCAAGTCCGGCGGGTTTGATCTTATAAAAAATTTATATCTCAAGAATTTGCCCAAAGCTGAAGTGAAATTTTTAATAGACATTCTAAATGCATGTCTGAAAATTCATTACTTCCCCAATACTTGGAAAATAGCCAAGGTGGTTCCAATTCTGAAAGCTGGCAAACCCCCTGTGAGCCCCGAAAGTTATAGGCCGATAAGTTTGCTTAGCAGTGTAAGTAAAATATATGAAAAATTCTCAAAGAAAAAATATCAAATATAGTTACAGAATGTAACATATATCCTGACGTGCAATTCGGTTTTAGACCTCAGCATAGTACCTCCCACCAGGCTCTTCGAATTTGTAATTTTGTCAAAAAAAAAAACCGCCAAGAAGGAAAATCAACCGGGATAGTGCTTTTGGACATCGAAAAGGCATTCGATTCCGTTTGGCATGATGGTCTATTATATAAAATGATTATGAACAACTTTCCTCCGTTTCTGTGTAAGATAGTTCAAAGTTTTTTGTCAGGTCGTTCTTTTAAAGTCCAAATCAATGGTAGCGTTTCAAGTCTGATATGTTTTGAGTCAGGTGTTCCGCAAGGTTCTGTTCTTGGTCCAATTTTGTACAATTTGTTTACGTCTGATTTTCCCAATTTGACCAACTGTGAAGTTGCAATGTTTGCAGATGATACTGCATTACTCTTGTGGCAATATTGAGCTGGTCACACAAAATCATTTTGACAACAACATTCACCTGGTCACACTCAATCTTTTTGACAACGGATTTTCAGTCTTCTGCCGCCAGCAGTTGTTGTTCACTGCCAGCCGTCGATCGTCGAGTAAACATCTGCTTGTCTACAATTTAATTATATTTATATTTTTCCTAATTTGTAAACATCCATTGAATTTGTTATTTTTATTAAAGGCTTTATAATCCGGTTGAAAAGCTTTCAATAGGTTTATTTGGGTAGTAAACACCTTACTACACTCTCATCAGACGAATTTGCTCTCACTATTGAGACTAATCTTCGCAATGCGATGGTAGTAATAGAACACTATTACAATACGTGGAAAATTTAGCTGAACGGTGAAAAAATGCATGCTATCTTTTTTACCCGAAAAAGAAAACCTTGCTACTCGTACCTTCCGAACAGCCAACTGCAATTGCAGGGATCGACCATAATCTGTCCAATTATGTAAAATACTTAGGTATATATCTTGACAGCAAACTTACATTTCATGAGCATATTTCGAGAGCCCTACAAAAGGTCAATATAGTAATAAGGATATTATATCCTTTTATAAACAGAAAATCAGCTCTGTCTAAGGAAAACAAAGTGATCATACACAAAGTAATTTTCCAATCGATACTTCTTTATGGTTCTCCGGGGTGGGGAAGTTGTGCGTAGTGCCACATTAAAAAACTGCAAGTGGCACAAAATAAGATACTCAAGATGATGCTTAACCTTCCATGGCACCATTCTACTTCAAAGCTACATAGAAGAGCGAATGTTGGATTGTTATCAGAAAGAATTAAAAAACTTACGTGCAATTTTAAAAACAAATGTGCTTACGCTAAAAATCAGCTACTTAAAGACCTATTGTAGTGTATGAATATATGTATCTATTCATATAGTCATACATATAGTCAGTTTATATGTTGTTTACATGTATATTTCTATTTATTTATTTATTATTTTATATATGTACATATATTTTTGTAATTACCTATTTATTAATTCATTCTTTATGTTATTTATTTATTTATTTTTTTTGTTTGTTTAATTTATTTATTTATAAATAGTAAATAACTCATTTGTTGAGTCAATATTTATTATTGTTAACATATTTTTATTTTTATTTACTTATGTACCTGTATACTTATTTATTTATATATATACTATTATACTTATCTATTTATTTATTTACTATTATTATAATTATTTATTTATTTATTTATTCATTTATTTATTTATTTATTTATTTTTTTTTTTTTATTTTTTTTTTTTTTTTTTTGTACTTAGATTGGAGGATTTTTATCGTATTTTCCTCCAAATTTAATTTAACTTTACAAAACAAAAAAAGAACAATGTTTCAGTAGAAAGATATAAGCAATGTCATATCTCTGTAATGTAAAATGTGTGGTAACTATCCTTTGTAAACATTTGTATACGAAATAAAGATCTATCTATCTATCTTAATGCTAGACATGCGGTATCCGAATATCCGCCAAACACCAGGGGCAACCAGTTGTACTACTGGTGGGGTCAAAATATGATTGAGTACAGACTTGAACTGTATGCGACGAATATCCCATCCTTCCCATCAGCCGGTTCTTTCCTGGACTTGGCATTAATAGGCAGTAGACTAGAACTGACTAACGTGGATCGAAACACAAGGAACTGTTTGCGTGCGTTCGTGTACGATAGTGATCACTACGGACTTGTCGCCACAATACCGATCCCAAACGAGCAAATGCAGCAGTACGAGAAAGTGTACCCATACGACTACCGTAAGGTACGGTGGTCGTGCTTCTCCAGAATCTTAAAGCGTAATATACGTTTGAATGGAATTGATCCCCCGACTAACAGAAACTTGACAAACGAAGAAATCGACCGTAGTTTACTGACAATGCAAGACGTTATCAAACGAACTATGGAGCAGACTATCCCTCGGATAGAATACTCTGACGAAAGCCAGGTGGAAAAATACAGAACTCCAACTATCAACGCACTACACGCACACAAAAGTAGACTGCTGTCGAGGCTTAAGCAGTTGTACAGACAGTTTACTGACAGAAACGACCCTTCTTCTTATAAGAACACTAAAGTCACTGATCAAAAACATAAAGCAATTAATTGAAGAAAAGTACAGTAAATCTGTAAGTCTGAACTGGGGCAATAAGATTCGGGCTATAAAATCTAGTAGTACGAATATGTTCCCGCAAATAAATAAATTATTCAGGCGGAAAGATCGCAATAACATTCAGTGTGTTCGAATTCCACAAACGACTGAAAACAAACAGACACTACTGACCGTTGGCATAAGTCCAGAGAGTGCCGACTCGGGCGACGGTATTTTTGTGGTCAAAGACCCACAGGAGAAAGTGGATTTGCTGGGAGCTTTTTTCGAGGTCGTGTACACGGTGAACAATTCGATTCGCCGTAATCACGACATTGACAACAAGGCCTACGTAAGTCACTATTATCTGCGCAACGAACTTCAAAATTGCCGATCCGAGGATCACGGTCTCACCATATTAAGTGAAATAAAGAAATAAACGCAGAAAAGGTTTTTTTTTTTTTTGGATTACATTAGATTATTTATTTCTTATACATTAACAATTGTTTACATCAAAAAGGTACACTGGAAGGTATACAAAGGTATAAGAAAGGTGACATTCTATATCTATATACAAGTAAAAAATAGAGGCGAATGCCACTTCTGTTTGCTTAGGCAAAATTAAAAAAGATTTAGGGGGGGGGGGGTGACCCATTAATTAATCGAAAAAATTTAAATAAAAAGTCGTGTAATAAAGATAAATAAGATAATTCAGTTACTTCAATAAAAAAAATAATAATTGTAAAAAGAATAAAAGTAGTAGATAATAATAATAACTAAATACAGACATAAATGGAAAAGCAAGATACATAAAACCAGAAAGAAATGTCATAGAACAATCAAATTAAAGTAAATACCAGAACTTAAGAAATATGAGATTCTAAGGCAGCGTAATCAAGGCTTAAGAGCCACATTTTTAGACGCTTTAAAAATGTTCTAGGTGATGTTAATGATTTGATGGATTGAGGAAGTAGATTAAATAATCTAAAGGATATAACCTAATAGAAATTCCGATAAGCAGTTGTACGGAAATTAGGAACAGATGAACGAGCTTCCTCGCATTTGTTCGTGCGAAAAGATGAACTCCTGTGCATCTGTGAATCTCTGACAAACAAAAAGTCGTCGGGAGTAGACGGTATTCCAAAAGTCGTATTAAGACACCTGCCCTTGGAAGCAGTGGATATATTTACTACGTTGTTTAACAATGCGCTGAATAATGCATATTATCCGACGCATTGGAAAACAGCAGTGGTGCATCCAATCCCGAAAAGAGATAAAGTTAGAACTAACCCTGCTAATCTTCGGTCAATTAGTTTGCTTCCGAATATTGGCAAGGTATTCGAGGAAGTAGTCAATAGAGAGCTGTTAAGATGGGTTGAGCAAAATAATATAATTCCGGAAAATCAGTTTGGTTTTAGGGCGAGGCATGACCCTATTCATGGTGCGTCTAAGCTGGTCTCCGACATACAATGGAATAAATGCAAGAGCCAGTGTACGGGTGCCTGCCTCGTTGACTTTAACAAGGCCTTCGACACCGTATGGTTAGAGGGACTTTTCTATAAGCTAAACAATATGGGCATGCCGAAACCTCTGCTATATGTGATTTACGACATGCTTATGGGAAAGAAGCTCGTTGTTAAATGTAACAACGTCATTTCGAGCAAGATCTTTGACATTAAAAACGGCTTACAACAGGGGGCTGTGATTTCTCCGATACTGTTTAACTTTTACACAAGTGATCTAGTAGGTTCCCTCAATCATGCCATAGCGTACGCAGACGATTTACTGGCGTACAGATCAGGTCCAAAAATCGAAGTCATCAATACTCTTCTGCAGCGTGATTTCGATCATATTAAGGCGTATTGCGATGATTGGAAATTGGACATAACTGGCGAAATTTGGCCATCATTGGACAGCACGGACTGCCATTGGCGGTAAGAAGTGTAGTGAGATACCTTGGTATCTAGCTCGACAAGTATTTGTATTTTGACAAATATATAGATGCTTGTTTTGTTGGGACCAAGAAGGCTTTAGCCCTGACGAGAAAACTGTTTCACATCAATCAACTTGTCTCCAGGGTCATATGCTATGTGGCCTTAATCAGGCTAGTCATCGCGTATGGTTGTCCCGTGTGGTTCAATGTAGCGCCGTATCAGATGGAAAGGATTCGGGTGTTTGAAAGACAGTGTCTTAGGACCTGTCTCGCCTTGTACAGAACACCAGACTCAGAGTACAGAAAATATTATCCCAACAAAGTCCTTTACGATGGGGCTAACCTAAATAGGATTGACAATTTTCTGATTAAGACGATTCGAAGACATGTTGTAAGGGCAATAACTAACGAGAATGTCCTGATCTTAGGGGCTTATTACTCCAATGAAATGTACCACGAGAGCTCACTTCTATCGGGCTTTATCCCGCCAGAGGCTTTTTTCCATATTGATGCTAAAGGGTTAATACAAAGTAGGGATGGTATCTCGGTAATATAACTTCGCCACCGCGGTGTGAGGGACAAGCGGCTTATCTACGACGGGTTTGTTGTCAATACTCAGGAGCTCCTCCGTTTTAGTTCCGCGATTGCGGATAGGGATCTGAACGATGCATTGAAACAGTACACCGAATCCTGGTGACTTCAAGAAGGAGAAAGGGTTGGCTCGCTCTCCCAGGCGGTACGTTACTAAGGTAACATATTCCTCTTAGCTGTAAGTTAGATTAGGGATAGGTAGGGGGATCTCGTGGAAAGGCCGCGTTCGTTAGCATGAGGCCGCACCTCTGAGAAGTGACCAATGGTTTATCGCACTGGTTAGATCTTGGTGTTGCGTGTTGACGAATGACGGGCGCCCGAAATCGCAATTGGGATGGTGACCACCCTGTGCGAGAGGCTACGAGTGCTCACCACCCCGATTATAGCTAATATAGGTTAAGTAGCTTACGTAGGTTAAGTAGAATAGGGCCATAGTTTTAAGTTTTACACAAAATTCAAAAGATACGGCATCTAAGTTTTTTCAAAAACTATTTTTCTTGGAAATGTTACATATATTATAATTTATATATAAGATTAATCATAATACAGTTTTTAAGGCCGAAAGGCAAAGTTGAATGAAATTGTTAAGTTTAGAGCGTTCGGTAAGAGCCAGTAAGCTAGATTAAGTAACTGTTGTTGTCAAATTAGATTTAATAATTTTTGTCAAGAAAGTAAGTTAATAATGAAAGATACAATAAAAATGAATTTAAAAGTAAAAAAAAAGTACTCCACAACGATATAGTAAAAAACCTGAGAAGGAAGAAATGCACTACAGCCTGCTCGCTAGATGTCTAAAGAGCATTCGATTGTGTGTGGGGAGAGGATCTAATTTATAAATTGCCCCAACTTGAATACCAACCCCATCTTGTCAACATCATTCACAGCTTCTTCACAGATAGAACTTTCAATAATGCAAGCAAAATAATGCAAGCAAAATCAGAGAAATGCGTAACTGAAAGAGGAGTCCCCCAGGGCTCGGTCTTAGATCCAAATCTTTGTAACATCATCCTTTATGACTTTCCACACATACTCTTTACAAATAATTGAACTGTCTCTAAGGCCGTTTAATTTGCTGACGACACAATGGTGTACTCTCACGGCAACTTCCCCGTAAATGCACTACAACATCTTAAGACACACTTAGAGAAAATAAATGATTGCTATAAAAAATGGGGTATTAAAATCAATAAAGATAAGTCAAAAGACATTTGCTTCAGAAACTCCAATCAAAAGGATATTGTTCGGTGTAGTTAGCGAAAGTAAATTCCTAACATAAATATTACTTTTCAAAAAAGTATAGGGTTTTCCAATAAGGACTTGACAAATTTTTTTTTAAATAAAACGCAAAACATTTGAGATATTTCAAAAACTTTATTATCGGCTTGAAGTACAATCAAAACATTAATGAATGGAACTCGATTTCGTTCATATGGCCACCGCGGGTACATTTGCAGCAGTCGAATCGTTGGACCCAATTTTCAACGACTCGGCCACACATTTCGTTAAATCGCACGAACGAGGCGGCCTATCGACTGACCCATTTCTTGAGATAACACGCTCACCATACTTACTCTTCAATAAATCGATTATACGGTATGCTGTGTGGCTTGTGGCATAATCCTGTTGAAACCACATGTCGCCCAAGTCCATATCTTCTAATTCGGGCCAAAAATAATCGGAGATCATGGCGCGATAACGCTGACCATTCACAGTAACGTGACGATTGTTATCGTTGACGAAAAATATGGCCCAATAACGCCGCCGGCATGCAAACCGCACCAAACAGTTATTTTTTGTGGATGAAGTGGTGATTTATTGAGCACATGTGGATTTTCACCCGACCAATAACGCATATTTAGCTTATTGACGAACCCATTGAGCAAAAAATGAGCTTCGTCACTGAAGATGATTTTGCGATTAAATTCATCATCTTGGCGCATCTTCTCCAGAACCCAATCGGAGAACGTTAGTTTTAGTTTTAAATGCATTTTTTTATTTTCTTAACACTAACTCTTACATTCTAACAAAAAATGCTTAAATGCTAGCTTACAATTACTTAACAAACTTATACTAACTTACTCCCCCCACACAGGCATTCTAAGCTACTCTGAATACTTATATCTATGTCTTTCGACTGCAGTTACATTTTATTTATAAATACTTATTTTCTATACTTAAAGCTAAGAAAAAAATTTGTTTACAAAACTTAGCATATGGACTTTTTTTTTTTTTCTTAATAAAAACTTAGTATCTAACTTAAAATAAACCTTAGCCTACCTAACATAAATGTACAATACACACATAAACACACATAGACATTATACACAATCATATACATATATCAGTATACACCTTTGTATACACTGATATATGTATATGTTTCTTAAATGCTAACCTAAACCTATGTAAGCTGGCCACCGCTATTCACAGAGCAAATAAATTGGTCAGCTCTGCCTCTTTAGTGAGGCTGGTCCGTAATTGACGCAAACGACGACGAAACATCTTGTCCATCATTCAACCACTGAACCTGAGGCGATCCACACTGCCGTGTGCGACGTCTCTGTCGTAGTTGAGTCGCCTGTCCCCAGCTGTCCGAGCGACATTGAAGATTAACGGCACCGCTGATCTATCCTGGGTCAACAAGCCCTAAGACAAGCCCTCTCAAACAGCCGAATCTTTTCCATTAAGCTTGCTCGTACATTGAACCACACGGGACACCCAAATACCAGCATGGGCCTGATAAGGGCCATGTAGCAGATTACCTTTACCCTCGCATCGAGTTGGCTGCTATAAAATAGTCTCTTTGTAAGGGCAACAGCACCTTTAGCTCTGGCCAGAGCAGCATCTACATTTTTGCCAAAATACAGAAACTGATCTAGCCAGATTCCAAGGTATCTGACTACATTTCGACAGGCAAGAGGTTGTCCGTGTTGTCCAATGATAGAGAATTTTCGCCAATTTTTTCTGGTATCCCTAGAGGCTCCAGACAACGGCGTCTTAAAGAGAATGGTTTCCGACTTCTGAAAATTGATTTTCAACTTCCAGTCATCGCAAAGTCGTCTTATCTTATCGAAGTCACTTTGCAAGAGAGTATTAATGACCTCGATTTTTTTACCTGTTCTGTACGCTATCAAATCGTCTGCGTACGCAATAGTATGGGGAAGTGAACGATAGGTTCACTTGTCGCTTGTAAAAATGTTGAATAGGATTGGCGAATTGACCGCGCCTTGCTGAAGACCATTTTTAATCTTTAATATTCCAACAGTCACATCACCATTCTTCACGATGAACTGTCTGTTGGTTAGCATATTATAAAGAATGTACAAGAGAGGTTTACTGATGCCCAGCCTAGTCAGCTTATAGAAAAGACCCTCTAACCATACGGTGTCGAAGGCCTTCTCCAAATCAACAAGGCAGGCACCAGTGCATTGTTTCTTGCGTTTGTTCCATTGGATATCAGAAACCAGTTTAGACGCGGCATGTGAGATATCATGTCCCGCCTTAAAACCGAATTGATTATCCGGAACTATATGTTTGTCCTCAACCCACCTAGACAGAGCTCTATTGATTACCTTTTCAAAAACCTTACTGATATTCGGAAGGAGGCTTATCGACCGGAGATTCGCCGGATTGGATATATATATCCTTTCCCTTTTTGGGGATAGGTTGAACCTAAAACCGCAATGGTCGCTGTCATACACGAATGTGCGCAGACAGTTTAGCGTTTGTATATTCGTACCTGTCAGTCGTATGCGTTCATCGTACAGCAGTAGATCCAAATAAGACCCGCCTCTGGGAAACGACGGGTTATCCGTCGCTTTAAGACCGAGTTTGTACATGACATCGTGCTGACCCCACCAATCGAGTAGTAGGTTCCCTCTAGTATTTGGCAAATTATTTCCCCAATCTCTGTGTCTAGCGTTGAAATCCCCGCCGATTATAAAATCATTCTCCCCCGATTCCAGCCTCAGAAGTCGAAAAAGCGTGTCGAGCTCTGTAATGAATAGGGTGGATTGTGAAGTATCAGGTGCATAAACAGAGGCCAAGTACAGCAGCTTTCCACTGCGGAGCGGGATGTAAACGACGACTGCCTCCAACACCCGGAACCTGCGCAACACGCCCTTGTACACTCTGTGAAATTTTATACCTTCTTTAATGAAGATCGCGACACCGCCTCCACGTTTGGATCTGGGCCGGTTTCTTCTTCTAACGATATAATTATTGTACTCCAGTTTGTGCTTATCGGTTAGCTTGGTTTCGCTGGCGAAAAGCACATCAGGAGTTTGGTCTTGTAACAATTTAAACATTGCGGCTCTTCGTTCAATCCTAATCAGTGAATTAACATTCACTGCAAGGACCTTCAAAGTTTGCTCCACCATGTGCGTGCCCATTACGACATGTGTTGCGTTAGGCCCGGCAGAAGCGCGTAGATCTGGTCCACCCGCTTGGCCTGTTCTTGAACCTGCTTTTGCAGCTGAGCCATCTGCCCTTTGATTGCAAGCAAGATGGCCAGCATGTTAGGTGCAGCTTCCGTTGTTCTCGGCGTTGGCGCCGGAGAAGCAACAGTCGCTTGCTGTACCGTAGCCCCCCTACCAGACGCCATTTGGGCGTAGGAAATTTGGGACGTGACGGCTGGTGTTTGAAACCTGACAGGTGAACCTTTGACCTCCACCTTCTGCTGCCGAGCCAGTTTTGCTTTCTTAATGTCAGCGAACTTAGGACAACCCCGCCAATCGGAGAACGTACGTCGCTTCAAATGGTCCATCGGCTTCAATTATTGAGTCAGCTTGATCTTGTATGGGTGTAAACCAAGATCCTTACGCAAAATACGCCATAATGTGGTCTGAGCAATGCCCAATTCTTGAGAACGCCGTGGAATTGACTGATTTGGATCGCTTGCTACGGACGCCTGAACGGGAGCGATATTTTCGACACTTCGACCAACCCGTTGTCTCACTGACACGCCAACATCATGGGTGTAAACCAAGTTCCTTACGCAAAATACGCCATAATGTGGTCTGAGCGATGCCCAATTCTTGAGAACTCCGTGGAATTGACTGATTTGGATCGTTTGCTACGGACGCCTGGAGGGCAGCGATATTTTCGACACTTCGACCAACCCGTCGTCTCACTGACACGGCAACATCACACAACGAATATGTAGACTCAAATGTTTGCACTAAACTTGTTATTGCCTGTCCACTAGGGCGAGAATTATGACCGCAAATTGGAGTTAACGCTCTTAAAGTTGCAGTCACCGACTCCGAAGTTCGGTAGAAAATTTTTATAATTTGCACACGTTGCTCATTTGTGTACTTTACCATGATGAAAATGTTGAGTTTACTGAATAAATTGGCAGTGACAGTTTGATGATTAGTGAAAGAGTGCGTTCACAACTTAAATTCAAAGTTGTCAAGTCCCTATTGGAAAACCCTTTACTTGTGGTTTTTGTGCGTTCAAAGTGGTACCATTTTCTGTATCCCTTTGGAATCCAAATGCCTGGCTTCCGTTGTTTTTCGTGTGTTATTTCCATGGGAACTGAACAACCTCGGTAATGTGCAGGATGTTCACCATTGCAGTTGACACATTTTGGAGGATTGGTTTTTTGGATTGGACAATTTTCAGCGATTTACTTGAACAGTATCAGTGAACAGTATCTTTGTGTATGATTTTATCCTTGACATTTCTTGCATTGTTAAATTATTGTTGTTTACGATTCGATTGTATGGCTTCGATTTTAACTCTATATTAAGAATGTTTTGTATTTTATATATATTTTCCACACTCTCATGACTCTCATATAAGAGCATAAATAGGTGTAATCCTTTCTTGGTAGTTTGGTTGCCTTCCTTGCTAATTAAGGATTCTTTTTAGTATGTTTAGTCCTCTGGCCGTAACCTTAATTTATTTTTCATTTTAACTTAACCACGCGATGTTTTCCTCATTTTATTTGTTTGCTAGAATTCGGTAAGTATCCGAGTCGGGTATATTGATTTTCCATATATCGATTTTTAGTGCTACTATTTTAAATTATTTTTCTGCAACCGATCTCATTAGGCATGGATTTTTGCATAATTGGTTACTCCATCAATGTTTATTAGAGGGGGAGAAAATTCATTCTTTTGTTTCGAACCGGCTCCAATAGGCACCATGTTTGCGAAATCACCGACGATTTCTGGTGAGGAGGCCTGTCGTTTCTGGATTACCTTCTTTTAGATATCCAGTTTGTTTCTCTTGCGAGTTCCTCTTCATCAGTGCTGAGATGCATCTGGTGAGTCGTGCAAGCTTCAGTACTATTTGCTGGTTCTGCTTTAATTGTAAGCCTGCAGCTCTTCATTCTCCTTTTTTGGGAGAGATATTTCACTGCTTAATCGCAAGAGTTGTTGGTTTAATTCTTCAACATTTGGGTTCAGAGTTTACTTTTCGGAGAAAAGTGTTGAAACGCCAGTGAAAGTGGCGTTTGACTTAATCCCTTATTTTTTTTAAGAATACAATTACTGGCTTTGTTTCACATAAACACATTAATTTCGAAATTGTTATATGCTAATGTGTGCTTAAATTATTGAAACTTGCAAACAAATGTACCATTAATTCTTTTACAATCTTCAATACAATTTTTTAATTTGTACAATTATTTATCTTCACTTATCAATATAAATTTACTTGTAACATCAATTTAAACATCGCAATGAATTTTAGTACAGAAACTAGTTCATATAGATCAAATTGCTCTTCAGTTACAAAGTGTACTTTTATTAGTACATGTCATGTTATTAACCTTAACGTATGCTTAGATTTCTAATTTTTTTATGACATAAGAATAATTTTCTATTCAAAAACAATAGAGTTTTCTAGATGTAATTTATTTAATCTTTCTAGTAGTTGCAATGGCTCTATGATTCTAGAGTGGAGGACTTCATTTTCTATAAACAATGGACTGACAATTATTTGCTCCATCTCTAACTCTAACTGAATGATTTTGGAATAGAAATTATCTCGCTGAATAGAATTACATTGCGCAATATCTTTTACCTCGGTTTTGATTAAATTTGCTATTGTATTTTTAATTGTACCTACATTAATAAACTGTTTACTTAACTTGGGCATTAATTTTACCTTCTCTTCGATACCATTTTTGATTCTGACCTCATTTCCTTTAATTGCGTTAATAGTTTCTGAGCAATATTGAGCGTCTTCGTTGCCCATTGTGAAGAATGCTGTTTTAAAACCAGTACCTATATATAATGTTTGACAGTCCTCTTCTTTCTCTAAACTGTTTACCTATTATATTGTGTTAATACACTTAAGAACTTTACGTAATATTTTAATCAGATTATTTCATACTACTTCTTGGCAATTTTTTTATATGACTTAAACATGATTCGTTTTTTGTGTCAACTTTATTAGTAATATTACTTACGTATTTGTTTAACATAATAAGTTAAGTCACTTCCTATTTCTCTAACCTAGCGGTTGAAAGGTTGAAGTGGCGGAATGCTACCGGCGATTTAAATGGAGCACTGGTGGTGGAAACAGCGTTGAAACAAAGTGAGACAGGAGACATTACGTCTGTGTTCGAGGGTGCCAATTGACTAACTGATGTTAGTATTATCTATGAGTTTTATCGCATGGTTTTTAATCCTATGCAGCAGGTGCAGAGATATTTTAGGAGCACCTGACCAACCAGATGTGGGCATTGTACTATAATTTTGGTCGGATGAATACCTTATATTTTGAGGCCAGATCAGAGCGGAGTAATATTTCTTACATCGGCTGAAGAAACCTAGACATTTCACAGCATTTTGGACGACATCGTATATATGGTCATTCCAATGTAAGTTTCCACTAACACGCATAGCGAAAATGGAAAGTTTTTCAGTTTCGACGATGCAAGTGCCATTCATAGATAATGGAATATTTAAATTACGCTTTAATGACCGCAGACTGCATTGAATTTTGGAAGCATTAAATTCCACTCTCTTAGTAGCTCCCCAATTGGTTATGTTGTTATTATCGGAATTTAATGAGCTTCGTTCCCGTTCTACAGCCGAAGAGCAGGTACGTGATTCTGGGAACAAACCTGAAAAGCAGAGAGTACTGTCATCAGGAAAGGAATGTATTAGAATAGAAGTAGCAGATAAGAGATAATTAACGAAAATGAAAAAGAGTGTCGGGGACAGAACGGAGCCCTAAGGCTCACCTGCAGACTTGAAATCATCCAAGACAACTTGAATTGAACGTTCTGAATGGTAATTTCTAATACATTGAAGTGAGTCATCGATCCCAAAAGCACGCATTTTCGACAAAAGAGCCTAATGCCAAACTCTGTCAAATGTCTTAGAAATATCAAGTGCTATCTTGCTTTCACCAGATTGATGTATGCTTTGGTTCCACTTTTCTGTGAGACATATCATCAAACCACCAGTTGTATCTGTTACTAGGAAAACCCTACAAGCGGTCATTGAGGAGTTTTTGCGTTTCCAAATATTTCATGAGCTGATGGTTTATCAGCGTTTCCATGAACTTGGAAAGAAGGGACATACTATAAGTGCCATTGGTCTGAAGGAAGAGAGAGAAGAAGATTCGCCTTTTTATGGACGGGCTGGACTAATACTGTTTTCCATCTGCTCGAAAAGTGTACTAAAGAGTATGTTTTATCCTATATGTAGGTACGTTTTTTAAAATAGAACGCGTTAATCCTGTATTATTGCTTTATTTCCCGATGTTAACTGTTCGCTGTCTATACATATACCGACTGTACCGGTTGACACTTAATCAGTATATTTACAAGTACGTCAAAGAGAAAAAGAGAAATTGACAAGACAAAACAACTCTTCCTCCACAGGAAATTTATAATCTTAGTTATAACCTAAGTACATATATATGTATGTTTACAAGAAAGTGTATAACCAAAAAATTTTATTCATATTTGAAAATAACTCTTTTTTTTTTTTGTATATATAATTCTATCTACCAAGTCTATTCCGAACTCTCTCCGACCGTCTGATCACCGCCGGCTTCTCATTACGTTTCTTACCTGGATCCCCTGTAACCACTGTCGATTCTTGAGACGCCGCAGATACACTTAACACTTTGTTTTCATTCTCCGGTTTGATAGTTAATCGTTGTGCTTTACCTAATGTGTCTACTGCATACTCGTCGTCATTATCATCCTCTTTATCACATATAATTGGTACTTCTGATCTTAATTTATCGCCGGAATGAGAAACCAGGTGTCCCTTCCAAGCCCGTCCATAGTTTAGTTTCACCATGTAATACAATTCCCCCACTATTTCCACCACTTCACCGAAATGCCATTTAACCTCAGATGCGTAATCTCGCAGGGCAACCCTTTCTTTTAGCGCAAATTTAGTTCTATTGTTAGAAATAGGCGTCTAACCGTTACTTCTTTTCTTCAGATGGCGTCATCAAATCAAGTCTTGATTTTATTTAGCGTCCCAACATGAGCATTGATGGTGATTTGCCGGTGCAACGCTTGTATTAATGCTTTTAGACGTGGATTTTGAGCTGTAAACATACTTCGTTTGTCCCTTGTGATTGGCATTTTTTCGATAGCGTTGATTTCCACTAAATCAATTTCTTCAATACCATCGTACTTTTCTGGTACTGGTACCTGAGAATGGCATCTGCATTCGCATTTTCTCTAGATGTTTTATATCGAATTTCGCAATTAAACGATTCCAAAAATATTGCGTAATGCTGCATACTAGTTACTGATGAAACGGCGTTTCACATCTTTCGTCCCAGTGAAATTGGGGCTTTTCCTTTAGGAGATTATTAATTGGATACAAGAGCGTACTTAGGTTATTAAAAAACCTCCCGTAGTAATTTATGAGACCAACAAATGCCAACACTTCTTCCTTGTTACTTAGGCGCTTCATGTTTTGGATAGCATTGATTTTACTTTTCATCTTATGTATACCATTACCGTATCCACAGTACTCTATGCGATCTGCCAAAAATTCAGACTTATCGAGGTTTACACGCATATTGTATTGATTTAATCGCCCTAGGACTTCTTCTAAACCAGGGATACCCAAACTATTTTGGGAAAGAGACCCCTTTTCCAAAATTAACTGAAACTTCAGACTCCCACAGCCAAATTACTTTAAAAATCCTATCCGTAGTTTTTTTTCCTATTGATACAAAATACTTTTGTATACTGTGTAATAGGAAAACTTGACATAATTTTCTCATCAAAATTTAACAAAACAAATAGACATAAAATTCAGTAAGTCTCAAGTGTAATTAATAATTACGAGTATTAATACAAATTTAGTAAAATTACTTAAGTAAGTAATTATTTTTTGAAAAAAAAACATTAAAATAGTTAAGCAAAAAAAAAAATTATAATAAAAAAATTAGTGTGCTGGATGGACCTGGTGACTTTTTACCAATCTAGCTAAATCCGGTTCAATATTGGTGAGTTGTAGCCTTAAATCTCCGCGTTCGTTGATTTTCAAATGGTTTCTTTGTTTTGTCAAAATGTTTGTAACTACACTGAAGCCTTTTTCGACTAGGTATGATGATGGAAAAGCAATAAGGTATTTTTCAGCAATATTCCACAATGCAGGATACTGTGTTTTAATGTTGCGTTGCAACCAGAACTTCTGATAGCCTTGGTTGAAATTCTGCTCCTCCTCTGTGCTGACGGTAATCAATTCCCCTTGGATTATCACACTGGCTTCTTACATGGCTGTGATATTGTACGAATTTATTATCCATCGAGGAATTTGTAAATTTAAAAGATCCTCAAACCTTTTAATAAAATCGTTATGTAATGCACACAAGTGAGTGACATATGATAAAGTAACATCGTCGTCTTGAAGCATTTCTAGTAATTTTGACAAATGCAGAAAACTGTTAATATTATTTTCTGCTTAAATTTTGTTTATAAAGGATGAATATACCCACAAGGGCCGATATTATTGATTTTGTTTTAATCAAGTTGAGGTCGTCACCCTGCTGCTGCAAATTAACTTTGTTGAACATACCCAAGATATCAGTCAGTAATAAATATCTGTTTCACAATTGTTCAGATTTTCTTTCAAATTCTGATCTTTGTCTTGTAAAAACTCCAACACAGATTCAAAAATAGCTGAAAATCTTGCTAAGCAAGTGCCTCTTGATAGCCAGTGAATTTCAGTGTGCAGAAGTAACCGAGTAAAGACTTCGTTGTTTTCCTCACATAGCTGAACAAATGACTGAGAGTTCAAAGAACTGCTTCCAATCTTGTTGACAGCAGTCTGATGCAATCTAGGACTTTTTTTTGCTACTAAATGCTGTCTGAGAATCACGCAGAGAATGAATGAGTACCTCAGACAGTTGTCGCTTTAAATGGGCTATAAAACCACGATGACGACCAACCATAGGTGGAATAGCTTTGTCGATAAAAAAAAACGCCTGAAAAATCGATTCTTCTCTGATATCCGTCTCTAAATATTAAGTAGCAAAAAGCAGTTCTTGGCACATATTTTCATCTTTAATATATCGAACATATCCTAACAACAGCGCTTCATAACCGGGTAATGTAGACTCCTTCAACTGGAGATAGAATCTGTTGGTCTGTAAGAAATTGCAGAAAATGTTTTCCACGTCGCGATCCATCTCATCTATTCGTCTCCGTACACCGTCCGTCTCAATAACACCGTTATTGGAATAGTGTTATAGGTGTTATAGGAATTCTCTTAATAATATCATGTGCGGGCTTGTGCAATACATTGTATTTTTTTTTTATTTATTTGTATTTATTTAAAGTATAAAAAGCAGATTGTACAAATAAGAGCTAAGTTCTTTTACCAGTACATATAACAAAAAAGTATCAAACAGGATAGTTAAAAATAAATTAATTTTATCAGCTTAAAAAATAAAAATAATAATAATAAAAAATAATAAATAGTCCACTAAAAAAGTTTCAATTTATGGTAGAAAAAAAAGTGAAAATAAAATTCTAAGCTGTATTATATGGTATTTCTATGTGCATGTATGTATGTTCATATTTACAAAATTATTGTCATATGCTTGTCTCCTATATGCCTCAATGATCTCTAAAAAAAACCAAATGAAAAATCATTAAAATTTTTTGTTCCAAGCGAACGCCGGATTTCAGATGGAAGCGAGTTCCAGAGTCTTACGGAGTGAACAAAAAACAGACGGCTACTTTCTAAATATAAATAATTTGGAGGATTAATTCTTAAAGTTCTAGATGACATCGGAAACTGTATCTTACTGTATAGGTAAGATGGCTTCTTATTGGCTATCAATCGTGCAATGGATAGGCAGTTACGGTAATTCGGGTAGTTTAAAAGTGAAAACCCTAAGATGGAATTCCTAAACGTGATAATATGACAAAACTTGCGCAGGTGGAAGGCATATCTAATTATGGAATTAAAAGCAAGTTCCAATTGTCTAAAGCATACTGAGTCTTATGAACTGTAAACCAAGCAAAAGTACGTAATATGTAGCACAAGAAGAGATCTTACTAGTGTTATTTGAATAAGTCGAAGACAACAAAAATCAGTTTTAGATCTTGAAAATAAAAAGGGATTTTATTAAAAGGAAAATGTATGGCTTCTGCCTAGCTGACAATTCAAAAAAAAAAGAAAAGGAAGTGTGTCTATTTGTCAAAAAATGACAGATCAAAAAAAAAACAAAATGTGGAAGAGAGACAAATACTCTCTTAGAAAAGATGTGAAAACAATTAAAGGTGTGATCACATTATTAATGTAACACTAGTTTGAGTCGAATGTCAGTCGGTATATAACGGGCGGATTTCCACAATAACCGCAGCCCAGCGTAAATTTTCTTTATTACAGCGCAGGTATGATCGGTAGCTGAAAGAGAATTGTTAAGAATTATGGCAAGGTTTTTGACCTCATTGATGAGGACCTCCACAGGGGCTGGTAAAATAAGTGTTTTCCAATTGTGTGGGGTTTCCTCGACTTCGCTATTAGTAAAGATATATTATAGGACGCTCGTAAACCATCGACGTCTTGCATAGATGATGACGCAAACAAATACTTACAAAAATATTAAAATGTTTTTTTGGTACTTAGCCTGTTACTTTTTCATAAACTGCAATAATGTATGGTTACACTATTAACGCAGGTAACTAAGGATTTTGTAAATTGTTTTTTCGTCAGTTTATTTTAATTCACTTTATTTAGCTATGTAATCACTTTGTAATCTCTTGTAATAAATTAGTAGATGAGTGTATTATCATTGATATTCCAACGAATTTCAAAACGCAAATGAAGTTTCAACCTAAGTGCAGATTTGATACATAGTAAAATATCAGGAGCATGTTTGAACTTGAACTTGATCATGATTTGCGTCAAATACAGAGGAAGTCAAAACGTGTCTAGAAGACTTGTACGCTCGAACACATTATCTTGCACGAACTTGTCCACGCATATTGACTTGCCGGGTTTTTTTATCTTATTCGAACTTGTGCACGCTTATCGACTTGTTGAGTTTTTTAAAAGTACAACAATTATACTTTCTAATAAAATATTAGTCAGTCTTATAGCAAGTTGGTGCACGTAACACAACTTATACAGTATCTTGAGCGTTTCAACTAAGAAATTGTCCTAATTAATAGGGTCGATTTTTAGACGTCGTCGACCCCGAAAATCAGTTTTCGTTCATGTTGACCCCTGGGAAACCGATTTCGACCCCAAGGCGTCGATATCAGCCACTTTGGGAATCCCCGCTCTAAACGCTGTAGGATATATCATTTTCTGCAGTAATTATTATGTCGTAAAATAATGTCCTTAAGAATCTGCTGCATATGACGTTGCCATATGACATCATCT
This sequence comes from Volucella bombylans, assembly GCA_949129095.1. NCBI lineage: Eukaryota > Metazoa > Arthropoda > Insecta > Diptera > Syrphidae > Volucella > Volucella bombylans. The sequence continues at coordinate 13,939,403 of OX422145.1, read as the reverse complement.
TTTTTGGTCTATATAAACCATTATGTGTGCTTAAGATCATCTTGATCTTGATCAACGTGAACTTATCTGTTGTTGACAAAAAAACCCTATCATATTTTCTTATCAATTCTTTGAAGTTTATTTGCTCGAATTTGTTGGCATGTATGTGCATTAATTTATTTAGTTGCTTGTTAAAAATTTCATCCCAGTTTAATTTTATTTGCCGAAGCCATTCCCGACCCAAAAGTGAATTTCGTTGCAATCTTACTACGTACATATTTAATTATTTGGTGTCTGAATTTATTTTAACGTCTACTAGTATGTATCCAAAGCACTCGATTTTATTTCCACAAAAACTCACCAGTTCCGTATCATTCTTTTGTAATCGCAGTTTGCCAAAGTGAAACGGAAATTATTAATTAACAGTTCGCACGAAATTTTGGAACGAAGTTTTATCTTAGCTGGATAATTGATTTGTAGCATTTCCTTTGATATACAACAAATTTCGTCGACTCGAATATCTTCCGCCTCAGCTACTTTTTCTAACCGGTTGGTGACTTCCCGTCCATTCCGTTTTGCTTTGAAACAAACTCGCTTTAAATGCCCTTTTGTATTGCAGTACGTGCAGACTATATTAATAAATCTACAATTGTTTGATATGCGCTGTGTGCTAGCACACCCGTAGCATGTCAACATTGTCGACATTGCCTGTCTGAATGATGAGTTTGAATTTTGTAACCCCGCTTCACTTGTACTCTTCTTCTTTTAAGTTATTTCTTTGGCTAAGTTGACATTAGCTGTAAACTCCTTCTTCAGTTTCAGTTTTACGAGTAGATGCATTTTATTTTCTTAACACTAACTCTTATATACTAACAAAAAATGCTTAAATTCTAGCTTACAATGACTTAATAATCTAATACTAACTTACTGGCCCCACATAGGCACTTTAAGCTACTCTAAATTCTTACAACTATGTCTTTCGACTTCATTTACATTTTACTTAGAACTATTTATTTTGTATACTTAAAGCTAAGAAAAAAAATTTGTTAACAAAACTTAGCATATGGACTTTTTTTTTTTCTTAATAAAAACTTAGTATCTAACTTAAAATAAACCTTAGCCTACCTAACCTAAATGTACAATACACACATAAACACACATAGACATTATACACAATCATATACATATATCAGTATACACCTTTGTATACACTGATATATGTATATGTTTCTTAAATGCTAACCTAAACCTATGTAAGCTGGCCACCGCTATTCACAGAGCAAATAAATTGGTCAGCTCTGCCTCTTTAGTGAGGCTGGTCCGTAATTGACGGAAACGACGACGAAACATCTTGTCCATCATTCAACCACTGAACCTGAGGCGATCCACACTGCCGTGTGCGACGTCTCTGTCGTAGTTGAGTCGCCTGTCCCCAGCTGTCCGAGCGACATGGAAGATTAACGGCACCGTTGATCTATCCTGGATCAACCCTAACTGATCTAGGTAGAGGAATGCTTCCGGTGGAACGAAGCCGTCAGAGCGCACACTCTAGTGGTAAAAGTAATTGGGGTAGTAAGCCCCAGATATCAGGTTATTCGTCGAGGTCATTGCACTTGCAATGTGCCTTCGAGTCAGCTTAATTACGAAGTTGTCCACTCGTATTAGGTTCGCCCTATTGTAAAGGACCTCATTAGGATAAAATTTCTTGTACTCCGACTCTTGTGTTCTGTACCGGCGAAGACAAGCCCTAAGACAAGCCCTCTCAAACAGCCGAATCTTTTCCATTAAGCTTGCTCGTACATTGAACCACACGGGACACCCAAATACCAGCATGGGCCTGACAAGGGCCATGTAGCAGATTACCTTTACCCTCGCATCGAGTTGGCTGCTATAAAACAGTCTCTTTGTAAGGGCAACAGCACCTTTAGCTCTGGCCAGAGCAGCATCTACATTTTTGCCAAAATACAGAAACTGATCTAGCCAGATTCCAAGGTATCTTACTACATTTCGACAGGCAAGAGGTTGTCCGTGTTGTCCAATGATAGAGAATTTTCGCCAATTTGTTCTGGTATCCCTAGAGGCTCCAGACAACGGCGTCCTAAAGAGAATGGTTTCCGACTTCTGAAAGTTGATTTTCAACTTCTAGTCATCGCAAAATCGTCTTATCTTATCGAAGTCACTCTGCAAGAGAGTATTAATAACCTCGATTTTTGGACCTGTTCTGTACGCTACCAAATCGTCTGCGTACGCAATAGTATGGGGAAGTGAACCTATCAAGTCGCTTGTATAAATGTTAAATAGAATCGGCGAATTGACCGCGCCTTGCTGAAGACCATTTTTAATTTGAAATATTCCAACAGTCACATCACCATTCTTCACGATGAACTGTCTGTTAGTTAGCATATTATAAAGAATGTACAAGAGTGGTTTACTGATCCCCAGCCTAGTCAGTTTATAGAAAAGACCCTCTAAACATACGGTGTCGAAGGCTTTCTCCAAGTCAACAAAGCAAGCACCAGTGCACTGTTTCTTGCCTTTATTCCATTGGATATCAGAAACCAGTTTAGACGCGGCGTGTGAGATATCATGTCCCGCCTTAAAACCGAATTGATTATCCGGAACTATATGTTTGTCCTCAACCCACCTAGACAGAGCTCTATTGATTACCTTTTCAAAAACCTTACTGATATTCGGAAGGAGACTTATCGACCGGAGATTCGCCGGATTGGATATATATATCCTTTCCCTTTTTGGGGATAGGTTGAACCACCGCCGTTTTCCAATGCGCTGGATAATGTGCATTATTCATTGCATTATTAAACAGGGTGGTGTAAATGTCCACCGCTTCTAGAGGAAGATGTCGAAGCACGATTTTCGGAATACCATCGGTCCCCACCGATTTCTTAGCCCTGATTGTGTCGAAAATCTCATGGAGTCCTTCCTTCGAAATGAACGTTGGTAGGACACCCTCTCTGGCAATGACGTTATTTGCCATATTTTCGTCGCTAAACAGGGTGAAACCAGAGCCCTCGGATCGCTAGTTCCCTATTTCATTTCGAATGCAGAAGTTGTGCACCAAGACGCGATTCTCCAGGTCGTAATTAGGGCCAATGTTATCAATAGCCTTGTATACTTCCTGGAAAGTCGCCCCTGTGGCCTCAACCTTCTCCTGCGGCCTCATTTGGATCAATGCCTGCTGTTGTCAGTAACCGTTCGTTGTCTGTTGTCCGGACTATTTTAAGACACTGGAGGTCGTTTTGATTTTTTCTCCGAAATAGTTTATTTATTTGCGGAAACATATTCGGGTTGCTGGTGTTTATAGCCCGAAACTTGTTGTTCCAATACAAACTTACAGAAATTCTGTAATTTTCTTTTATTAGCGTTTGGATATTTTTAATCGACGACTTCAGTGTCCTAATCTCCGGGTCTTGTCGGTCAGTTAACTGTCTGTACAAGTTTTTAAGTCTTGTCAGAAGTCTACTTTTCTGTCGGTGCAGTGCGTCAATAGTAGGATTGCGGAACAGGTCTTCGTTAGTCGTACGTCGATACCGCGGTATTGTAGTGTCCATAGTTTGTTTACTTGTCTCGTCCATTTGTTTTAGGTAATTGTCGATCTCCCCGTTTGACAAATTCCTATTGGACGGTGGGTTTCCAGTAGACAATTCATAGTGAGAGTGGACAATTTCGTCATTAAGTTGACTCGAAGGCACGTTGCAAGGGCAATGAATTCATCGATCAGCCTGACCTTCGGGGCTTACTACCCAAATTATATGTATCACGAGAGAGTTCGCATTGACGGCATTATTCCTCATGAAGCGTTCCTCTATTTAGATAGCAAAGGTCTGATCCAGGACAGATTGGCGGTGCCGCTAATCTTCCACGTTACACAAGTCATCTGATAGGTTCACTTCACCAGGCCATGGCGTACGCAGGCGACTTAATCGCGTACAGAACAGGTCCAAAGAATGAGGTCATTAATATACTCTTGCAACGTAGCTTCGATAGAATTAAACGATATTGCGATGACTGGAACTTGAAAATTTACTTTCAGAAGTCGGAAACCATTCTCTTTAGAACGCCTTTGTCTGGGCCTCAAGGGATACCAGAAAGAATTGGCGAAAGTTATCGAGATCGTGGGGCAGCATGGGGAGCCACTTGCTTGTCGAAATATAGTCAGATACTTTGGGATCTAGCTAGATCAGTATCTGTATTTTAACAAACATACAGATGTGCCCTCTGGCTAGAGCCAGAGCTTGTATTTGGTTGTCCCGTGTGGTTCAGCGTAAGGGCAAGTTTATTGGAAAAAATTCGGCTGTTTGAGAGAGCTTGTCTTAAGACTTACCTTCGCTTATACAGAACACCAGAATCTTACTACATAAAATTCTATTATAATGAGGTATTTTACAACAGGGCGAGCCTAATAAGAGTGGACAATTTCGTCATTAAGTTGACTCGAACAACTTGATCGCCGGGGCTTACTACCTCAATTATATGTATCACGAGAGAGTTCGCTTTCACGGCTTTATTCCTCCAGAAGAGTTCCTCTACTTGGATGTGAAAGGTATGATCCAGGACAGATTAGCGGTACCGCTAGTCTTCCACTTCGCTCAAACAGCTGTGGACAGGCGACTCAACTACGATAGAAACATCGGATATGGGAGTGCGGAACGTCTCCAGTTCAGTAGGTCGGTAGGCAGTCGCGACATGATGGATATCAATTTTGGTGTCTAATTCCTCCAGTACTAGGTAGCTCCATTGGAAGCAAAGTCGGTCGTCAGTCTAATTTATTAGCCGTGGTCGGCTTACATAGTTTTACGTAGGATTAGAGTAGTTTTAAGAAAAAAAAAATAATAATAAATAAAATCACACAAAAAGAGTTGCAAAAAAAAAATTATATTAGAACAGAGGTGGGTAACTATCTCTAAAATAAGGAATTATAAGTAGGTTAAGATTTAGTTGTAGATAGTTTATAGGTGTAGTTTTAAGTTTTATATTATAACAAAAATTCCAGATACTAAATTTTTCTCCTTAAAGCTTATTTTCTTATTTTTAGCTTTGATAAATATAAAAACAAAAATCGACGTTAGAAACGTCGAAATGCATGGATTAAATGGATGTTTAACTTAGAGTTCCCTCATGGGGCCACTAAAGTCCCATTTACAATACGTTGCGATACGTTGTTCGAAAACGAGAGCGCATGAAATGTCAAAAATATTTCCGTAACATGTAATTCAATGTGTTCGTTTACAATAATGCGAGTCTCGCAGCGACCATCGCAGTCAATTTCGAAAATCTGGAAAACTCTCGCATCTCGTAATACGTGACAGCTAAATTGTTGTTGTTTTGATTTTGAGCTTTTTATTTGTGAGTGGTGTTTTAACGCATCACTGTAAACAGACGTCCGATGTCTGAATGCGAGATCTCTCGCATTCGAATTCGAATGCGACTCTCGTATCGCATCTTGCAGTATTGTAAATGGGGCTTAAGTTAAAATAAGATTATTTGTAAATAACTTACTAATTTTTAAAATTTTTTTTTGTCTAAATGAATTCTAAAAATAAAAGTGCATATAAAATGAAAATGAAATGAATGAAATGGTAGTGGACTGGCTTCCAAATCGGAATGTTCGGTGTTCGAAACCCAGTCTCGCCCGAAAGACATATTCATTTTTTCAGTTAACGAAAATCAAGTATGATGAGTAGCTGACTAGAAATCAACAACAAGCCAATCTACACTAAGAATTTAGTCTGCCCATTAAATATTGGATGCCGCTCATGGAGCGAAATAACCACTGAGCCCAAACATCTTTCTTTCTCTCTATCCTATTTCCAAAAAATAACACGTACTCAGGCACTTTAAGTGTATTCATACCCACATGAGTGTTAAGTTCTTAAAAAAAAAATAGATCCCGTGAAACAAAATGAGGACCATATGGTTCTGTTAGTGAAAAATCAAACCGCAATTATTGATTCAACGTTAAACATATTTAAGGAAGAACAGTCATTCACTAAAAGACAACTTAACCAACTGAATGAAGTATTAGATCAACTCTGCAAGAAGATGGACAAGTACGATGCATATGAACAGCTGTCTTCCACTGTTTTAAATACACTGCTGATGATGATAAATTTTCAAAACACTCAGAACATTTTACTCAATATTGTGTTGTCAACACACAGTGGAGCAGTGCATCGGCTTATATTGCGTGTACAACAGTTTAAGAATGAATTGACTCGGATACACGACCACGTTCCGCGATCATTGATGATACCTGGCGAGAGGCATCTTTATAAGAGTCTCCAGTTAAGAGGACGAGTTACTGGACGCAACATCATTATCGAAATTGCCCTTCCTCTAAAATACAGCGAAGACTTCAAGATATACAAAGTCTTGCCTGCATCTACTTGGCATAATGGACTTTTCCTATATCATACCCTCTACTTATTGGTGAATATTGAGGTAACTATTATCCTATAAATAAAAACGAATTTTAAGATTGTCATCTTCAATCACCAATTCCGTATTGGTGCAACATTCAGCAACCGATTTATATATCTGAAGCGGCAGCGATTGTGAAATCAGCATTCTATGCTACAATCAGCAGTTGTCAGAGACATGTTTAACTCACCCCATCCCACCAATAACATAATGGATAAAAATGCATCAACCAAATACTTGGATCTTTAGCGTGTCAAATGAAGCAACGGTTAATATTATTTGCAACTTTAATCCAATACCAAAAATACTAAAGGGTAGTGGAATAATACATTTATCACCAAATTGGATCATTAAAGATCAAATGATAATAGTTATTGGGAAGCAGATAATAACTATCACGATAAACTCATCATTTCTTCTATCACACAACCTTTCGGAGTAGCTAACAACACTACACTGCAAGCGGGAACCAATACTTATACTACAAATTGACATTTCATTGCAAATTTCAAGGCTGGAGCATTCGATTCAGGTTGACAAAGGTCAGAAGAGCATACTGAGCAGTATAAAGATCCACAGGATCTTTATTACTGTTCACACAACTTGTCGCTGTCCTATTAAAATGGTGGAACAGCCGTACTCTAAGCCCAGCCAAACCAATAATCAGAATTTTGAAGAAGACGATTTCCACATTACATCTCTGTTAGGAGGCCCCAGCATGTTGTGACATAAGACCATGTGACATAAGGCCATATTTGAAAATATGACATAAGGCTATATTTCGGCGTATGAATTTATGTCACTTTTACAAAGCGACATAAGGCCAAATGGATTTGTAGGCGTTACCTGAAAAAATTTCATCTTTAAAAGCTCAAAATGATTAAGGATTTATATAAAAACTGTACATGTTTATTTTTCAATAAAGACAATTATGTCAATTTATGTAAGAAAAATAATAAATTGTAAACACTTCGAACAGAATATAGTTATGCTATTTGCGGTAATTTGTCCATAAATTGGGCAAAGAATTGCATTATTGTTCTTTGCATAGTTCTCCAACTGCCGTGTAAAACAATTAGAAGTGTAATGACTTTCCTATGCATGAATAATTGCCTACAAAATCTAAACTTCAGTTTACTTTATTACTTCATCCAGTGCTCAGAAACGGAAGTTTAGATTTTGTATGTAATTATTCATGCATAGGAAAATGATTACACTTTAAATTGTGTTCATATTGTTTTACACAGCTGTCGGAGAACTAAACAAAGACCAAGAATGTGGTCAGGGTCATTCCTAATCAAAAAACTGTTTTTTTGTTATTAGGGAAAAAAACATGCTCTTATGTCTCAAATTTATGAAGTGAAGTACGGCTTTATGTCACTTTGTGAAAGCGTCATAAGGCCATATTTTATAATATTTTGAAATATACCCTTATGTCATATGGCCTTACATTACGACACCCATCAAGATAACTTGAATTGAACGTTACGATGGTCAGTTTCTAATTCATTGAAGAAGAGAGTCATCGCTCACATATGCAAGTGCAACTATCTTGCTTTCGCCAGATTGATGTACGCTTTGGTTCCACTTATCGATGATGCATGCCATCAAATCCCCAGCGGACCTATTGCTACGAAAACCGTACTGCCGATCATTGAGAAATTTTTGTGTTTAGAGATATTTCACGAACTGATGGGTTATCAGCGTTTCCGTGAGCTTGGCAAGAAGGGATGTAAGTGCAATGATTCTGTAGGAGGACAAAAAAAAAGAAGTCCCTTTTCGGATGGAAAAGCTTACGCCAAGCTTGGCCAGCGGATTCATGTATGCTGGGATCTTTAAGTACTCCTGCTACTACCTGATTGCGAATGTGGATTCGTCGCATTGCAAATTCGACGCACTCTAGTGCAAGCGGAGACAGAGTACAATCCACTTCCAGATTGAGCTAGCCGCAAAGTATGGAATGGCATTGTAAATAAACGTCGGGACGGAGGATGAGGCAGAATTTCTGAGTTTTTTGACAAACGCTTAGTAATTTCATGGCTCGTTTAAACTTTTTTCGGTTTTCTTCTGCCGGGTTGGTCTTGAGGGACCGAAAAAAACATTTCTCTATCCCTGATAACCTCCTTACAACTCTTGGTTTGATACTTTTCGTCTGATGAGCGATAAAGCATCTCATTCCAAGGAGAATAGTGTCATATCATATCAGCAGCGTCGTCCGCGTCGTTATCGAGGAAACATAACCACCAGTTAAAATTCTTAAAGAAGCTGTTAAGTCCGCTTTAATTGGCTTTCTTGTGTCGCCATACGGTCCTTTCAGTAATCTTTTCTCTAACTGTGTGGTCGGCGTACGAGAAATTAGTTGATATGACACAACGGTCCGATTTACTCGTAGCTATCAATATCTAGTATTCGTGTGGTCTTATTTTCAGCTGTATTAAGTTATTTTCCGCAGCGAAGATCTCAACACACCGTCCTTCGAGTGTTGTGTTTACAGAATGTCGAAGACATCCAGAATTGTGTATATTAAACTCGTCCGTATTAACGATTTCAGTATTAGGATACCGGAATACAATTCTTCGGAATACAATGGAGTCAGACAGAGCATCAAACTCGTAAGAAGTCGAATTGCTGTCTAGTTTTGGGGCCTCTATAAATAAAGCAGTAGTGGATAATATGTTTACGGAGGTGGAATTCTAATACATTGGCACTAGTTCTTAGCCAGGTGTGTTTCACTAAGTTTTTTTCCCCCTTAAAAAGGACTTAATACTCAGTGGGTCTTACTACACTTAAAATTGCTGAGCACATGTTAAGTTTTTAGGAAAATGGGACAGAGAGAGAAAGATTTTTGGGCTCATTGCTTATTTCTCTCCATGGGTCGCATCCAAAATTTAATGGGGAGACTAAATAACTAGTGTAATTGGACTTGTTGTTGTATTCTAGGCAACCATCCATCTTACGTGAATTTAGTTGCCTGAAAATAAATGTCTTTCGAGCGCAATTGGAATTGAACCCCGAACTATCCGATTTGGAAGCCAGTACACCACCACTTGAACCACGGCCAAAACAGCTGGCCTGTAGGGATTAGTGATTACTTCTTATCCCGCAGATATTTGCTATGTCCGCTAAAAAAAAAAAAAAAAACACCAACAATACAAACACCACCTATACGAAAATTTTGATGTTGGTTCATCGAATCAAATCGTTACAGGTGTTATGCCCCTTAGTTATAGGAACAAAATTCATACTCACAATATTATTTTTTTCTCAAAAACATAGTATCATCTAAACAGGTAGATTGCTATTGCAATTACTCGTATCTTCAGAAATTCTTTTTGACAAATATGTATATCCTGGTATCCCTATGACAGTTTTCAAGGCCAAGGTTCTTGTGCCATTTATTGTAACCAGAGTAAGAGGCAAATATTTCTAACTTCCCTGTACTGCAGATTTTTGTTGAACAGGGATCTTTTGTGTAGTAATTTTTTTGCGGATGTATGGTAATCTCCGTTCCGTAACCCAAAAAGGCAGATTCGTTAATGTTTTTAATATCATATTTCCTTGTCTAAATATATTGCACTTAATTCTTTTTCTATGATGTGTATGGGGAAATCTAAACTTGTTATATGTACAATTGCACCACGATTGGTCAAAGTGTCATTTGCGTTTTGTGTTATCTTATTGCTCACAATTGTCAAAGCCGCGAAACATGTTACAGAGACTAATTGAATTATGTGCACTTTCTCACCAGCTGTGACATTCTCACATGGGTGACATCCACCATTTAATGGGGAGACTGAATATTTATGTATACCGCCCAGTATAAGGATATAATTGTTTTACACTTGTTACTATATTACTCAAATTCTGACTCTAACTTTTATGTTCTCCCTTGGCTGGATACTTGACGATTTCTTTTTATTTCTCCTTTATGGCTGGATACTCATTCTTACGTTTGGCGGATATACACGTTAACACTATGTTTTCATTTTCTACTTGAAAAGGGCTATCCCGGTTGAGCCCCCAATTAATATTTTATGCTTAATTATATTATATTATATACCTCGAACACTGACGTAATGTATCTCATCTCACCTTGTTCTATCGCTATTTTCACCACCAGCGCTCCATCGAAATTGCCAGTAGCATTCCGCTCGTGCAAACTTTGAACTGTAATACCCGTCTCGCTATGAATGCTCATCAGTAGACCCTCAAGCCCACTTTCGGACGTACTCTAAAATATAGCGATTCCTTCCTAAGCCATAAAACTCGCTCATGAAATGCCCTGCCGAGCTCTTTACTTCCTAGTCATTATAACATCCAATCATCGTACATCGGTACCTCTCTTTCTTTCCTCCCTAATTTTCCTTTGTAAGCGCTGTGTGTTAAGGGTACTAATAACACTTGAGCGCGTGCTAGTTTAGAAAAAAAAATAAAAAATACAAGTTTTACTAATGATCAAAAATATAACCATAGACATGTACAGCCTGACTTCAGCCATAGAACGGAACGGCTGGTGTTTGAAAAAACTTCCTATTTAGGTATATGGTTGTGCTATCATGGAAAGTCATCTTGTTTGGTAATGACCTCATCAATATTCTAGATAATTTATGCGGAATTTAAAATTTTTTGTACAGATGTAGTTTCCCTTATCTCAGCTAGTTTTAACCATATACAGCTAGCGCTAACTTAGGTATATATATATATATAAATACTCGTATATATATATTATAATGTAGGTATATACATATGTATATGCAAAACATATATGGTCAGTTTGCTATTCAGAGCGTCACCATAGTTAGTTTGAAGAAGGAATTGGTGGAGGCTATCTATTCGATGTGCTTGTTAGTCATAATTTCTTTTAAAACATACATAAATCTATACATATTTATATTTGGGTACGTCTGCATATATATCTAAGATTTATTTTTTTCTTTAACAGAAAAAGCCATCACATGGGAAACTGATCAGAAACCGAACAATGAAGGTGTGCAATTGCCATGGCTTTTACTGACAATTACTGGCCTATTGCTAACTATAATTGCAATAAATGGTACCCGAAGAGGATTCCACAGACATTTAGGAAGAGTAAGACTACATAGCCGACGTCAAAATTTAAATGGGAATTATAGTGAAACCACCACGCTTGCTAACAACATGGAATATGATGTTATTGTAGAAAAGGGAGCATAGAAGAATATTTGGGTAACCCCCCTATATATACCTTTAAACATACTTAAAATCTATGTATTAAAATAAATCGAAAATATTAATAAAAGAAAAGTGAATATTTTAGAAAGAAGTACAATATATGTTTTTTCTAATATTATCTATTTATAAATTAACTTTTCTCATCATAAGACATCTTAATGAAAACAAGTCTGTCCGTGTGAACTTCACTCTCAAGAAAACTGACAATACACCTGTGTTTATTAACGCAGTACAAATTCCTTTCGGGAATGTGGCCAAATATCTTGGTATAACATTCGAAGCTAAATTTAAATGGAGAGCACACGTTAAGAAAAAACGTGAAGAACTTGAGATTAAGTATAGAGACATGTACTGGCTTCTTGGAAAGTATTCCAAGCTGAGTTTAGAAAACAAATTGCTGCTATACAAGCAAGTGCTAAAACCGGACTGGACATATGGTATACAGCTTTGGGATAGTAGCAAAATTAGTAACGTTTAGAGTCCAAAACAAAGTTATCCGAGGGTTTGTTAATGCACATTAGAAACGATGATATCCACAGCGACCTAGGAGTCGAAAACGTTCTGAACGAAATTAAAAAGTTTGCGCGAAAACACAAAAATCGACAAGGATACACGAATATTTCAGTTCAACAGATCCTTGATGAGACAAATCTATTGCGCCGTCTGAAAAGGACTAAGCCTCTCGATCTAGGGCGGTGGTCATCAGCGCTTAATTTTTAAAGGACGTAGAAAACTTCAATGGAAAATCGCCTGCAAAATATCTTATTAAAGCAAAATGGAACGGGAAAGAAGAACTGCTTGTTGAGTGTGAACTCAGTCGTAGTTTGTATATGGTAGGAGTTTTTTTTAGTGAGTATGAATCTCACACTACTATAAGCACAGGGCTTATAGTGTCCATGAAGATTTCTCACATATCCAAAAAACAATATTAATGAATAAAAATGTCGTTCTATAATTTAATGAACAATAAGTCCTAAATTAATTATTTTGCAAAGTTCTGATGTGGGGTGACAATCAGTACTTAATATTTAAGAGAAAAAATAAAAATAAAAAGAAACTGAGGCTATAATTTATGTTACTAATATAAATTTAAAATATTAATTTCTGGACTTAATATATAATTATTAAAGAAAATGAAAATGTAAATACTTAAGAAATAGAGTTAATTTATGCTGCCTTTTAGGATACTCGTATAATTTTTAACGATTCTAGAGTTATCAATAGGAAATAACCAGTTCTTTATTTTTTTAGTATATACTTATAGGATTTTCCAATAAGGACTTGACAACTTTTTTTTAAATAAAACGCAAACCATTTGAGATATTTCAAAATTTTATTATCGGCTTGAAGTACAATCAAAACATTTATGAATGGAACTCAACTTCGTTCATATGGCCACCGCGGACACGTTTGCAGCGGTCGATTCGTTGGACCCAATTTTCAACGACTCGGCCACACATTTCGGCTGAAACGGCCGCTATTTCGCGTTCAATGTTGGCTCTGAGCTCTTCCAATGTCGTCGGCGTATTGGCATAAACCCATGACTTAACGTAGCCACACAGAAAATAGTCAAACGGCGTTAAATCGCACGAACGAGGCGGCCAATCGACTGGTCCATTTCTTGAGATAACACCCTCACCATATTTACTCTTCAATAAATCGATTGTAGAGTGTTCTGTGTGGCTTGTGTCATCATCTTGTTGAAATAACATGTCGTCCAAGTCCATATCTTCCAATTCGGGCCAAAAATAATCGGTGATCATGGCGCGATAACGCTGACCATTCACGGTAACGATACGATAGTTATCGTCGACGAAAAAATATGGCCCGATAACACGGCATGCATGTAAATCGCACTAAACAGTTATTTTTTATGGATGAAGTGGTGATTCATGAAGCACATGTGGATTTTCACCCGATGAATAACGCATATTTTGCTTATTGACGAACCCATTGAGCCAAAAATGAGCTTCGCCACTGAAGATGATTTTGCGATGAAATCTATCATCTTGGCGCATCTTCTCCAGAACCCAATCGGAGAACGTACGTCGCTTCCAATGGTCCATCGGCTTCAATTCTTGAGTCAGCTTGATCTTGTATGGGTGTAAACCCAGATTCTTACACAAAATACGTCATAATGTGGTCTGAGCGATGCCCAATTCTTGAGAACGCCGTGAAATTGACTGATTTGGATCGTTTGCTACGGACGCCCGAACGGCTGAATGTCCTATTCGGACTCCCACCCCTGAAGAGCTAATATCGAAACCAAATACAACTGAGTTTCAAACCACTACAAAAACAATTTTCCTTTCTCCTCCTTCTACCTTTCCATTTTCAACAGTAAAATTTTATCTAAACCCTTAGTCGAGCGTAAAAAAAAAAAAAAAAAAAAAAAAAAAAACATGGTGGAGCAAATTTTGAAGGTCCTTGCGGTGAATGTTAATTCACTGATTAGAACTGAACGAAGAGCCGCGATGTTTAAATTGCTACAAGACCAAAGTCCTGATGTGCTTTTCGCTAGCGACACCAAACTAATTGATAAGCACAAACTGGAGTACAATAATTATATTGTTAGAAGAAGAAATCTGCCCAGATCCCAACATAGAGGTGGTGTCGCGATCTTCATTAAAGAAGGTATAAAATTTCACAGAGTGTACAAGGGAGTGTTGCGCAGGTTCCGGGTGTTGGAGGCAGTCGTCATTTACATACCGCTGCGCAGTCGAAAGCGGCTGTACTTGGCCTCTGTTTATGCACCTGAGGCTTCACAATCCACTATATTCATTACAGAGCTCAACACGCTTTTTCGACTTCTGAGGCTGGAATCGGGGTAGAATTATTTTATAATCGGCGGGAATTTCAACGCTAAAAACAGAGATTGGGGAAATAATTTTCCAAATACTAGAGAGAACCTACTACTCGATTGGTGGAGTCAGCACGATGCCATGTACAGACTCGGTCTTAAACCAACGGATAACCCATCGTTTCCCAGAGGCGGGCCTTATTTGGATCTACTACTGTACGACGAACGTATACGACTGACGGGTACGAATTTACAAACGCGACACTGTCTGCGCACAGGGACCATTGCGGTTTTAGCACCGAAATTACAGTTTCTAACGAAATTGCGGAATTGGAGCAGTTTGTCTAAAGATATTCTTACAACTATAGTAAGACTCGATGGACACGCTTCTCCGCAACCTTGACAAGAGCACTCTTCTCGAATACGCGCCACCCACCGTCCAAAAGGAATTTGTCAAACGATGAGATCGACAAGTATCTAAAACGAATGGACGAGACAATTAAACAAACTATGGACGCTAGAATACCGCGGTATCGACGTACGACTAACGAAGATCTGTTCCGCAATCCTACTATTGACGCACTACACAGACAGAAAAGTAGACTTCTGTCAAGACTTAAAAACTTGTACAGATAGTTAACTGACCGACAAGACCCGGAGATTAGGACACTGAAGTCGTCAATTAAAAATCTTCAAACGTTAATAAAAGAGAATTACAGAATTTCTGTAAGTTCATATTGGAACAACAAGGTTCGGGCTGTGAACACCAGTAACCCGAAAGCAGGACTTGATCCCAATGAAGCCGCTGAAGATAATGACTTCTTTGTGATCGAGGGCAGTTTCCATTCGAGCAGTCATTGCAGGTGTAACAAAAGGAAATCCGAACTCCACATTGGATCAACTCGCTTCCATCGCTGACGAGATGATCGACGCCGTCCGCATAAATTCCGTCGATTCAGCACAGCAGAGATTCAACACAAATCCTTCCACGTCTGCAATAGCCCATAACAACAACACACAAGTAAGCTCAGTGAATTAGAAGAATATTTCCCTTCAGGAGCGCGTCATTCAACTTGAAAAAACCCTTGTCGCATCGAGACCAACTTAAACCAAAGTGATAACCAATGCTCTCGCTTACACAGTCGCTCACACTCTCGTGCTAATTACCAACCCACATCATCACAGCCAGGCGAAACGCGTCAGGACAAGACGTGTTGGTTTCATAAAAAGTACGGTCAAGCAAAAGTATGATCCACCATGCAATTTAAACAAAAATAACCCAAAAAACTGATACCTTCGACAGCATCCAAACAAACTGCTGTCGACCAAACCACCTCCGTACAACCACACATACACACAGCAGCACCACTCTCAACGTTCAGGCAATCGTCTATTTATCAAAGATTGTCATTCGAAGCGCACATTTTTGATAGACACTGGCGCTGATATATCCATCATCAGTGCAAGAGAGAGCAAACAAGTGTACTCTAACATTGCAACAACAAAACTCTACGCCGTCAATAATTCCACAAAAGACACGTTCGGACACGTTAGACTGACTCTGGATTTTGGATTTCGACGACCGCTGGAATGGAATTTCATTGCTACAGATAATACGCACAACATCATTGGCGCAGATTTTCTCCGTCATTTCAATCTCCTGGCGAATATGGAAAATTCAGCAATTATTGATGACAGCAACGCCAAAATCAAGAGTCAAGCTACCTGCGCCGTCGCCTCTCCGCTTTTATCGCCAAAAACGTACAAAACAAACGATAAGGGATTACAAATACTCAACGAATTCAAGGACATCACACAGGTACATCAAGCGAAAAACACTTCAAGTGCAAGTAATGTGACACATTGTATTGAAACACAAGGTCGACCAATTTTCGCTAAACCCCGCCGTTTGACGCCTAAAAAGTTCCACGCCGCAAAAGATGAGTTCGAGTATTTGATGAGAATTGGTGTTTGTCGTCCATCGAAAAGCCCATATGCATCAGCTTCTTTCCATGTTATGCGGAAAGCGGACACTACATGGAGGCCCTGCGGCCATTATCGCGCACTCAACGCTCAAACAGTTCCGGACAGATACCCCTACCTCATCTACAGGACCTATCAAATAGATTACATGGAAAGACCAAAATCGATTTTACCCGCAGATACCATCAAATTGCTATCGAAGAGATCGATATACCGAAGACTGCTATCACAACACCGTTGGGTCTTTTCGAATTCCTACTGTGATAACCACTTAAATGTGAGCAGCGACATCTAGCAGAAAATGTCGATACTGGAATAACAAAGTCTCGACCAAAGAGTGGAATCGAATTTTCTAGCAAATTGGAAATTGTATGGGCCGCTGGATGGCGAGGATTGTTCTCGAAGTATGTCATCAAGTATAAATACCAGCATCCCAAAGGTATGCAAATCAGTTCCAAAGTTGAATTTGAAGTGTTAATTAGAAGAAGTGATTAAGTGGTTTAAGTAAGAGATAAGAAAAGTATAAGTGGTTGAGGAATTGAATTGTACTGAGAGAAAGAATTAAATAGTGAATTGTAACTGTACTGAATAAAGGGATTTGTATTGAAAAGAATAAGTTCTATTATTTGTACCCACACAAACATTCTACAATTAGAAGAAGTGATTAAGTGGTTTAAGTGAAAGATAAGAAAAGTATAAGTGGTTGAGGAATTGAATTGTACTGAGAGAAAGAATTAAATAGTGAATTGTAACTGTACTGAATAAAGGGATTTGTATTGAAAAGAATAAGTTCTATTATTTGTACCCACACAAACATTCTACAATTAGAAGAAGTGATTAAGTGGTTTAAGTGAAAGATAAGAAAAGTATAAGTGGTTGAGGAATTGAATTGTACTGAGAGAAAGAATTAAATAGTGAATTGTAACTGTACTGAATAAAGGGATTTGTATTGAAAAGAATAAGTTCTATTATTTGTACCCACACAAACATTTTACAATACTTTAAACAACTTCTAGCGTATCAAACTCAGATAGAACGACTGGTGCCATCCGAAAAAAGTCGAGGAGATTTAGAAGACTTGTATATCTCCACAAAAACCAAAATTCTTTCTCTTTTGGGATCTAATCGACGTCTTAGTGTTGCAGAGTCAACATTTTCTCTTCCACATTCAGTTAATCATTTACCAAAGTTAAAGTTACCTCGATTTAATGGTAAATATTCTGAATACAAGAATTTCATTCATTCGTTTACTACTTTGGTGGACAACGATCCATCGTTAACAAAAATAGAAAAATTCAACCACTTCTTGACACGTTTAAGTGATAAGGCATTAGGAACAGTTAAAGCGTTTCAGGTTACTGAGGAGAACTATCCAAAAGCTATCCATCACTCAAGGAAAGATACGACAATAACTGTTTGATCTTTTTAGAGTACATTGCAGAGCTGTTCGAGTTACCGAAGGTTCAAAAGTCATCTGCCAATTCCTTGCGAAGCTTAGTAGACAATATTTCAGATCTCTACAATTCACTTCAATCAATTGGGTCATCTGAGGATATATGAAACGCAGTTATTATATATATCGCAATGTCCAAACTCGACTCTGAATCTCAGTCAAAATGGGATGAACATTTGGATTATACAACCCTTCCTAAGTGGTCTGAATGCGCCAACATACTCAGCAAACGATGTCAATATCTTGAAGCGAGGGAAAGTAAACAAGTTCGATCGGAACCAGCTTGTCGAAGTTTGAACAGGCAACATCAGAATTATCGTTCCCTAACATCATTGCATATGACTCAACGGTCTTGTGTTTTTTGCCGCGATGGTAGCCATTCTATCTCAAGTTGTTCCAGTTTCAATACTCTTTCTGTCAAGGATCGATTTAAAAACGCTAAGAAACTAGGGCTTTGTCTTAATTGTCTAGGAAAGGGTCATGGTCTAGCAAAATGTCCATCAACATACAGATGCAAGAACTGCAAACAACCTCATCACACTCTCTTACACCGGACACAACCCAGCGAGAGCACTGGAAGGAACGAAGAAGCTTCTAGGTCACGCAATATGGGCAGAAGTGACGGACCATCAACATCAGCAGTAGTTCACGCAGCAGTTGAAAATATAAGGGTTCAAAACACCCAAGTTATTCTGGTAACGGCATTGGTTCTTGTTCAGGATTCGTCAGGTAGCTTCCAAACAGGTAGTGTTCTACTTGACTCAGGCTCGCAGGTTAACCTAATTAATGAAAGATTCACAAATAGTCTTCATCTCAAGAAGGAGAGAAAACAAGTAGGCATTGCTGGAATCGGAGTTAGTGAGACAAAAATAAATTTCCAAACGCAGACAACTATTCGCTCGAGGTACAACAATTTCGAGTTGTCTCTTGAATTGCTCGTCGCTCCATCAATAACCGGATACCAGCCAGAAAAAATGTTAAATGTGAGGAATTGGAACATGCCCTGTAATCTGGAGTTGGCAGACGAACACTTCAATCAACCATCATCAATAGACTTGCGTTTGGGTGCTGAAACATTCTTCGACTTGCTGCAGACAGGGCAAATCAAACTCGGCGAAGGACTTCCAACGCTACAAAGGACGTTATTAGGCTGGATAGTGTCGGGCAGATACAAAACAAAGGACAATCAATCTTGCTGCATAAGTTCGTTGAGAGAAGACAACTTGGAGCACTATGTCGAAAAATTCTGGCAACTGGAACACGTTCAAGGACGCAAATCAAACTGGACAGAGGAGCAGCAAGAGTGTGACAGTTTTTTCAAGCAAGGTGTTGAAATTTTATCCAGTGGTCGACTGATGGTTAGACTTCCTTTTAAAAAGGATCCGAGTTGTTTAGGGGTATCCTACGACATTGCATTTCGAAGGTTTTTATCACTTGAACGCAGGCTTTCCAAAAACGATTTGCTACGGTCCGTGTATATAGCGTTTCTCAAAGAATTTGAGTCGTTAGGTCATATGACTCTGGTAAGGGAACTTAATTTAAAAGAACCACATTATTATATGCCTCATCAATGCGTAGTTAGACCAGATAGTATTTCAACAAAATTAAGAGTGGTTTTCGATGCATCCTGCCGTACATCTTCGCAAATTTCGCTTAACGGAATTTTAATGGTTGGTCCAATAATTCAAGACG
This sequence comes from Volucella bombylans, assembly GCA_949129095.1. Lineage (NCBI taxonomy): Eukaryota > Metazoa > Arthropoda > Insecta > Diptera > Syrphidae > Volucella > Volucella bombylans. The sequence goes on along the minus strand of OX422145.1, from coordinate 13,919,847 downwards.
ATCTTTTTAACATCCTTGTTCGATTTCGCTTGCATCGGTATGCTATTACTGCAGATCTCGTAAAAATGTACCGGTAATTCCTGATTCACCCGTCTGATCGTCGATTTCAATACATTTTGTGGAGGGAGAACGAGACAATGCCGGTGCAAACCTATCAGTTAAATACGGTGACATATGGTACGTCCTCGGCCCCGTATCTAGCCATTCATAGTCTTGCTAACTTGAGTGAGCTAAGTAGGAACAGTTATCCATTGGGCTCCAGTATTCTGAACACGGATTTTTATGTAGATGACATGCTGACCGGAGATGATGATCTAGAAGTCGTATTGCAGATAAAAGAAGAGGTTTCGAAAATATTGAAGTCAGCAGGGTTGGAATTGGCTAAATGGAATAGCAACTGTCCCACGATAATTCAGACTTCAAATCGTGAAAAAAAGGAGATTAATCTCACGGAATCCAATCTCACAAGCACATTGGGAATCGTTTGGAACTCTGCTTCTGACAAGTTTAGTTTTTCGTACAAACCACATCGGATGAACACTAAGTACACAAAAAGATCAATCCTTTCGCTAGGTTCGTCGCTATTTGACCCTATGGGACTCATGAGTCCGATAATCATAAGGGCAAAGATCATCCTTCAACGATTGTGGATCGAAAAACTGGACTGGGATGCATCAATCCCACAAAGTATTGATTCCGAGTGGCGACAGTTCATGGGTGATCTGCAGTCGTTGCAAAACCTGACTGTTCCACGACATGCCTTAATAGCAGATACATGTACGTATCAAATTCACGGGTTTGCGGACGCTTCTATGCAAGCATATGGGTGCTGTTTATATCTGAGAGCTACAGATTCGTCAGGTGTTGTACAGACAAATTTACTAGTGGCAAAATCACGAGTAGCTCCAATGCGGAAAAAGCAGCTACCTCGTTTGGAACTGTGCGCTGCACATCTCCAGAAAATAAAATGCATATAAAACTGAAAAACTGCAATGACATGGCTGCGATGATGCAACTCCTCTTGTTAAAAATGGACGAACAGAAGAACAGTCTGGAACAAAAAATGGACGAACAGAAGAACATTCTCCAGAACAGTCTGGAACAAAAAATGGACGAGCAGAAGAGCAGCATTGAACAAAAATTCAACGAACAAACCTACAATCTGCACGGCCTTCAACAGAAAATGGATGAACAAAAGAATAATCTGGAAGAACAAAAGAACATTCTCCAGCAAAAATTCGAAGAAATCGATGACAAATTTGAAAGAATAGAGAAGAACGTTAATGACAAATTTGATAGAATAGAGAAGAACGTTGATGACAAATTTGATACAATAGAGAAGAATGTTGGCGAAAAATTCGAGGAAATGGATAGCAAAGTTCAGCAACTGGCAAAAGAGCTCGACACAGTGCGAAAACAGAAACTGCGAGAATGTTCTTTAAGCGGTCCAAGGAGAAAAGATTTGAAGCCTCCCTCATTCGATGGCCAGACCTCATGGTCTACTTATAAGAAGCAGTTTGAAATGGCTGCCTGTGCAAACGACTGGGACAATGAGGAAAAGTGCTTTGCCCTAACAATGGCCTTGCACGGTCCTGCAGCAGAATTGTTGCAAACAGTAGACATCGAAAAGCATAGAGACTATATGGTTTTAGTGCAGGCTATCGAGAAACGGTTTGGGGATAGCCATATGCAGGAGGTCTACAAGGTCCAATTGCAAAGCCGAACTCAGCAACGAGGAGAAACACTTCAGCAGCTCCAAGCAGACGTGAGTAGACTGGCACATCTGTCATACCCCACCGCAGGCCAGGAAATTATCGACGAAATAGCAAAAGATGCATTTATCAGGGGAATTGCAGATTCGAAGCTACAGTCAGCAGTAAGGATGGCCGGGAAAAGAACCCTTGCTGAAGCACTTGCCTTCGCTCTGGCGATGGAAGCAGCCAATCAGGCTTCCAAGGGAACACATTTCGTCAGGGAAGTAGCATCTGTCGAATGCTCCTGCACAAGAATTAGTGCCGAGGAACGAGATACTCGACGGGATAGACGAATAATGCGCTGCTGGAATTGCAATAAAATAGGACACCTTCAAAGGCAGTGTAAAGAACCGGTGCGACGAAAAGACTGCCCTCACTGTGGTGACAAGCAAATAGAGGAAGAAACCCGCAGAAACAGCTATCAAGAAGCCGGTCAACCTTCCCGAAGCCATCAGTGGGGAAATGCTTAAGCACCAACTTCGCAGGGCAGAAGTTGGTAGCAGGAGTCGACGGCCCCAGGACCATCATCCAAGTCTCGCTGGCAAAACGACGCAGCGAAAGCCTTCTAGTAGAAGTAGTCAGTGGAAAAGAAAAATGGATGGCAACAATAGACACCGGTGCCACGGCCTCAATCATCAGGCGGAATCTTGTGCAGAAGTCTTGGCTGCATAACACTAGCAGTTGCAGCTTGCGAACAGCTACAGGAGCAACGATTAAGGTATATGGTGAAGTCCGCATAAAAATCCAATTGGCCGGAATAACATTCACTCACGCGTTTCTGGTAGCTGACATATGTGACGAGTGCATCATTGGTACAGACTTCATTAGAGAACATGGACTTGTAGTCGACTTGGGGGCACAAACCCTGAAATACGGAAACATGGATACCAATGATATACGGAAACGCCAATACCTCAGTCTCAAATGTCGTCATCTGCAGCAATCAGAGTCGAGAGCCTTCGTCAGAAGCAATTTTGTGGGCAAAAGTGGAAGGTGGTCCTGGTCGCCACCGATTCTATTTGATGGAGCCAGAAAAGAAAAGAGACTTCATGGTGGGAAAGACCTTAGTGGAGCCAAAGAACAGCATGGTCCCTGTAAGGATTCTAAATCCAAAGACATTCAGTGTAAAGGTGAAAAAGGGGGAGATAGTGCGAAAATGCGTACCTGTTGAGGCTATATCGACCACAACGGAAAAAAAGTGTGCAAAACTGGTCACAACAGTTCAGAGCATAAAAATCAAGAACAAAATTCTCAGGCTCTGTAATCTGGACGAAGATCAGCGAATCCTGGCAGAAAAACTAATCGGTGAGTACGCTGATATATTTGCTACACAAGACGGAGAATATGGACGTACGCATATTGTTCAACACCACATTGACACCGGAGAAGCTCGACCAATCCGTCAACCTGCAAGGCGTCTTCCATTGGCAAAGCAAACAGAAGTTGCCGAAATGATGTCGAAGATGAAAGCTGAGGGAGTGATTGAAAAATCGCAAAGTCCGTGGGCAACTCCAGTGGTCCTCGTGAAGAAGAAAGATGGCAGTACGAGATTTTGTGTAGACTACCGACGTCTCAATGATGTCACTAAAAAGGACAGCTACCCACTTCCGAGAATCGATGACACTTTGGATATGCTTTCTGGAGCGAAATGGTTTTCAACACTTGACTTGAAGAGCGGTTACTGGCAGGTAGAGATAAATGGTGCGGATCGTGAGAAAACTGCCTTCACTACAGGAAGCGGTCTTTGGCAGTTTGCAGTGATGCCGTTTGGACTGTGCAACGCTCCGGCCACCTTCGAGCGACTAATGGAACGAACATTGCAAGGACTCACCTGGAAAACCTGCCTAGTATATTTGGACGACGTTATAGTCATAGGTAAGACGTTCGAGGAGCACCGCGAAAATCTAAAAGAAGTGTTCGAGAGGCTACGAAGTGCTCATTTAAAGTTCAACCCAGAAAAGTGTGCCTTGTTTCGTCCGGAAGTAAAATATCTGGGTCACATTATATCAGCGGAAGGAGTAAGAACGGATCCTGACAAAATCGAAGCCGTGAAAAGTTGGCCTTCTCCAAAAGATAAACACCAGCTGAGAAGCTTCTTGGGCCTCGCCACGTATTACAGAAGGTTCGTAAAGGATTTTGCTGGCATTGCAAAGAGCCTGCATCAACTTACGGAAAAAGGCCGACAGTTCAGGTGGTCTGGAGAATGCGAAAAAGCATTTCAAGAACTGAAGCGACAGCTGTGCAATGCCCCCATCTTGGGTTACCCCACGCCCGGAAAAATGTTCATCGTGGACGCAGACGCTAGCAATGTTGGGGTCGGAGCTGTGATCTCCCAAGTTCATGACGGTCAAGAGAAAGTGGTCGCATATTACAGCAAAGTACTCTCCAGACCTGAACGGGACTACTGTGTAACCCGGCGCGAGCTTCTGGCTTTAATTCTGGCTACGAAGCATTTCCATAAGTACCTCTACGGACAAAAGTTCATTCTCCGGACAGACCACGCAGCTCTGAAATGGCTACTCCAATTTAAGAACCCTGAAGGCCAAGTTGCAAGATGGATCGAGCAGTTGCAGGGCTACGACTTTGAAGTGCAACACCGCAAGGGAACACTCCACTCAAATGCTGATGCTCTCGTCGACCGTGCGGAGTAAAATGCGAACACTGCAATCGTAAAGAAGCAATAGAACAGGCAACTATCCAAATGATCAGGACTGAGCCAATAGAGGGTTGGAGTATAGACGAAATCCGTTCCTCCCAACAGGCAGACAATGACATCGAACCAATATTGGCCTGGAAGGAACACGAGGAAAGACCAAGCTGGCAGCAGATATCAGATCGGAGCCAAACTCTGAAGGCATACTGGGCACAGTGGGACTCGCTTTTTGTGCAAGATGGATTGCTGAAGAGAAAATGGGAAAGTGCAGATGGGACAATATCTCGTACGCAGCTAATTGTGCCACGGTCCAGAGTCAACCAAGTACTCCATGAAATACATGACGGAATCTCAGGAGGCCATTTGGGAATAAACAAGACGTTGGAAAAGGTAAGGGAACGTTTCTATTGGCTAAGCGCTAAACAAGATGTCGAGAATAGGTGCAAAAAGTGCATAAGATGTGCGGCTACCAAGGATCCAAAAGTAAAGCCACATGGACAAATGCAACAATACAATGTCGGAGCACCTTTCGAACGAATAGCCATCGACATCGCTGGGCCGTTTCCCGAAACCTTTAATGGAAACCGATATACCCTCGTAGTCATGGATTACTTCAGTAAGTGGCCGGAAGTGTTTGCCATCCCAAATCAAGAGGCTAAGACCGTAGCCGAACAGATAGTCAACAACTGGGTGAGCAGATTTGGGGTCCCAATGGAGTTGCACTCTGATCAAGGGCGAAATTTTGATTCAAAAGTCTTCCAGGAAATACGCCAATATTTGGGAATAAGAAAGACAAGGACAACGCCACTACACCCTCAATCTGATGGAATGGTCGAGCGATTCAATCGGACCTTGAATGAGCATCTATCTACGGTTGTCAGCAACTGCCAGCGGGATTGGGATCGACACATACCCCTCTTCTTAATGGCCTACCGAAACGCGGTCCATAGCTCAACAGGGCACACACCATCCGAGATCTTATTTGGTCAAACGATTCGGTTGCCAAGTGAAGCAAAATTCGGATCCCCACCGACGGAGCCCAAAGAGGTGAACGAGTACGTGAATGACTTACGCAGCAGGATTCGTAAATTGCATGAAGACACCAGAGAAAAGATGAAGCTAGCAAGCAGCCGCATGAAAACTAGATACGATATCAAGGCGAAATCTTCCGGTTTCAACGAAGGAGATCTGGTTTGGCTGTATAATCTTCAGCGTAAGAAAGGCAAATCACCAAAATTGCAACAGGACTGGGAAGGTCCATACAAGGTGATAACCCGCATTAATGACGTTGTCTACCGGATCCAGCGTGGGGATCGAGGAAAATTGAAAGTGGTCCATTTGGATGGAATGTGTCATTTCAAGGGGATGTTGAATGACGAAGTTGTTCGGGACGAACAACTGTAGGGAGGGAGCAATGTGATAACCACTTAAATGTGAGCAGCAACATCTAGCAGAAAATGTCGATACTGGAATAACAAAGTCTCGACTGGAGAGTGGAATCGAATTTTCTAGCAAATTGGAAATTGTATGGGACGCTGGATGGCGAGGATTCGAGGATCGAAGTATGTCATTCAAGTATAAATACCATCATCCCCAAGGTATGCAAATCAGTTCTAAAGTGAAATTTGAAGTGTTAATTAGGAGAAGTAATTAAGTGGTTTAAGTTAAAGATAAGAAAAGTATAAGCGGTTGAGAAATTGGATTGTATTGAGAGAAACAATTAAATAGTGAATTGTAACTGTACTGAATAAAGGGATTTGTATTGAAAAGAATAAGTTCTATCATTTGTACCCACACAAACATTTTACACTACGAATGCCATTCGGACTACGAAACGCAGCACAAACATTTCAACGGTATATGGACCAATCTCTCCGAAATCTCGACTTCGTGTTTTGCTACATTGACGACATCTGCATAGCATCTAGAAGCCAACAACAGCATGAGCAACACCTTCGTTTGATATTCGAAAGACTTCGTTAATACCATCTGTCAATAAACGTAGCGAAATGTATCTTTGGACAGTCTCAAATAGAGTTTTTGGGACATCTTATCACTCCACATGGCATCAAGCCTAAAAACAACAAAATCGAGGCAATGAAAACATTTCTGGCCATGCTCATGGTTTGAGCAGGATGACTTCAGGGGGAAGATAGGATTATAGAGGGCGTTGGAGATGAGAAGATGACAGGAAACCAGGATGTGGACCGGACTGGGAAAGGAAACGAAAGGAACGGAAAGGATGCCTTGGAGTGAGGAGCGTGGCATACTTGCGAGGCACGGCTAGGCTCGCCGGATGGGTCTGGTTCTTGTCCTCACTCTTTGACAGGACCTACTACAACAAAAAAACATAAATCATGCCGACATACAATTCAAAATAATAATCATAATAACGGACGGAACTTACGATGCTGAGGGACGCTGTGGTGCTGATCAGCTCTGGCCTTTTCCTCCCCACCTGGAAATCCGGTGGCCGACTTCAGGATTTCCCCAAGTATTGGACATCGTCTCATCCGCTTACATCATTCCCAGCCGAAATCTACTTACCTATGACACTCTCTGAAATTCTTTTTGTAGCTCATGGTAGCGCCTATTAGTATGTTATGGAAACAATATTTTTTCTTCTGTTTTTTTTCTTACTATTTTGCCTTACATTTATGGCATACTCCCAGGCTGTACAATACTGATTAGATGTACTTAAGTATATGTATATGATAATTGAATATTCGTGTGTATAAATGAATATAAATGTTTATTATGGTAAAGATGTATATATATGCATGGAAATGTGTAAATATGTATATACAATAATAGATAGGTATATATATTAATACAAATTGATTTATTTAGTTAGGTACTTTTTTTTTAAAGCAAAAAAAAACTAATATCCCTTTTCCTGAGACCTGATTTGGATGTATGGATATGTACTTCTATGTACCTACCTAATCTGAGCTTAAATTAAGGGTATCGCAACTATTTTGCTGCCCTTTATGACTAGAAAATCGATATTAACTTTTTTTTTCAATTTTAGCAAATAGAAACGTAAATATGTACACTAAGTATGACAGTGGGAGCAATACAATAAACAATTGAATAAATTATAAAACTAAAACTAAATTATAACATTCTAAATAAATTATGACACTAAACACTGTTAAACGGGTGGCCGTGGTGTAGTGGTAGTAGCAAACGCTTTTCACTCGGAGGGTCCAGGTTCGAATCCTGCCCATGGCAAAATCAGTTTTTCATTGTATAATTGGAACTCAGACAAAAAAATTCTGCGTGTGAAGGCATAACACTGATACGTAGATTTGGCTGTTATAAGAGTTTCAAGCAATGAAAAAAATACTGGGAATTATATCTCGAATCACTCTGAGTGAAGAAAAACTCTCCGTCCTATTCGGACTCCCACCCGTGGAGAGCAAACATAGAAACCAAACACACCTGAGTTTCAAACCACTACAAAAACAATTTTCCTTTCTCCTCCTTCTAACTTTCCGCCCGCGCCCTGGCAACAGTAAAAGGGTATCAACCCCTTAGGCGCGCGTAAATTATAAAAAAAAAAAAAAAAAACAGAGATGGCTTGGTAATTGACTACTTAATTGATAATTGGAATTGTTTTTCTTAAATTAAATAAAAACAAATGTAATCCATTAATTTGGAGAATTTTGCCGGTTATTCTTCGTCTTCTCGTGAGGGAGGTTAAAGGAAATAAAGGGGGGAAGAAAAAAAACGTAGTGATCACGGTAATTTGTTTCTTGCCGTGATCGTCCCGTTCTCACTTCTCTTTGTGGATGAGAATGTCGGCCGACTCCTTTCGGTTTTTTTTTTTACCAAAACCCCTTTACCCTTTCTCCTCGAAGTGTTAAACAAATATTCTTCTTTCGCCTTTAAATTGTTTTCCCTTTTTTTGATATATCACAACTTGTCCTTGCATATACATAAAGGGTCCGCCATCTAACGTTCTTTTTTTGAAATAGTGCTTATTTCGTGAATGGTAACACATAGCTCATGTCTGATTTGACATGTAATTAGCTTTATCCTTCCGGTTAGTAATGGAAAATAATTCCATTCAAATGGCTGCCTCGGCTAGCCATGCAGTAGCCTACACGATCGATCCAATTTTTAAGCACATTATCGATTGTGTGCAGCTGTATTTCACCAATGGCTTCACGATTATTGTCCTTTAAAGCGTCAATTGTCTCTGGCTTGTCGGCGTAACACTTATCTTTTACGATACCCCACAAATAATAGTCCAACGGTGTCAAATCGCAGCTCCGAGGTGGCCAAACGACATCAGCTCTGCGGCTGATAATGCGATCTTCAAAAACAGGGAGCAAAACATCGAGTGTAGCTTCCGCTGTGTGGCACGTAGCGCCGTCCTGTATAAACCAAATGTTGCCAATATCCTCCTCTTCCTCTTATATATATTTTTTTTTTAATTTGCTGCTTTTCTTCCTTTTTTTTTATTTTTTTACACCTTTATTTTTATCTTTCTCAATTTTGTCACTTTCGCACTATTTCTTTACAGTCTTTATTCCTTTTCTTTTGTATTTAGACTCGAACTTTTTGAATTTAAATTTTTTTTTTTCTAATGGAGGATTATTGCGGCTTGATGCAATCACTGCACTTTGTATTATGGCGTGATGCTTTTAGCTCTCCCTATTCCGATGTCTTCATATTCTGCTGTTTACGGTACCATCATTCAGTCACCGATCGCTCCCACTAACACAGCCTTATTCATCGTAGGCAATCAGGGTTCTCTTCCGAATAGCTTATTGTAAGTTTTAAGCTATTGCTCCCTATCTTACCCACTGCCTAAAATTGTTGGTTCTAAGCCATGCTGGCTTGGCACCACCTTCTAATTTTCTTCGAAAAAATCGAAATTCATTCGAAGTTCGATTTCCTATCCCCACCATCTTGGTTCTGGTTTTGACAAATATCAAACAAATTAAATTGTTTTGTTTAGATAGGAAGAAGATGTTTTGGTAAGTATTTACATCTGTTTTTATTGTTATTCAACCTAAATTTTCTTTTACAGGGAGATGTAACAAAACTCTGCACTTTACAGGTTTCTTACGACGGAAAGGACAGAGGACAGATACCTGGATTGGAACAAGTGGTGGTGGTGAAGAACCCCACGTTGTGATCAGCCGAGCATGGAAATTATTAATCAACATATGTATGTATGTTCATTTCTGCCTATGTGCGTTAGGACAATGAACTTTCCAAAACAGCTGTCCGACTTTTTAGTCGTAAGTAAGTACATACAGAAATAAATATGTACATACGTGAAAATATATTGAATACATGAAAAAACTATACGATAAGTAAATTTCTAAGTTTAAGTAAATAATATAGATAAATATTTAAATAAATAAATGTATAAACAAACAAATGTATAAATAAATAAATGTATATAAAAAAAAATAATATATAAACAAATAAATATAAATAAGTTAATATATAAAAATAAATATATATAAATACATAAATGTATAAATAAATAAATATATGAATAAATGAATATAAAAAAAATTATATAAAATATAAATTGATCTCTATGCAATTACGTACATGTATAAATAAATACCTAATCCTAACTCAGTCTATAGTCTCTAATTATATCTATATAAATAAATAAATAAATTAGTTAATAATTATAACTTTATGACTACATAGATGGTTCTTTTTGTGTAACTTCACGTTGCTGTCACTGTTTCATGTCCTTCGCGTGGTAAACTCTGATTTCTGTTCCAACTAGATTTTTCAACCCGTACAAGTTCCGACCAATTGCTCTGACTACACGACATTTAACATACTTTGGACACAGTTTAGACGCTAAGTACTCGGACGTGTCACTTAAAACAATTTTTTTTCGGTATACCTCTTGGCCAGGTATATATCGTACTATTTGTCTCCCCGTGTTGTAGGTTTTAGCGCTCCTTTCATAGGATTTCTTAATGTTCTGCTTGATTTTATTTCTCAAGCACTGCATTCGATTTTGTCTTGAGAGAGTTATTAGTTCTCCGTCCTCTACAGCATTGAGTCGTTGAGCCAGTTCATAGCAGCTTCCGTGTGTCATCATATTTATGCCAAACATGCACAGAACTCCTCAACGATCCAGCTATGTCACTTAAATGCAGATCCCAATCACGATGGTCATTCGTTATGTAAGATCTTATGGCCGTGATTATTGATCTATTTACTTTCTCAGATGCATACGATTGAGGCGAGTAATTGGCGGTTCTCAGGAGTCGTAAGGAGTAAGCCAAGAACTGCTTACCATTGTCCGAGTGTATTACTTGTGGTACACCGAACATGTTAAAAACATGTTGTAAAAACTGGACAACACTGGACGAACTTGCCTTTCTCAGCGCTTTCAATAAAACAAACTTTGACAAATGATCGAGTACCACAAATATAAATCTTTTTCCGGATCTTGATCTGGGATATGGTCCCAAGAAATCTAAAATATATAATTTCTGGAATGGACGTTGTATGAAGTTGGACGGTTTACATAGTTTACATGTAACGCAATTGGACACATATCGACGAATTTGGACTGTCATATTTGGCCAATAAAAGAATTGCTTGATCCTGTGTATTGTTTTTGCAACACCACCATGTGAAGCTTGCGGAGGATTGTGTGGTCTGGAAATCAACTCCTGTGTGAGATCCAACGGTATCCATAATTTCCAGTTGTGTTGAACCGTGGACTCATCTCCGTATTGTGTCAGCGACCGCTTATACACATAATCTTCTTCTATTTTAAGGTCTGGCAATTCCTCTTCGTGTTGTGGGATCGTTTTTATTAGCTCTAAATATTTTTCTGATTCGAACGCTTCGTAATTTAAATCCACAAGTGGCGCGATGTCTTTCATCTCGAGGCTGTCGATATGTACACGGGACAGAGTATCTGGTACAATGTTCAGCGAACCTTTCCTGTGTTCGATTTGGAATGTATACTTCTGCAGCTCCAGACTCCATCTTCCAAGCCTGCCGGTGCCCGAGAGGTTCTTGAGGCCCATCAGCCGCCTTAGACTGGAATGGTAGGTAATGATGGTAAACGACATACATTCCATGTAGGGTCTGAACTTCTGGACGGCCAGTACTGCTGCTAGACATTCTTTCCCTGTCACAATATAATTGCGTCTACATGAATTTAATTTTTGAGAGAAGTACGCGATGGGGCATTCTTCTTTAACTTCGCTAATTTGGAACAAGATTGCACCTATTCCCAAATCAGAAGCGTCGCACTGGATGAAAAATCTCTTTGAAATATCAGGGTGGATGAGTACTGGGGTGGTTGTTAATGCAGTCTTAAGTGCTTCGAGGGCTTTCAGTGCCTCATCAGTCATCAGAAAATGTTCTTTATTTTTCTTCAGGGTTTCAGTTAAGGGGGCAGTCAGGGCGGAAAAATCCTTGATAAATCGTCTGTACTACCCAGCGAGGCCGAGTAGACTGCGTACTTGCTTTCGGTTTTTCGGAACGGGTAGATCAACGACCGCTTCGACCTTGGCCGGTCTTAAGCATCCCACCACCGACTATGTAGCCTAGGTAGCGAAGTTCCTTGAAGCAGAACTTTGACTTAGTCAGGTTAATGGTGAGATCCGCTTTTCGCAAGCACAACGCGACCTCCTCAAGCAATGCGAGATGTGTCTCGAAGTCTGGAGATACAATAAGCAAGTCATCGAGATAGACGAAGACTCTTTCTTTTAAACGGGATGGGATGACCTTATCCATTAACCTACACATCCTTTGGGCCGCATAACACAACCCGAAACGCATGACAGTAAATTGGTATAAGGGTCTCCCCGGAATCGTAAAAGCAGTCTTCTCCCTACTCCGTTTCTTCAGCGGTATCTGCCAGAAAGCATCTTTTAAATCGATACTGCTGATGTAGTAAGTGTCCTGTAGACAACTTAGAAGCCCGTCGATATGGAGGAGAGGGTAAGCGTCTTTTTTCGTAAGCTCGTCGACTTTACGAGAATCCAGGCAAAGTCGATTTTTACCTGGTTTTCCTATGAGTACAACGGGCGAACACCACGGACTCTCACTCTCCTCGATAACGCCGAGACTTATCATCCGGTCTATCTCAGCATACAGAAGATCTTGCATGGCTAGGGAAACAGTGTAGTGACGTTTCCGCCTCCCCGGTGTTAATGACATGCTCCTCCAATGATGTTCTTCCGAGACATGCTGGGTGAAACAGCGAAATTTTGCTTTGACTGCCTCTAGTCTTGACTGATCTTTTACCGATAACTGGTGAGTATCTGTATTATTAATATTACCTGTTAGTGTAATTGAACCTATAATTTCAGGCGCTATTCCGAAAGTCTTTCAAAAATCAACCACTAGGTACAACTCCTGGTCGAGACTTGGGACTAGAAAAAAGGTTATCGTCTTTGTCGCACCTTTATACCGTACTGGTGCAGTGATTCTACCGACCGATAATGGCTTGGTTCTTCCCATCGGCAATTTTCACGCCGGAGCTATTAAATGAACAAAACGGTAAATCTATTTTTCTGAATAACTGTTCACAATTTTTCCCTAATATACTTATGCTAGACCCGCTATCCAGTAGACCTAACATTTCCCTTTCTCCAATTTTTACTTTCGCATAAGGCCTTGGATCAGAGGATGTGTTGACTATAGTTGACACTATTGCTCTCCTGACCATCTTTCTAATTTTATATCTTTCCCTATCTTTTAAAATTCTATTAGTTACTATCCTTTTTCCACCTATGATTCTATGTCTTGCCTTAATATATTCCTTTAATCTTACATGCAGGGGTTTTATTTCCAATTTCTTTGGATCTTCAACTTCTCTTGTTTCTTGGTCCTCTAGTCTGCCCCTCATTTCCTTCTATATCTTCTTGTGTCGCTAGGACACTCGCAAAATTAAAAAAAGAAACAAACTGACCAAAAAAAAGACAAACTAGGTACTTATGTTTCTTCAAATTTCTTTATTATATTTTTGTACTTTACGCTCTCGGTTTTATATTGGGAATGCCCTCTACTGCTTCTTACTCGTCGAAGGAAACCTCCGCATCAGCTGGTTTCGCCGTTCGCCCACATCTTTCGATAGTTCATCATACGGTTTGCCGTTGACCAATTGTTGCAGATCATTGACCCCAACCACCAAGTGAGTGCACGCACACAGATTGATATCACAGAAATTGTAGCTCAGTGGGTGGAGCCAACTGATAATGTGGTTTTCGCGGCGTTAGCTCCCGCACATGGATCTTGTGTGTAGTTCAGCTGGGCATGATGCATTTATGTTGTCGCGGGTTTTGTGGTTGACATTGATTGTTGCCGACGGCGAATGCATTGTGGGTATGACGTCGTTGGATTTTTCAGGTGGTTCATGTTGCGTTGCAACATCCTGCCCGGCCACAGAAAGTTATCAAAGCCGTGTTAGATGATTATCTGGTCTTATTATCATCAGTTGTGTGACGTTGATGTTCTGCTTCGATTAATGACGTATGTTGCTAGATGATAGTTGCTGGGCTTGAGATCCTCGACGTGTGAATTTGTACATGCAGAGAAAAAAAAAGTAGGTGGTTTGAGTGGTGTGTGGCAATAATAGGTTATGTGGATTAGATTATATTTATTAAATTCATTATAGTTAATTCTTATTGTTTTCATTCGAGAAAAATTAAATAAAAAATATTACGAAACATCAATTAAATTAGTGTGGGTGTGTGTGTGTGTGTCCCTTTATACGTTTTGCATGGGTAAAAGACAAAGTTTAGTTATTGGACGCTTTAAAGATGTAGTTGCTGTCTTGATAGTGACGACTCGAATTTTTCCATCTGCTCCCGGATGCGTATCTATGATTCTACCAAGTCGCCAAAGAGTGGGGGGTGTTTGCTCATCCGTCAAAAGCACTAACTGTCCTGCCTTAAGTACCGGGCTTGGTGTAAGCCATTTTGGACGTTGCTGTAACCGAACCAAATATTCCGATCTCCATTTTCTCCAGAAGTCTTGCTGAATTTTTTGCATGAGCTGCCATCTGCTTAGGATATTTGATTTGACTTCGGTTAAATCCCTTTCTGGTACGGTGTTAAGTGATGTCCCAATTAAGAAATGTCCTGGTGTTAAAATGGACAGATCATCTGGATCTTCAGTTAATGGACAAAGTGGACGGGAGTTGAGACATGCCTCCACTTGTGCTAACACAGTTGCGTATTCCTCAAAAGTGAGAGTGTAATGACCAACTATTCGCTTTAAGTGGTATTTCATTGATTTTACGCCTGCTTCCCACAGTCCGCCGAAATGGGGAGCCGCAGGAGGGTTGAAATGCCATGTTGTGCCGTTGGATTGCATCTGCTGGGCAATATCCTTTGTCCATTGCTCTGACATGTGTGATTTTTCTGAGGCTAGGATTTTTGCTGCTCCTTTGAAATTGGTGCCGCAATCGCTATAGAGATTTGTGCAGATGCCACGACGCGCGATGAAACGTTTGAACGCTGCAAGAAAGGCTGATGTTGTGTAATCGCTTACCAGCTCGAGGTGTATTGCCTTCGAACAGAAGCAAATGAAAATTGCTATGTACGCCTTCGTAATTTTGCTGCACCGACCCTTCCATGCCTTTAGTTGAACAGGACCTGCATAGTCCACTCCGGACGTCTGAAACGGTCGAGCCTGGTTGACTCGTAACGCTGGCAAATTACCCATTTGTTGTTGCATTTCGGTTGCCGTGTACCTGTAGCATTTTAGACAATTATGGATACACCTTTTGACGCTAGATTTGAGATGCAAGATCCAATATTCGGACCGGAGTGTAGCCATCATTAAGTTCTGACCACCATGCAGAGTTTTAAGGTGAGCATCTTGAACGATGAGTGATGTTAGAGTGGTTTTTGAAGGTAATATTATCGGATGCCTTTGTGTATAGGGTAAATCAGCATTTTCTAATCGACCCCCAACTCGCAGTATCCCATATTCGTCTACGATTGGCGAGAGCCTTGCCAATTTGCTTCTCTTGCCGACTGTCTCACCCTTGTTTACCTTTGAGATCTCTTCGGCGAAGAATTCTTGCTGTACGATGGTGATCAATCGACGTTGAGCCGAGGAAATTTCGGCGACCGAAAGTAATCCAGATATCCTAGTCGACATCCCTTTTGCCTTAAATCGCAAGTTGGTAAAAAACCGAAGCCAATACGCCGTAGCCCGAAGTAAACGATGTAGAGAAGAAAAACGAGTCATGAGGTTATTTGCTTCGAAAGCGGTAATGTGAGCGCAGAGCTGAAAAATATTTTTTATGGGGTACCCAACTGCGACAAAAGTGTTTTTGCCTTTTAACATTTTGTATACCTTTGTTTCAAGGCCCGTTGGTGTGATTTCGTATGGCTGATGTAGTTTCTCATCAAATGACTGCAGAAATTCAGGCCCGTGCCACCACTGATTATTTTTAACTAGATCCTTTGGATAAAGTCCTCTAGATGCGAGATCTGCCGGATTGTCCTTAGAAGGTACGTAATTCCAGCATTTAGGACCTGTAAGCTCTTGAATTTCTGCCACTCGATTGGCAACGAACGTTGTTCGGATGTATGGTGGGGCTTTTATCCACGCAAGTGTGATTTGTGAGTCACACCAAGCAAACATCTTTGCAGATTGTAGCTCCATTGTATTCATGATATGCACCAATAAGTGCGCCAGCATTTGGGCTCCACATAGTTCCAATCGCGCCAGTGACTTCTTTTGGAGCGGTGCAACTCTTGTTTTTGAAACGATCAAATGTGAAACTGTTGTGTTTCCTGTGATAACTCGAAGGTATACGACAGCAGCATACGCCTTTTCCGACGCATCGCAGAACCCGTGGATTTCGTGTTGTGAATCCTTGGTGAAATTTATCCAGCGAGGAATCTCGATGGCGTTGAGTGCGTTAAGCTCTGTCTTCAAGTTGTGCCACGCAGACACGATTATTGGTGGGAGTTCAGCATCCCACGTTTGTTTTCCTTTCCAGATCTCTTGCATTAACATCTTACCCACGATGACGCAAGGCGAAATCCATCCCATTGGATCGTATAGCCGCGCAATATCTGATAGAACTGTTCGCTTTGTGGTTTTCCTTTCGTCCTGCAGAGAAATCTTGAAGGTGAACCTATCCTTTGCAGGATGCCACTGGATGCCTAGTGCTTTGATCGCGTTTCCTTCGTCGAATGATAATGGTAGCTGTACTTCTCTATCCTCCTCTGGAACACATGCCAACAACCTCTCACAGTTACTTACCCATTTTCGTAGTGGGAAGCCTCCTCGCTTTAACATTGTTCGAAGCTGCAATTGCATCTCTATGGCTTCGGCTTCTGAATCTGCCCCATGAATCACATCGTCCACGTAAAAGTTGCTCCTGACAATTTTCGACGCAATTGGAAAATCATCCCTTTCATCGGCCGCAAGTTGTTGTAACGTACGAACTGCTAGATAAGGGGCGCAGGCGGTGCCGAATGTGACCGTGTTAAGACGGTATATCTTAACCTCTCCTTCGCCGTCTCGCCACAAGATAAGTTGGTACAGCGAATCTGCCTGTGGAACCCAAATTTGCCTATACATTTTAGTGATGTCAGCTACAAATGCGATTTTGTGCTTCCTAAATCGAGCAATATGATCAAAGATATCATCCTGCAATCTTGGACCAACGAAAAGATGATCATTAAGTGATGTTCCGTCCGATGTTTTGCAAGAGGCGTCAAAAACGATTCGCAGCTTTGTGGTTGAACTAGATTCCTTCATCACTGCGTGATGGGGAACGAAATAATGAGGATTGGTGAGTGAAGTGGGGTCTATCTGCTCCATATGCCTAAGTTTCATATACTCGTTGAAAACCCTTTTGTACTCCTCATAAAACGCCACATTTGTTTGGAATTTTCGTTCCAGCTGCATGAACCTAACTAGTGCTGATCTTTGAGACAAACCTAGCAAGGGGCGAGTTCCTTCCTTAAATGGAAGTTGAACAACATATTTGCCGTCCGTGTTACGCTGATGCGTTCTGCAAAAATGTATTTCACATTTCTCTTCTTCCGGTGTCAGTAGTTTTTTCCTTGGCGCTTCCTCCAATTCCCAAAATCTCAGCAGTACGTTGTCTAGCCTGTTATTTTCCATCGTTATGTGGAGAGATGTTATTCTTGCGTGGCTGCTGGGGGAGACGCCTCCGGAGAGTACCCATCCCAATTCTGTTCTTTGAGCCATAGGAGTCCCTGGTGGTCCCTTAACTATTCCATCAAGGATGATGTATGGATACACATCGCTGCCTAGTAAAATATCAATTTTACTTGGTTTATTGAACAATGAGTCAGCTAATTTGATATTTTGGAGGTGACTCCAATTAGCGCATGGAATATTGTGCGTTGGAAGAGTAGCTGTGAGTTTGGGTAGGACCCAAGCATTCAGCTGTAAGGTGAAGTTATCGTTCACATTCGAGACTATTGTGAGAGAAACCTTGTGCTTCGAGGTATTTGTATTGGTTTCTCCTACTCCAATGACGTTGACGCAGCTCTTTTCCCTTTTTAGATTTAATAATTGAGTCGCAGATTCAGTTATAAAGGAAGCCTCTGATCCAGGATCCAATAGCGCTCGCATCAGTAACGGTTTGCCCCCTGTTGTCAAAGCCTTGATAAGGGCTGTAGCCAGAAGAACATGTCCTTGGTTGTTTTCGGCTATACACGCGTTATAGGATGAAGCAGTTGCATTGGAGGATGTTGGGTTCTCTAATATACCTGATTGAGGAGGTTGAATGGAAGAGGAAGCTGTAAGAGTAGGTTTTTGAACAGCTCCTGTTTGAGCTGGTTCACTAGAATGAATTGCGTAAATTGGCTCATTAACATGAAGTAAGGAATGGTGCTTTTGGTGGCATATGGAACATGTAAAGGTGCTTGTACAATTCTGTGTAAGATGCGCGCTTGACAGGCAGTTGAAGCACAATTTCCTTTTCTTTACAATGTCCTGTCTTTTTCTCGTGTTTAATGCCTTAAATTTGAAGCAATTCCTAATGGAATGTGAGCCTTGGCACATTGAGCATTTTGGAATCGTGGCATTGTGTACTCGAATTGTGCCTGATGTACCCCTTTTTGGTTTTGCTTGATTGACACCTGATGGGGCGTGTCCAATTACATCCAAGGCTCTTGATCTCATTAAAATGAAATCTTCTAAGACGGTGTATGTTGGATAGTCCACATGAGTAGATATGTGGGATTCCCAATGCCCTCGAGTGGTAAATGGGAGTTTTTGAACAGTGTGAAAAATGAGAACGTCTTCCCAGGTTTCCACGGACACTCCAAGATTCTTGAGTGATTGCCGTGCTTCGTTCGTCGTATCTAATCATAATTTAAGATCCTCGGATGATTCTTGAGTGAGCTTTGGCTGGTCAAACAGCAACTTGAATTGATTGTCCTTTAACAATCGAATATTTTGATACCGTTTAACCAATAACGCCCATGCAGCTTCAAAATTGGTATCGGTATTTCGTAGCAGACGCGCTGCTTCACCGGTTAAATTGCCTTTCAAATATTGCAGCTTGTGTGCATCAGATATTGATGGATTCTTGTTCACTAAACCTTCGAACAATCCCTTGAATTCTGGCCACATTTGTAGCGAACCATCAAAAGTCGGAATTTTCATAGGAGGAAGCTTCAATTCTACCAGCGGTGTCTTTGATCCTATTACGGAGTTATTGAAAAGACTTTGATTTTCGACATTTGCTAATTGTTCTTTCAACTCGCATGAATACTGGAAGAATAGCTCCTTTAACTTATGGAACGTTAACGCTTCCATATATTTCACCTTTGCCTCCTCAGTAGGAGCCTCAACAATTTTTTGATGAAGCGCTCTAGCCTCATCAAAGGAAGCCTCCAAATTGGTTAAACGTGCCTCATTCATGTGAACAGATTTCCTTGATACTCCTAAACCTACATATGCTTTGTAATCCGCATCTAAGTCTTGCGAAATAGTTTGAATCGCATCTATTAAATTTATAATTTTGCTTTTGCTCATACTGAAGCGAAAGAGTTACTTCAACCCGTCGAACACACCACACACGATTTATATTTATTATATTGATTATAATTATGATAATGATAAAATTGAAATAAATTGCCACACACCTGTTCTTAAGCGTTGCTCCCTCGCTGCACCAGCTCCTCAAATCCAGATCCTTCCAAGGAATGATGATGAATGAGTAACTCGAACGCACCAAATGTCAATTACAAGTCGCACTCGGAATATTTTATTTAAATATTGAATTTAAACCCGAACTACTCGTCTTTGATAGTACGTATATAAAAGAATCTTTTATTTTTCTTAGACCGTTTGCACTGCTCTCGTATGGAATACTTATATCCGGTTTTGAAGGACCACTATGTGTCGCTAGGACACTCGCAAAATTAAAAAAAGAAACAAACTGACCAAAAAAAAGACAAACTAGGTACTTATGTTTCTTCAAATTTCTTTATTATATTTTTGTACTTTACGCTCTCGGTTTTATATTGGGAATGCCCTCTACTGCTTCTTACTCGTCGAAGGAAACCTCCGCATCAGCTGGTTTCGCCGTTCGCCCACATCTTTCGATAGTTCATCATACGGTTTGCCGTTGACCAATTGTTGCAGATCATTGACCCCAACCACCAAGTGAGTGCACGCACACAGATTGATATCACAGAAATTGTAGCTCAGTGGGTGGAGCCAACTGATAATGTGGTTTTCGCGGCGTTAGCTCCCGCACATGGATCTTGTGTGTAGTTCAGCTGGGCATGATGCATTTATGTTGTCGCGGGTTTTGTGGTTGACATTGATTGTTGCCGACGGCGAATGCATTGTGGGTATGACGTCGTTGGATTTTTCAGGTGGTTCATGTTGCGTTGCAACACTTCTTCTACTCGTATCTGAATGATGACACATCCTTGATTCTTTACTCGGGGAATTGCGTCGAACGCGACTTCCCCGCTGGCACCACGTTCCTCTGGCTGTTTTCCGGGTTGCACCGACGACATTTCGGAGTTATCACTCCCTCTTGCCCACACCGGTAGCAAAAGATAGTTCTACTACTAGACGGACAGTCCATGAAGGTGTGACCTTCAGCCTTGCAGTTCCAGCAAGACAATTTTCTTGGCTCTGCAAAACTTCTTGTCGGCTTCGGCCTCGGTTCACCATCTTCCGAATTTATGTAAGCTATGCCACTTAAATTTGTTCTATACGGATTACGCATCGGGAAGGCAATCTCTGCATTTTTGCAGGCGTATCTCAGTTGGTCCAAAGTAAAAATTGTCATGGGATAAACCAACTTACCAATTCTTACGTTTTAATTTCTTTTAATTATTTTAACCATTTCAAACTCTGGGGCTTGAATGGTCATTTGTCATCTGGGTTTGGCGATCGCTGCGAAAAACTCATCAGTTGACTCTCCGGCACCTTAGCTGCGGTCCATAAGGTCTCTCATTATCTCAAAGTCTGACTTCGCATTGCGAAATTGACGCATGACTGCATCACGCAGAGATGGCCAATCCGAATAGTAGTTAGCTCTTTTAAATTGCCAATACCATTCGTATGTAGTACCGGAGAGGAGGATGTGGAAGTCGCGCAAAATCTCAGACCATGGACACTCGTACTGGCGTTGAAGAGTTTCCAGTCGAAAAATGAAATCTTCCACAGTTAGCGAATCCGGTTTTCCTTCAAAGTAAATGTCCCACTTGTCGATTTTTATCGGGCCTCTTATATTAATGCGGTACCTCGGATTGGTTGCATGATGTGGAGGGCTCTGAACCATTTCCAGAGTTTGTCTTAGTGGTATTACAGGTGTTTGTTGTCCCTGCTAGCTCATCCCTTGCTCACTAGAACTTGGGAAGTGAGTTTCCCTTGGTTGAAATGGTTCCAAGGTTTGATCCAAGTGGGAATTTGAGTTTATTTGACAAGGATACTGTTCCGAATGATTTGATACCGGTGCTTGTTTGGGTGTAGGGTATTGTTTCTCTAATTGTTGAGGGCCTTGTTTAGGATTCTGGGTTGAATCAACTCTTGTTTGCCTAAGCAGTGGTAGGATTAGCTCGTTTATAATTTTCGTAAACTCGAGGAAGCTTCTTCTCATTTCTTCTTTCATCGGGTTTGTGATTTATTCTTTTAGGGACTCGTTATATGAAGAATAAGCATTTACCACTGCCAGGTTATCATAAGCCCTGATGTCTGAAGGTAGACTATTTTTGTTTGCGTTGTCATTTTGTGTATTGTTAACATATTTACGTTCTTCTATTAGCGTAATATCGGACCTAGTGCTTTGATTGAGGGTTTCTATCCCTACGGCTCTCTGCTGATTAAGGCTACTACAAGATGGTTGGTCTATGGAATCGCTCGAGCCACTGTGGCTGAGAGGTATGTAAGGAGGTGGGAGCTGTGAGAACGAACTTGTTGACGGAGGATAATTTGTCATGACTCCTGAAATTTATTGCAGTGGTACGGCGCGAGTATTACTCTCTATATTTATGGGTGGTGCAGTTGATGTTGCTGGTGGCACTCTACTACCTGGTGGACTGCGCTGTACTTCTGGTATTGTACCTGTCACCTTATGGGAAACCTGTCCTCGAGAAAGTCTACGATATTGTTCAAATTCGCTGCTTCTTCTCATCTTTTGTCTTTCTTTTTCAGACTCATCCATTTTAAGAACTGTACTACCAACAATAACTTACAACCAAAATCCCTGAGATAATGAAAACTAACTGTAAACAGGCAGGTGTGAAAGAAATCTAAAAGTTACGTGCTAACACTAATATATATTTCTTTTATGCTACAAATATAGGTACTCATATTATAAAGGGTCCGCCATCTAACGTTTTTTTCAACTAGTGCTTATTTCGTGAATGGTAACACTTAGCTCATGTCTGATTTGACAGATAATTAGTTTTGTTCTTCCGCTGAACGAATATGGTTGTGTATACGCTTGAACTACGCTTCGCTAAGTGGGCCTGCGATCAACTTAGAGAAGATGCCGATTTTGCCAAAAAAAATCATCTTTTCAGATGAAGCTCATTTTGATCTTGGCGGGTATGTAAACAAGCAAAATTGTCGCATTTGGGGCACAGAAAACCCGCACGCATACATTGAAAAGCCGATACACCCAAAACGAGTCACTCTTTGGTGCGGATTTTGGTCCAGAGGCATAATTGTCAATAACAGTCAATGGCGATCGTTATCGGGCCATGTTGAACGAATTTTTGTTCACAAAAATTGAAGAGGAGGATATTGGCAACATTTGGTTTCAACAGGACGGCGCTACGTGCCACACAGCCGAAGCTACACTCGATGTTTTGCGCCCTGTTTTTGAAGATCGCATTATCAGCCGCAGAGCTGATGTCGTTTGGCCACCTCGGAGCTGGGATTTGACACCGTTGGACTATTATTTGTGGGTTGCCGTAAAAGATAAGTGTTACGCCGACAAGCCAGAGACAATTGACGCTTTAAGGGACAATATTCGTGAAGCCATTGGGGAAATACAGCTGCAAACATTCGATAATGTGCTTAAAAATTGGACTGATCGTGTAGGCTACTGCATGTCCAGCCGAGGCAGCCATTTGAATAAAATTATTTTCCGTTATTAACCGGAAGGATAAAACTAATTATCTGTCAAATCAGACATGAGCTAAGTGTTACCATTCGCGAAATAAGTTCAAAAAAAAAAAGTTAGATGGCGGACCCTTTATATAACACTATATAAATAAATAAATAAATAAATAAATAAATAAATAAATATGTAAATAAATAAATAGAACACAAAAAAAAACACAATTAATGATTGATTAATAAATATTAACGAATGAATAAATAACATTAAATGGAATATATAATCGAATAAAGAATCGAAATATTGATTTGTATTTGTATCTTAAAATGTTCTTGCTTCTAACATGAGAGTGTCTTAGGAAGCTTTATTCGGCGGTTACGATGATGTTTCAGGTTCGTCATTTAGACTGCAGACTCCCGAAACGAAGATGGTTATATCGTCCGTATCCTTGTAAGGTTGACGCCCCTGCACCATGAAACTCATTTAGGACGGCTGTAAAACCACCCATGGAGCGAAATAACCACTGAGCCCAAAAATCTTTCTTTCTCTCTCTGTCCCATTTTCCTAAAAAATTAACACGTACTCCGGCATTTTAAGTGTAATAAATAATACCCACTTGAGTGTTAAGTTTTTAAAAAAAAATGAAAACCATACAGAATGATATTTTAGTTTAATTGATGTGACACCTTCTGATGCACTGTCTGCAGGATTCTCAGTCGATCTTATGTGTCTCCACGAACGTAGCTGTGTATTTTTATGTATTTGAGCAACCCTGTCAGAGACAAATACCTTTTTCAGTTAATGAGTTCTTCTTTATCCATGCTAAAACATTCGCGACATTTTCTTCTGGAGTCTCAAATACCATCTTCACTTCAACAGTAATTTCGACAACAAGTGGGCTCCACATAGTTCGATTTTTGGAGTTGTGAATTTCCGTTTAATAGGTGATATAACAAAATTTATGCGAAATCTACGGCTGAAAAATCTAAGAGCAAAAAACCGAGACTTAAACGTGAGATTATTAGATTTTATTAGTCCACTTTATACGAGATATAAAGAGCTACTGGCTATCAATTAGGTATCCTATACATATATATAAAAATAAGAAAGAGAAAAGGATAATCTACAAATTATATAGCTTTACAAGGAACACAATCGACCTCCAATGGATACTGCAACTGAATAGGCATCCGAGATGCTGTTCGATTTGAATATCGCATCTCGCAAGCTCTCAACTTTCTATCGGGACCAGTAAAAGTATCCTATATGACAGTCAACCTCCAGTGAATTCGTATTTTTCCAGAATCGAAAACAAGAACAACGTTATTATCCTTGGGTTGAGTTGATGAAGTATATTTTCCATGATGAAATGAACGGAGAAGTTGCATATACTCCGAACGCCATCGCTTCCATAATACGTTTATATACCCCATTCTTTGCTTCCAAAGAAGTTTGAATTTTTTGAATATTGAATTTATTTGGTTTAATACAAGCTTAAAAACTATGACTTAGCAACTAAGGGAATATATCTAGGACTTATCACTAGGGCAGGGCTTAAAGCTAGGTATGGTAAAGGAGATCGAATTTGAGGAGAGAGTGCTGCGATTAGAATTAAAAGGGAGAGGTTGGAGTTTACTTTACGCCGCATATGGGGGATTGTTTCGTTAGAGCCATATGTGATGCGGTGGATGGGTAGGTAAAAGAGACGAGGAAACCTAGATTTCGAGAGTTAGTGTAAAAGAAAATGGAGCTGTAAGTAGATGTGTATTCGGGTTAATGAGTTTGAGACGGTCTCGATAGGGACGTAAGACTAGATGACGTTCCAAGGTACACCGCAAAGAGAAAATCTAAGAAAACGTCGCTGGATGCTCTCAATACGGGATAAATGAACCGTTGAAAGGGACATCATGCTTGGCTAGCGTACTCGAGAAGGGGGATTACGTGAGTGATGTAGTGATGCAGAATTCTTTGGATCATCTTTTAACGAAGCGAAGTGATGAGTTTGATTTAGTAATTCTCTCATCAATATGCGAGCGGAAATTAAGCTCCCTATCGTATAATATGCCAAGGTCGCGGATACAGAAGTTAAATTCGGGGAGGAGACTCGTTGCACTTACGTGAGAAGGTAATCGATTGACATTTTATGATATTGAGTTCTAAGCAGTTCTTGATGCATCTATTTCAATGAGGCTGGAGTCATGTTGTGAGGAAATGGGTTTAGAAAATTTGGTATCGTCAGCCTAGAGAGAAAGTGCTGAGTGTTGAATGAGCCTTTCAAGATCGTTAATAGTTAGGATGAAGAAAAGTGAGCGTAGGTGACTACCTTGAGGAACACCTGAAGTGGCTAAGAAAGGGGCCGATAGACAGACTATAAAAACTATTATCCAGGTAAGAAGATATCCATTTCAGCAAAATGGGTTCAAACCCACGATGGACAATTTGAAGCCTTACTGAAATCAGTTGTTATAACGTCAACTTCTTTACCACTTTTTAAGACTGTGGGTAGTGTGGTAGGTGATCCACGTTTCAGAAAGCAGTGTTGATTAGGGGAAATAAGAGATTTGCACTGAAAGCTTAAGGCTTCGTACGAAATGCTTTCGATGAGTTTGGGTACATGAGAAAGTTTACCTATTGGGCGGTAATTAGTGACTTCGCTCTTTAATGCCTTTTTGTGTAGCTTTGTTATGAAAGGAGACTTCCATATCTGTGGAAATTTACCTTTGAAAGGGGGTGGGAAAGTGTTGATTAACACTTTTTATGAAATGTGGATGGAAGGCCATCTGTGCCGGGTAAGTATTAATTTTTAAGTTGTTGTAATTTATTTTCTATTACTGTATGATCAAACCTTTTAGAAATAGAGGGGCCAATGGGGAAATTGAAATAAGACTATCAATTAAAACTATCGGCAAAAGATTGCTTAAAAAAAGTAGAAAAAAAAGTTAGATATGGTATGCAGAACGACTTAGAATCGTTTTATATTGCTGGTAGAGAACTTTATAAAACTGGGCGAATTAAAGATATGACCCGACATATTTGGAATAGTCAACAAAAGAATTGGATCAAAAGATAACTGCCCATAATTTGCTACACTGTTACGTAAAGAGCGAAGTATATGATTATACCACGGGGGGCTCGTATAACGGGTTTTATTTGCGCCAAAAGACCACATAGAGAAAAATAGAATGGAATAATTCTCTGTAGAAAATAGAGAGAGCACCATTAAGGCAAGCACCACTAACTGATATATGCGTTCATTTTGCGGAAATTCGCTATGTGGAAATTGTCAGAAGACGCTGCAGATAGGTTATGCTGGATAGGAGAGTGGTGGAAAAAACTACTTACCCATATAGTTGGAGACCCCAATAACTTGGCATAAGCTAAGTAAGCTTGTTCAAGAAGAGGCATTCTTTACTCGAGTTAGGGTTTGCGATAAAAAACAATTCATCATCTGATTGAGTCCAGTGCAGTTGAGGTAGATTGAAATCGCCGACTACGATGATATCATCGAGAGGATCAGATAAGTTATTTATTTGATCAATTGCATCGATAGTTGGTAGCTTTGGACAAGTTGTGCCGATAGGATGTAAAAACACATAATGTACAGAGACCTGCACGGAAGAATTATTGAAATGTAGTCAAGCTTAGAAGAAGTAGGAACAGCGATTGGAGAAGAGTTTAGGTCATTGTGGACGAACGTTAGAACACCTCGACAAGATAAAACATCTTGTCGTCTCGTCGTCTCATCTCGAAAAACTTTGAAACTAAGGGTAATAGTTCCTGATTCTTTATATCGGGAATTAGATCAGTATCGGTCAGAGCGTAGACCTTAAATGGGAGAGCGTGAGATTTGCGCAAGACAACTTTAGATCGCAGTCCTCTTATGTTTTAACAAGAGGGTAAGAGGAAGGTTATTTCATGAGGGCGTAGGAGTGGATGGTTAAAACACTGGCAATAGTAGCACGTTAGGGACGAAAAAAATTTTCGTTGTCAGCTCTGCTCCATTGAAAGTGTTAGATCCTTTTTGAGTGCACATAGTTACCGAAAGCAGCAAGGTCGTCTGAGACTTTTTGGTGCAGAGATATTTTAGGAGCACCTGAGCAGATTTGTATATGCTGAGATGACATCAAATACAAGGTCGTTCCAACTAAATTGTCCCTAACACACACACCAGAACGATCCGAGACGATCCAAGTGCCATTCATGGTTAATGGCTCGATATTTAAATTTCGCGGTAATAACAGCAGACAGAATTGTGATTTGGGAGAATTAAATTCTACTCTGCTGATAATTTGCCAATTAGTTATGCTTTTAATATCGGATCTGCAAAGTCTCAGTTAATTTTGATCTCCAGACAACAGTACAACACAGATGATCTAGCACGTGTTTTCTTAAACAACATAAAACTTCAATACGTGAATGTCGTAACCAATCCTGGTTTCAAGGTAAATCGTTCACTCTCTGCAATCGGTCACATTAACTGCTCAATTGGACGTATCTATGCTGAGTTGTGCAAATTTTGGCCATTATCTAGTTATACTCCTATCGACACCAAGTGCCTATTATTGAGTACGCCATAGTTGTGTACAGCAAACTTGATTCCCAACCCCACCATAAGTTACTTCTTAGCTTCCACGACATGATAAGATATGTATATGGGCTGATACGAGCATGTCTCGCACTGCCACAAAAATGTACTCGGTTGTTCCTTTCAACAATTCCTTATGTATCAGGTGTTGTATTTTCCTGCATAAAATCAGCCATACCAAATCGCCTCACTATTTGTTCGCAAAGCCTAAATTCGTGCCATCTTTCAGGATATGTAACTTCATCACCCATTCCTTAACTGTGTGAATACTTCGCATCTTTTCTTTGTTCATGTTACCAGGTTATGGCCCTCTCTAAACATCTCAACAAAACAAATAATTGGGGCCAGACAATTTAAAACTTTTGTATTACAATATAACACTTCTCCTAACTACTACAGCAACTACTTATACACTACACGTGTCTTCTTTTCATTTGTCATATCCTCTTTCTCCTCATATTCTCTTTTCAATCAATTTTCACTCCGTTTTTCGCGTCCCTTTTACCGTCCTCTCTTAGTTTACCAATTTTCTTTTACTGCCTTATATTTATATGCTTTTAAACTTAAAGAACATTAAATATAAGTTATAAATTTATTAGCACCTTGTTATATTATAAACTATAAAGTATTGTTATATTTAAGTATGTACTGTGGCAGTTCATACACAACATTACCGACGCTGATATACCACTACCATATATCACAACCTAATTGTAACCAGTGCCCCTACGGCAAAATTGTATTGGCATTACCAAAGATAAAATAAAAGATTCTTCTATTCATTCTGAAATAAATCGTGTAGTCGACAAGACATCCACAATTGGTAATCCCAACAAAAGAACTCACGCAATTCAATTTTCTAAAGAGTTTTTTTTTACAATTACAGACAATGGAGACCTTTTCGAAGACAGCCGGCTTCCAGAAGAACAGACAGAGCCACAAACTTCATCTGCAGCGGGAATCAGCAACTTCGCAGCACGCGTCCAGGTATTTCAATTGCAAGGCTACTCAATTAACAACATCGAGTCTTGGTTTACGCGACTCGAAGCATTTTTCGGAATCCACACACAGCAGCACCACTATCAACGTTAGGGACCAAAAATCTTAACAGCACATCCAGCACATCAGATTCAGGCAAACGTCCATTTATAAAAGATCGTCGTTCGAAGCGCACATTTTTGATAAACACTGGCGCTGATATTTCCATCATCAGTGCAAGAGAGAACAAACAAGTGTACTCTAACGTTGCAACAACAAAACTCTACGCCGTCAATAATTCCACAATAGACACGTTCGGACATGTTAGATTGACTCATCAATTTTGGATTTCGACGACCGCTGGAATGGATTTTAATTGCTGCAGATTCTGCGCACAACATCATTGGCGCAGACTTTCTCCGTCATTGCAATCTCCTGGTGGATATGAAAAATTCAGCAATTATTGACAGCAACACCAAAATCAAGAGTCAAGCTACCTGCACCGTCGCCTCTCCACTTTTATCACCAAAAACGAAAAAAACAAACCACAAACGGTCACAAATACTCAACGAATTCAAGGACATCACAACGGTACATCAAGCGAAAAACACTTCAATTGCAAGTAAGGTGACACATTGTATTGAAACACAAGGTCGACCAGTTTTCGCTAAACTCCGCCGATTGACGCCTAAAAAGTTCCACGCCGCAAAAGATGAGTTCGAGTATTTGATGAGAATAGGTGTTTGTCGTCCATCGAAAAGCCAAATGCATCACCTTCTTTGCATGTTATGCGTGGAGGCTCTGCGGCGATTATCGCGCACTCAACGCTCAAACAGTTCCGGACAGATACCCCTACCTCATCTACAGGACCTATCAATTAGATTACATGGAAAGACCAAAATCGATTTTACCCGCGGATACCATCAAATTGCTATCGAAGAGATCGATATACCGAAGACTGCTATCACAATACCGTTTGGCCTTTTCGAATTCCTACGAATGCCATTCGGACTACGAAACGCAGCACAAACAGTTTTAGTTTTAGTTTTAAATGCATTTTATTTACTTAATCATTAACTCTTACATACTAACAAAAAATGCTTAAATGCTAGCTAAAAATTACTTAACAATCTTATACTAACTTACTGGCCCCACACAGGCGCTCTAAGCTATTACGCAGCACAAACATTTCAACGGTATATGGACCAATCTCTCCGAAATCTCGACTTCGTGTTTTGCTACATTGACGACATCTGCATAGAATTTAGAAGCCAACAAGAGCATGAGCAAAACCATCGTTTGATATTCGAAAGACTTCGACAATACCACCTGTCAATAAACGTAGCGAAATGTGTCTTTGGACAGTCTCAAATAGAGTTTTTGGGACATCTTATTACTCCGCATGGCATCAAGCCTAAAAACAACAAAATCGAGGCAATAAAAACATTTCTGGCCATGCTCAACTTTTATCGTCGTTTCGTTCCACATGCAATTGAACATCAACAACCACTCATTGCATTAATAAATGGTAACAAGAAAAACGACAGAACACCAATCATCTGGAAAGGAGAGGATATCAACTTTTTCAAAGATGACATCATCAATGCTACTTCGCTCGCACATCCAGCACCGGATGCAAACATCATCCTTTGCACAGATGCAAGTGACACAGCAATGGGAGCTGTAATGCATCAAGTATAGAACAACACACTACAGCCTCTCGCATTTTTCTCAAGGAAATTCAACGACGCTCAAACTAAATACAGCACGTATGATCGGGAACTGCTTGCCATATACACAGCCATCAAGCACTTCAGATAATTGCTAAAAGGACACGACTTTACCATAGCCACAGAACACAAGCCGCTCACTTTCGCTTTTACTAGCAAATATGACAATGCATCACCTCGACAGATTCGACACCTCAACTTCATAGCCCAATTCTCAACGCAGATAATCCACATATACGGTAACGACAATATTACAACAGATACACTTTCGCGAATCAGTGCTCTGCACATCAACTGCAATAGACTACGAAAAAATAGCACAAGAACAAACTTCTTGTCCTGATTTGCAACAGCTACTTAAATCATCCAACACATCACTTCAACTAAAAAGTATTCAACTTCCGCAATGCAACTCAACTATCATCTGTAACTTTTCTACTTCAACTGCACGCCCATTCGTACCGCAAGCTTGCAGATTACAAGCAATAGCCAAGTTTCACAACATTGCACACCCTGGAAAGAAAGCCACATCACATGTGGTGAAACAACGTTTGGTTTGTAGCAATATGGAGAAAGACATAGGCAAATTTATCGAAAGTTGCATTCCTTGCCAGCGTTCAAAGGTGAGTAGGCACATGTCTTCACCACTAACCAAATATTTCCTATCATCCCAGAGATTCGAGCACATAAACATCGACCTGATTGGCCCACTACGAGTACCACCATCAAACGGCTTTATATATTGCTTAACCATCATAGATAGATTCACTAGATGGTCGGAAGCAATTCCTATCGCTCACCGTAATGCTCGTAGTAATGTGGCAGTTCATACACAACATTACCGACGCTGATATACCCTTATATCACAACCTAATTGTAACCAGCGCCCCTATAGCACAATACTCGTATGTAATTAGATTGCATTTATGTTAAAATTAAAATTTGTATTGGCATTACCAAAGATAAAATAAAAGATTATTCTATTCATTCTGGAAAAAATCATGTAGTCGACAAGACATCCAAGGTACGTACTATAAAAGACAAAGTCTTATTTGTACAGTTTGTACAGTATTATGCAATAAATTGAATTGAATCCGAGTGAGAATATCAAAAAGATTATGAATCCTGTTCCTATGAATTGCATGGTGTGTTTCGTATTCGTATAGTATCTTTGTGTATGATTCGTTCTCTCACTGTTAAAACCGTGTCTTCGAGATCATCTTCTGTTGTAGTTTTATTACTGTGGTCTGTTGGAATGGTATACAGTCCATCTCCTGGTTTATATGGTTTATGTGTTGCAGTCGCTCACAGACCGTCGTGAAGTATTAACGTGTTTCGGCTTTTTTCGAGAACAAAGGAAAAAAAAAAAAAATAATAATAAAATAAATAAATATATATATTATATGCAAAACAGTATTTGACGACGTTTTATAAAGGGTCAGTTAGCCCAGTGGTAGTGGTGTGTGATCGCAACTAAAGTGGCGCGAGCCGTCGGGGGAAAGACTTTTTTTTTTATTTTTTTTTTTATTTTTATTATCTAATAAAACACGTGCAATCAAAGTGTTAACAAGCAGATAAAAGCAGGCGATGGATAGAAGTGAGCGCTCCGCTCCCCCAATAGCGGGATCAGCGGATGACGCAAAAACATCAGCCGAGGAAGCAGTTATTTCGGGAAACTTTGCACGTGAAACAAGGTCCAAGAGGAGGAGAAAGACAAATCCGACTTCCATCTCCGTTAAACGCATCGCCCTATCTGCTTCGCCCACGAAGATGCGGATTTATGTAAGGAAAGAGGCCAAAACAACAGGGGAACAACATAAAAAACACGGTAGTGACTCCGATGGTGGGGAAGGGCACCACTTCGGGTCAAATAATAGCTTCGCCTCTCTGATGGCTTCGGAATCAGAGGACGAAGAAGAAGAAGTTAATTCCCTTACCAACAGCATCAAGCAGATGCAAGAACGAGTACTGGTAATTAAAACCAAGCAAATTGCGAGAAGGACGATGAAACTGCGAGAGACCCAAAATTCTCAAGAACAACAACAGCAGTTAAATAAAAAACAGTCTGAAACACAGCAGCAACAAAAACAAACACTGAGACAACAAAATATGTCTCAACCAGAAAACAATACCACTGGGCAACAAAAGCAGAATAAACAGAAAGTACAACCACAAAAAAAGCAACAAAAACAGCAGAAGCAGCAGCAACAACAAAAACAGCAGCCACACCAGCAAAAACAGCAACAATATCAAGTACAAAAACAACAGAAACAGCAGCAGAAATCAACTAAGCCAAGGGTGCCTCCAATTAATACATATAACGTGGAATTGAAGGATACAATAGAGTTATGTAAGTTGGCCATAGGCAACAATTTCTTTATTAAAAAACTAAGTTCAGATAAGCACGCGATTCACTGCAATACAGTGGAGCGCTACCACAAAGTTAAAAGTTTACTGAAGGATACGACGACGGAGTTCTTCTCGTACACCCCGAAGGGGGAGAAGCTGCAAACAATGCTGCTGAGGGGGTTAGAACCGTCGTCTGATCCGGAGGAGCTCCTTGCACTGCTGAAAGAGAAAGAGTGCGAAGGGATCAAATTCGTGGGGGTCAAGCCGTTTGTCACGGCTAGAGCCAAAAGGGAGAAGCGGCAACTGCCGATTTTCCTGGTCCAGTTAAGTCCCACCAGCAATCTGGATGGTCTAAGGAGTATTAAAGTCCTAGACTACCAGGTTGTACATTGGGAGAAATTAAAGAGGAGCGAAAACATTTTACAATGTGTTCGCTGCCAAAGGTTCGGGCACGCCGCGTCGAACTGCGAAATGCAGCCTCGATACGTGAAGTGCGGAAAGAACCACAAGTCCGAGGAGTGCGCTCTTGGTAAGGACGGAGCGTCTGAAAAAAGCCAACTCTCTTGCGCGTTATGTAGGAACACGGGACACACCGCAAATTACCGGGGTTGTCCCAAATTCCAGTACATCAAAAGAATAAATCTGGCCCGGCAACAGAAAGTGGAAGTAAAACGTCCACCCGTGCATTTGCAAACTCCAGCCGTTACTCTCCATGTTACCTACGCCCAAATAGCGGCAGGTAGGGAAATACGGTACAGCAATTGAAGGTTGCTTCTCAGGCCCCAGCGCCCAGAGCACCGGAACCAGTACTTGACATGCTAGCTATCTTGCTCTCTATCCAGGGGCAGATGGCTCAGCTACAACGTCATTTAACTGAACAGACCGCGCGGGTGGATCAAGTATACGCTCTGCTGCCTGGCCTAACGGCCTGGCCTGGTACGTACGTGGCGGAGCAAACCCTGAAGGTCCTTGCTGTGAATGTGAATTCACTGATTAGGCTCGAACGACGAGCCGCACTATTTAAGTTGCTTAAAGACCAAGCCCCTGATGTGCTTTTGGTCAGCGAAACTAAGTTTACCAAGAGACACAAAATGAGGCACAGAAAATACAAAATAGTACGGAGAAACCGACCCAACTCCACTCAGGGAGGTGGCGTTGCAATTTTCGTAAGAAAAGGTATACATTTTAAAAGAATATACAGTCGTGTAGTACGTAGGTTCCAGGTGCTGGAAGCATGCATCGTGTATATCCCTCTCCGTAGTGCAAAGCGGCTGTACATGGTGTCTGTCTATGCACCTAAGGCTACTCAATCCACCTTATTTATCTCAGAGCTCGAGACACTTTTTCGATTTCTGAGGCTGGAATTGGAAGACAACTATTATATTATCGGCGGAGATTTCAACGCCAAACATAGTGATTGGGGAAATAATACACCAAATACTAGAGGGAACCTACTATTCAATTGGTGGGGTCAACACAGTTTGATGTATAGACTCGGGCTTAAGGCGACAGATAGTCCGTCGTTTCCCAGACACGGGTCCTATTTGGATCTCCTGCTGTTCGACTCACGAATACAACTGACATGCACTAACCAACAAACTACAAACTGTCTACGCACTTTCGTGTATGACAGTGACCATTGCGGTCTCAGCACCGAAATAACTGTTCCCAACGAAATTGCGGAATTGGATGAGTTTGTCCAAAGGCATTCCTACAATTATAGTAGGGTGCGTTGGACACACTTCACCAGAACACTGAATAGAGCACTCTCCTCGAATTCGCTCTACCCACCGTCCAACAGAAATCTGTCAAACGAGGAGATTGACAGGTATCTAAGACTAATGGACAAGACAATCCAACGAACAATGGACAAAACCATACCTCGGTACCAACACACTGACGAAGAAGACTTATTCCGCAACGCAACTATTGACGCACTGCACCGACAAAAAAGTAGATTGCTGTCAAGACTAAAAACCTTGTACAGGCAATTTACTGACAGACATAACCCGGAGATCATGACACTGAAGTCGTCGATTAAAAAACTCCAAACATTAATAAAGGAAAATTACAGATCATCTGTAAGTTTATATTGGAACGATAAAATTCGGACTGTAAACACCAACAACCCGAATATGTTCCAGCAAATAAATAAAATATTTCGGAGAATTAATCAGAACGACTTTCCATGTCATAAAATCGCCAGAACGACGAACAACGAACAAATACTGGTAGCAGCGGGCATAGATCCAAATGAGGCTGTTGATGATGACAACTTCTTTGTGATCGAGTATCCGCAGGAGAAGGTAGAGGCTATAGGAGCGACTTTCCAGGAAGTATATAAGGCGAATGACATCATTGGCCCGAACCACGACCTGGAGAATCGAGTCCTTGTGCACAATTTCGACCTTCGAAATTGTGAATTGGCGATTCGAGAGCTCGGGTTTCACCCAGTTCAGTGACGAGAATATGGCAAATAATGTCATCACCAACGATAGGGTACTACCCCCGTTCATTTCGAAGGAAGAGCTCCAAACGATCTTCGAATCACTTAAAAGTAAGAAATCAGTGGGAACCGATGAAATACCGAACATTGTGCTTCGACATCTCCCTCTAGAAGCGGTGAACGTTTATACCACGCTGTTTAATAATGCAATGAATAATGCACATTATCCAGCGCATTGGAAAACTGCGGTGGTACATCCCATCCGCAAAAGGGATAAAGACACTTCCAATCCGGCGAACCTCCGCTCGATTAGTCTTCTTTCAAACATCACTAAGGTTTTCGAGAAGGTGATCAATAGAGTCCCGACTAAGTGGATTGAGGACAAAAATATAGTTCCGGATAATCAGTTTGGTTTCAAGGCGGGGCATGATATCATTCATGCTGCGTCTAAACTGGTTTCTGATATCCAATGGAACAAAGGCGAGGAAAACTTTCAGCAAAATCCACAGTTTCTCGTGTTTCTACTCGCACTCACTTGCAGCCAAATTCACCAGCCAAAAATTTCAACCTCATCAGCATGAATGACTTTCCATCGCTGCCGAAGACACGTCATCAGCAAGCACCATCACAGAATCCACAAGTTCCACAACGTGAAGTGCAATCCAGCCATATGTTCATCCCACAAAGCTCTTCATCTGCGGAAAACTCTCTGTTCTCCCAAGAGGAACTTTCATCTCTGACAATGGAAATGATCTCTAAACTTGGAGACTGCAAATCGAAATTTGAGCAATTTAATGTAATCGCACAGCTTGCATGTAAATATTTATTTTCCAATGTCAAGTAATACACTAAATAAGATTAAGCTTTTGTGTTGGAATGCAAGAGGTATTCGCAAAAAATGCACTGAATTTTTCAACTTTGTCTGTAATCTTAATGTTGATATATGTTTGTTAAGTGAAACTAGGCTCAGTAGTAAAGTAAAGTTTTCTTGTCGTGAGTACAATTATGAGTGTTATAGACTTGATCGTACTAACAATACCGGTGGCGGGGTTGCCATATTAGTAAAAATAGGTATTGATCACACCATACTACCCAGGGTAAATACAACAGTCATTGAGAATATAGGCATTGAAATAACACTTGAAAATAACTTTAAATTAAAGGTTTTCTCTGTTTACTTTCCCGGAGGTTCATCTAACGCTCACAAAGCCAGATGTTTAAAAAATGACTTGAGACGTTTGATCAGCAATGACCACTTCATTATTGGCGGTGATTTAAACTGTAGACATCGCAATTGGGGCTGTCAAAGGGCTAACTCGTGGGGTAACGTCTTAGAAAATTTGCTGACGTCACATAACTTTGCAATTGTGTACCCACCTAGTCCTACTTATATACCCTCTGCAGAAAGATTTACTTCTTCTACTCTTGACTTCTTTCTCTCTAACATTCCTAGCATCCTAAGTCCACCTGCCGTCATTAACGCTTTAAGTTCTGACCATCTCCCAGTCATCTGTGATATTCTCTCTAGTCCCAAAACTCTTAATGTGCAATACCTAGACTTTAATAAAGCAAATTGGGATATTTTTCGATATCACCTCTCTAATGATCTTAACAATTTCCCTATTAACTTAGAATCGTCAATCAGTCGCAGAAATATCGACGACTCAATCAATTTCTTGGAGGCCAAAATCAAAGATAACATTCTAGTTTCAGTTCCAATGAAGTCCCTGTGCCAAAGATCAGTCTTTCTTCCACGATCTATACTAAGTTTAATAAAAAGCAGAAACTTTTATAGAAGGAAATGGCAGAAATATCGATTGATTGATGATTTCAGAGAAATGAAGGTACTTACACGATTAATTGGTTCGAAGATTACAGATTTTAGAAACAGCAGTTGGAATAGAAAGCTTAGTTCACTCGATGTCAACTGCAAACCCTTCTGGAATATCAATAAAATAATCAGGAAAAAACATAACCCAATTTCCAGTTTGGTAGAAAATGGTTTATTGATTATTGATGGTGCGGGAAAATCTGAGCTTCTTGCCGATGTCTTCCTAAAAAATCACTTAGTAAGTCGAAATACTACTTCTCGAAAGCAATCTGTGGTTAATAGTGAGATCTCATTATTTAACGGAGTAAATCCAACATTCCCTTCCGAAGAGCTTATTAGCGTAGATGATATTGAGTTTCTCATTTCCAATTTGAAGCTCAAATCTCCTGGCTTCGATGGCATAAATAACTTAACCATTAAAAATCTCCCCCTTTGTGCAATAAAATTTCTCCGATCCATTTATAATGCTTGTTTTAAATTAAGTTATTTTCCAATAAACTGGAAAAAAGCTAAAGTATTTCCCTTGCTCAAGCCCGGAAAAGATCCACGCAACGCTAACAGCTATAGACCCATTAGCTTGCTCAACGGATACAGCAAATTATTAGAAAAACTTATAAAACTAAAATTGGACGTTTTTCTGAAAAATAGTGACATTGTACCTGAAATGCAGTTTGGTTTCCGTGAACGTCATGGTACTTCTCATCAGGTATTAAGAATTTGCAGGGAAGTAAAACAAAGCTTTGAAGGAAAAAAATCGACTGGTCTTGTATTGCTGGATTTAGAAAAAGCTTTTGACTCTGTTTGGCATGACGGTTTAATCTACAAACTTATAAACTTTGGTTGTCCTATGTACCTTACAAAAATCATAAAAAATTTTTTGAGCGACCGAACTTTTTCAGTTCCGTTAGCCGGTTCAGTCTCTTCCCCTAAAGTTGTGCCAGCTGGTGTTCCCCAAGGATCGGTTCTGGCACCAACTCTATTTAATATATTTATATCTGACTTTCCCGTCATTCCCAACTGCCAAGTAGCTTTGTATGCTGATGACTTAGCTTTGTATGCGTCGCATACAAATGGATCAGTCATTGCAAATTATTTACAAAATGGCATTAATATAATATATGAATATTTTAAACATTGGAAAGTAAAAATCAATGCGGATAAATGTCAATCAATCTTTTTTACAAGAAAAAGATCACCTTGTCATTTTCCTCATAATACCCTAAAAATTAATAACCTCGATATACCATGGGCTGGTTCTATCAAGTACCTCGGGGTTTACTTGGATCAGAAATTAACGTTTGGTATACATATCAAAAATACTTTAAATAAGTTAAACATCGCCACGAAAATGCTGTATCCATTGATTAATCGGAAATCGATGTTGAATCATAAAAACAAAATAATAATGTTTAAGGTAATCTTTCAAGCGTTGATTACTTATGGATCTCCTGTATGGGGTAACTGTGCCAAAACACATATAAAAAAAACTTCAAAGAGCACAGAACAAAATTTTGAAATTGATGTTGAATTTACCCTGGGACTTTTCAACAATGATACTACACGAAAAAGCTGGCGTTATTAAAGTTGCCAGAAGAATCGAAATTCTCAATGAGAAGTTTTTCACGAAATGTTTACTCGTCGAAAATACGCTAGTTACTGAGCTTACACCACTCTAACTTGTTATTTGTTATTTATCTACTTATCTGACACATTAATTAATTTTGTTTTACTTATTTACTCATTTTTCAAATTTGTATTCATTTATTAAATTATTATTTTGCATATGTATTTGTTTAGTCATCGAATTCATTATTTATTTATTTATATTATATTATCTATTATTTATTATTTATTATTTATTATTTATTATTTATTATTTATTATTTATTATTTATTATTTATTATTTATTATTTATTATTTATTATTTATTATTTATTATTTATTATTTATTATTTATTATTTATTATTTATTATTTATTATTTATTATTTATTATTTATTATTTATTATTTATTATTTATTATTTATTATTTATTATTTATTATTTATTATTTATTATTTATTATTTATTATTTATTATTTATTATTTATTATTTATTATTTATTATTTATTATTTATTATTTATTATTTATTATTTATTATTTATTATTTATTATTTATTATTTATTATTTATTATTTATTATTTATTATTTATTATTTATTATTTATTATTTATTATTTATTATTTATTATTTATTATTTATTATTTATTATTTATTATTTATTATTTATTATTTATTATTTATTATTTATTATTTATTATTTATTATTTATTTATTTATTTTTCCTGTGATAATATAGTTTCTGAAACTTAAAAGTTTCATATATTTTGGTCCATTACATGGAGGTTGTTTCCTATAGTTTTTCCTCCAAACATATTTGTTAATAGATAAAGCATTTAAAAACCAAATGTATCTTTCAGTAGTAAGATTTTAATAATCATATCTCTGTGTAAGCTGTGCTAAATCAATAGAAAATGAATGTAAATGTTTAACTATGAAAATAAAATAAATATCTATCTATCTATCTAAAGTAGGCTGCTGTCAAGACTAAAAACCTTGTACAGACAGTTTACTGACAGACATAACCCGGAGATCATGACACTGAAGTCGTCGATTAAAAACCGAAAATATGGCAAATAATGCCATCACCAACGATAGGGTACTACCCCCGTTCATTTCGAAGGAGGGGCTCCAAATGATCTTCGATTCACTTAGAAGTAAGAAATCAGTCTGAACCGATGAAATACCAAACATTGTGCTTCGACATCTCCCACTAAAAGCGGTGGACATTTATACCACCCTGTTTAATAATGCAATGAATAATGCACATTATCCAGCGCATTGGAAAACTGCGGTGGTACATCCGATCCCCAAAAGGGATAAAGATACTTCCAATCCCGCGAATCTCCGCTCGATTAGTCTTCTTCCAAACATCAGTAAGGTTTTCGAGAAGGTGATCAATAGAGTCCTGACTAAGTGGGTTGAGGACAAACATATAGTTCCGGATAATCAATTCGGTTTCAAGGCGGGGCATGATATCATTCATGCTGCGTCTAAACTGGTTTCTGATATCCAATGGAACAAAGGCAAGAAACAGTGCACTGGTGCCTGCCTGATTGACTTGGAGAAGGCCTTCGATACCGTATGGTTAGAGGGACTCTTTTTCAAGCTGGACAGGTTGGGCATTAGTAAACCACTGCTGTATATTCTTTTTGATATGCTCTCCAGTAGACAGTTCATCGTGAAGAATGGCGATGTGACTTCTGCTGCAACATTTAACATTAAAAACGGTCTGCAACAAGGTGCGGTAAATTCTCCGATCCTATTCAACATTTACACAAGTGATCTGATAGGTTCACTTCACCATGCCATAGCGTACGTAGACGACTTAATCGCGTACAGATCAGGTCCAAAGATTGAGGTCATTAATATGATTTTGCAACGTGACTTCGATAAAATTAAGCGATATTGCGATGACTGGAAGTTGAAAATCAACTTTCAGAAGTCGGAAACCATTCTGTTTAGGACGACTTTGTCTGGGGCCTCTGGGAAACCAGAAAGAATTGGCGAAAGTTTTCTATCGTCGGACAACACGGACAGCCACTCGCTTGTCGAAATGTAGTCAGATACCTTGGGATCTGGCTAGATCAATTTCTGTATTTTAACAAACATATAGAGGTTGCTCTGGCCAGAGCTAAAGGTGCTTTTGCCCTTACAAAGAGACTGTTTTATAACAGTCAACTCGATGCGAGGGTGAAGGTGATCTGCTACATGGCCCTTATCAGGCCCATGCTAGTATTTAGTGAGAGCAAGTTTATTGGAAAAGATTCGGGTATTTGAGAGGGCTTGTCTTAGGACTTGTCTTCGCTTATACAGAACACCAGAGTCTGAGTACATAAAATTCTATCCCAATGAGGTCTTGTACAATAGGGCGAATCTAATAAGAGTGGACAATTTCGTCATTAAGTTGACTCGAAGGCACATTGCAAGAGCATCGAACAACCTGATCTCCGGGGCTTTCTACCCCAATTATACGAGGGGCGTTCAACATATTCTCGGTATCGGGGTGAAGCTGTGGTTGTATATATAAATTGACTTATTTATCAAGTAATACTATTATTTTAGTGCATTCATGTAAAATTTCATATAAATGTGATTATTAATTCGCGTTTTATCTCTAGTTAAACAGAATCATAATGGCAACTGAGACGATGATGGTGAAAATTGAGCATCGCGCTGTAATTAAATTTCTCACTAAGCAAGGAAAAAGTCAAAAAACTATTCATGAAGTGATGGTGGCTGTTTACCAGGGTTCCGCACCTTCATTATCAACTGTGCAAAAGTGGTAAAGTGAGCTCAAGAGAGGCAGAGAGAGCATTGAAGACGACCCCCGCTCCGGCGCCCCTGCTACTGCTTGTACGGGAGAAAGCATCAAAGAAGTCGAAAAACTTGTTCTTGAGGATGCCCGAATAAAGGTGAAAATGATGGCAGAGATCACCAAGCTTTGAATTGGTACCATTCACACCATTCTTCATGACCATCTTAACCTTTCAAAGGTCAGTGCAAGGTGGGTGCCACGAATGCTCACAGAGCCTCAAAAAAAAGTGAGAATCGCATGCTGTAGAGAGCTTTTGGAGATGTGTAGTGAGAACGCGGACGGTGTTATGGATCGAATTGTTACTGAGGACGAAACATGGGTCCACCACTATGACCCTGAAAGCAAACAAGAGTCCATGCAGTGGCATAAAAAAGGAACAGACCAGCCGAAGAAGTTCAAAGTCACTCCGTCTGCCGGGAAGCTCATGGCCACAGTTTTTTGGGACTCAAAGGGAATCTTGCTCATTGAATACAAAAAAAGGTGAAACCATCAACGCCACATCCTACGCTTCCACTTTGCATAATTTGCGGGAGGAAATTAAAAAGAAAAGACGGGGTAAACTCGCAGCGGGTGTGTTGCTTCTTCATGACAACGCTCCTGTTCACACGGCGCGAGTTTCCAAGGCTGCTGCGCGAGATTGTGGTTTCGAAGAAATCCAACACCCACCCTATAGTCCAGACCTTGCCCCTAGTGATTATTTCCTGTTTCCGGATTTGAAAAAATGTCTTCGTGGAAAAAGATTTTCGGATGATGAAGAACTCAAGTCGGCAATAAATGGGTATTTTGCAAAGAAAGAGGAAATTTATTTTTTTGAGGGTTTAAAAAAGCTTATCTCAAGATGTAACAAATGCATTGATGTTAGGGGAGATTATATTGAAAAATAAAAACAATTTAAATTGAGTTAGCATTTTCCTTCATATCGATACCGAGAATATATTGAACGGCCCTCGTATGTATCACGAGAGAGTTCGCTTTGACGGCTTTATTCCTCCAGAAGCGTTCCGCTATCTAGATAATAAAGGTCTGATCCAGGACATATTGGCGGTGCCGCTAATCTTCCACGTCGCTCGAACAGCTGCGGACAGGCGACTCAACTACGACAGAGACGCCGCACACGGCAGTGCGGAGCGTCTCCGGTTCAGTAGGGCGGTAGGGAGTCGCGACATGAGGGATGATGCTCGGCAGCACCAACACTTTTGGTGGCTAGTTGAAGGAGAGGATGCTTCGTCGTCGAATGCCTAAAGTAATAAAGTAATAGATAGCTTCATCTGAGGCAAAGCAGGTCAGCCTAATTTTTTTTGTTTTAGCCATGGCCGGCTTACATAGTTTTAGTGAGGATTAAGTTAGTTTTAAGAAAAAAATAATATATAAAAACCAAAAAAAAATGAATAAATAAAAAAAAATGTTGAAAAAAAAAAAATATATATATGTACATGTATTTATATATTATGTATATGCATATTATGTATATATATATATATTTATGTATGTCTATATTTGTGTTAGATGTAAGTACGATTAGCCATGGCAACTGCACATGTGTGCACCCTTGCATTGCCTTGGTGGAAAATAACTTTTTTCTTGGCCAAATGAGGTCGGTTTTTTTTCAAATCGTCATTGAATCGGTCCAATAAGTTGGCATAATATTCCCCATTGATTGTTCTTCCCTTTTGAAGGTATTCAATGTGGATTATCCCGCGTGCATCCCAAAAAACAGTCGC
This sequence comes from Volucella bombylans, assembly GCA_949129095.1. Classification (NCBI taxonomy): domain Eukaryota; kingdom Metazoa; phylum Arthropoda; class Insecta; order Diptera; family Syrphidae; genus Volucella; species Volucella bombylans. Next base: position 13,876,829 of record OX422145.1, on the reverse strand, counting down.
CATAAGTTTATTGGCTGACAAACCCACCTTGGCCTTCTTTGGCGCCGATTCACCTTTAGAAACCCACTGTTTTGACTGTTGTTTGTTCTCTGGTGTGTTGTGATGGATCCATGTTTCGTCCACGGTTACAAAACGGCGCAAAAACTCCTCCATATTGCGATTAAACAACGCCAAACCTTCCTGTGAAGTGAAGCACACGAAATTCACTTTTTTCCATTTTCTCCTCAAATTAGGGAGTAGTCTGATAAAAATAGCTGTCAAACACAAACTAACTGACGCAGCAAGTTTAAATTTTGACAGGAGTCAACTGACAGATGCCTGTTGACAGGAGCAGTGTTGCTGTTTCAGTAAAGAGGTCAGAAATTCAAAAAGTCACGGACTTATTGACCCGCCCTCGTAGGTTAAATAGATTAAGATTTATTTTTAGGTAGTTTCTAGGCTTTGAGTTTTAAGTTTTATAGAAAATTAAAAAAAAGTTCCATATGCTAAGTTTTTGCTTAAAATTTATTTTCTTAGTTTTAGTAGTAATAAATGTTAAAATACAAATAAAATTAGACTGTAAGATTCGTCGAAAGACATAGTTTAAGTGTTAGGTTTAACTTAGAGTGACCGCATGGGGCCAGTAAGTTAGAATAAGATTATTTGTAAGTAATTTAAGCTAATTTTTAAGCATTTTTTGTTTAGCATATAAGAGTAATTTAAGTTAAAAAATAAAAATGCATAAAAACTGAAAAACTGAACTGATGGTTTATGTGTTTGCTCGAGTGTACTCTTAATGTCAGGGTATTTTTCACGGTTGAAAAATAGGTCTTCAGGTTTGTATCCGGTTGAGGAGTGAACGTCCTGTTATGCTGGCGAAAAGCGTTAAATATTTCTTAACCGTGCGCGGTTTAGCTTCGAGCAGCAAACTTTGAGAAAGTAACTTGAGCATTGGACGTTGAATCTGTTATTTGTATACTTCTTCTATGTATTCGTGGCAGTCCGTCTTTGTATCGAGATTGCGTAAAAAACAATATTTAGGGTATCTATATATAGAGCTAAGATACTGCATGTTATTAATATGAAATACGTGCATTTGTATGGATGCTCCTACTCGCGTTGGTATTGGAATTTTTCCCTTAAGTTGTTTATTTTGTTGTAGTTCGTACTTGTTTTGTAGACATATTTCACATACTGCTTCTTTTATACACATCTCTTTAATATAAGGCAAGAAATGAGTTAACAATATTTCGTGTAAGATATTTTTGTAGTTTCTACGAGTATAAGCGCGTTTATGCATCTGTGTGACTATTTCTTTTTGTTCGCTTACAGAGATGATGTCGGTTAACTGATATTGAGCTATTATAAAGGTATAGTTTGGGAATGTGGTGATAATTTAATTTATTAAATGGAAAATTATTTTATCATATATTTTCATAGTCTAATAACGTCTTTTAGTTTAGTTCACAAATCTGGTGTGTCTTTAAAACATATTATGTGTCTGAATTGAGCGGGTTGGATAAGTAGGATGAGTACTTTGTTTCTTTCATTATCTTGTAGTAAAATTATTTGATTTTTGAAGGTTGTTTAACACTCTTAATAGTTTCATTTGGTGAGATTTGTTGTGAATGATCTGAACAATCTGAACACAACAGTGTTATTAACTTGCTAACGCGAAAGTGCAGCGTTTTAGTTTTGTATTGGAATTTTTCTCAGAAAAAGAAAAAATAAATGATTGGTGAAACGGTTAAATTGTTAAGTCTGCTACGCCGTATACATAATTTCTAAGTTTTTGTAAAGACCATACAAACTCTTTCTCATTGGTACTATAATTTAGTTCTGTTTCGTTTAATGTACGTGAAATAAATGGAATTGATTGATAATTTTGTGCTAAAATTGCTCCAATGGCGAAATCGCTTGCATCTGTGGTTAATTTAAAAGATTAAGAGAAATCTATTTAGAAAAGTTCAACCTGTTTTTGTAATGTAAAGGCGTTAACCGTAAATATCAAAAGATGCCCAAGAAAGATGCTTCTATCCCGTACACTAAAGTACATGTCGCCGTCCAATCCCGGCAAATTAATAAGTGTTTCATCTGCACTAAGCAACATCAGGTTATAGATTGTCCAAAGTTCTTGAGTTCGCAAAATTGGGAAGCATTATTACTGGATCATAAGATTTGCATATACTGAGCCAGGCATCGGTTTCACTATCAATTTCCTTTCAGATCAAAACCGTGTTACATCTCCCTGTATATTCTTTTTGATATGCTCTCCAGTAGACAGTTCATCGTGAAGAATGGCGATGTGACTTCTGCTGCAACATTTAACATTAAAAACGGTCTGCAACAAGGTGCGGTAAATTCTCCGATCCTATTCAACATTTACACAAGTGATCTGATAGGTTCACTTCACCATGCCATAGCGTACGTAGACGACTTAATCGCGTACAGATCAGGTCCAAAGATTGAGGTCATTAATATGATTTTGCAACGTGACTTCGATAAAATTAAGCGATATTGCGATGACTGGAAGTTGAAAATCAACTTTCAGAAGTCGGAAACCATTCTGTTTAGGACGACTTTGTCTGGGGCCTCTGGGAAACCAGAAAGAATTGGCGAAAGTTTTCTATCGTCGGACAACACGGACAGCCACTCGCTTGTCGAAATGTAGTCAGATACCTTGGGATCTGGCTAGATCAATTTCTGTATTTTAACAAACATATAGAGGTTGCTCTGGCCAGAGCTAAAGGTGCTTTTGCCCTTACAAAGAGACTGTTTTATAACAGTCAACTCGATGCGAGGGTGAAGGTGATCTGCTACATGGCCCTTATCAGGCCCATGCTAGTATTTAGTGAGAGCAAGTTTATTGGAAAAGATTCGGGTATTTGAGAGGGCTTGTCTTAGGACTTGTCTTCGCTTATACAGAACACCAGAGTCTGAGTACATAAAATTCTATCCCAATGAGGTCTTGTACAATAGGGCGAATCTAATAAGAGTGGACAATTTCGTCATTAAGTTGACTCGAAGGCACATTGCAAGAGCATCGAACAACCTGATCTCCGGGGCTTTCTACCCCAATTATACGAGGGGCGTTCAACATATTCTCGGTATCGGGGTGAAGCTGTGGTTGTATATATAAATTGACTTATTTATCAAGTAATACTATTATTTTAGTGCATTCATGTAAAATTTCATATAAATGTGATTATTAATTCGCGTTTTATCTCTAGTTAAACAGAATCATAATGGCAACTGAGACGATGATGGTGAAAATTGAGCATCGCGCTGTAATTAAATTTCTCACTAAGCAAGGAAAAAGTCAAAAAACTATTCATGAAGTGATGGTGGCTGTTTACCAGGGTTCCGCACCTTCATTATCAACTGTGCAAAAGTGGTAAAGTGAGCTCAAGAGAGGCAGAGAGAGCATTGAAGACGACCCCCGCTCCGGCGCCCCTGCTACTGCTTGTACGGGAGAAAGCATCAAAGAAGTCGAAAAACTTGTTCTTGAGGATGCCCGAATAAAGGTGAAAATGATGGCAGAGATCACCAAGCTTTGAATTGGTACCATTCACACCATTCTTCATGACCATCTTAACCTTTCAAAGGTCAGTGCAAGGTGGGTGCCACGAATGCTCACAGAGCCTCAAAAAAAAGTGAGAATCGCATGCTGTAGAGAGCTTTTGGAGATGTGTAGTGAGAACGCGGACGGTGTTATGGATCGAATTGTTACTGAGGACGAAACATGGGTCCACCACTATGACCCTGAAAGCAAACAAGAGTCCATGCAGTGGCATAAAAAAGGAACAGACCAGCCGAAGAAGTTCAAAGTCACTCCGTCTGCCGGGAAGCTCATGGCCACAGTTTTTTGGGACTCAAAGGGAATCTTGCTCATTGAATACAAAAAAAGGTGAAACCATCAACGCCACATCCTACGCTTCCACTTTGCATAATTTGCGGGAGGAAATTAAAAAGAAAAGACGGGGTAAACTCGCAGCGGGTGTGTTGCTTCTTCATGACAACGCTCCTGTTCACACGGCGCGAGTTTCCAAGGCTGCTGCGCGAGATTGTGGTTTCGAAGAAATCCAACACCCACCCTATAGTCCAGACCTTGCCCCTAGTGATTATTTCCTGTTTCCGGATTTGAAAAAATGTCTTCGTGGAAAAAGATTTTCGGATGATGAAGAACTCAAGTCGGCAATAAATGGGTATTTTGCAAAGAAAGAGGAAATTTATTTTTTTGAGGGTTTAAAAAAGCTTATCTCAAGATGTAACAAATGCATTGATGTTAGGGGAGATTATATTGAAAAATAAAAACAATTTAAATTGAGTTAGCATTTTCCTTCATATCGATACCGAGAATATATTGAACGGCCCTCGTATGTATCACGAGAGAGTTCGCTTTGACGGCTTTATTCCTCCAGAAGCGTTCCTCTATCTAGATAATAAAGGTCTGATCCAGGACATATTGGCGGTGCCGCTAATCTTCCACGTCGCTCGAACAGGTGCGGACAGGCGACTCAACTACGACAGAGACGCCGCACACGGCAGTGCGGAGCGTCTCCGGTTCAGTAGGGCGGTAGGGAGTCGCGACATGAGGGATGATGCTCGGCAGCACCAACACTTTTGGTGGCTAGTTGAAGGAGAGGATGCTTCGTCGTCGAATGCCTAAAGTAATAAAGTAATAGATAGCTTCATCTGAGGCAAAGCAGGTCAGCCTAATTTTTTTTGTTTTAGCCATGGCCGGCTTACATAGTTTTAGTGAGGATTAAGTTAGTTTTAAGAAAAAAATAATATATAAAAACCAAAAAAAAATGAATAAATAAAAAAAAATGTTGAAAAAAAATATATATATATATGTACATGTATTTATATATTATGTATATGCATATTATGTATATATATATATATTTATGTATGTCTATATTTGTGTTAGATGTAAGTACGATTAGCCATGGCAACTGCACATGTGTGCACCCTTGCATTGCCTTGGTGGAAAATAACTTTTTTCTTGGCCAAATGAGGTCGGTTTTTTTTCAAATCGTCATTGAATCGGTCCAATAAGTTGGCATAATATTCCCCATTGATTGTTCTTCCCTTTTGAAGGTATTCAATGTGGATTATACCGCGTGCATCCCAAAAAACAGTCGCCATAAGTTTATTGGCTGACAAACCCACCTTGGCCTTCTTTGGCGCCGATTCACCTTTAGAAACCCACTGTTTTGACTGTTGTTTGTTCTCTGGTGTGTTGTGATGGATCCATGTTTCGTCCACGGTTACAAAACGGCGCAAAAACTCCTCCATATTGCGATTAAACAACGCCAAACCTTCCTGTGAAGTGAAGCACACGAAATTCACTTTTTTCCATTTTCTCCTCAAATTAGGGAGTAGTCTGATAAAAATAGCTGTCAAACACAAACTAACTGACGCAGCAAGTTTAAATTTTGACAGGAGTCAACTGACAGATGCCTGTTGACAGGAGCAGTGTTGCTGTTTCAGTAAAGAGGTCAGAAATTCAAAAAGTCACGGACTTATTGACCCGCCCTCGTAGGTTAAATAGATTAAGATTTATTTTTAGGTAGTTTCTAGGCTTTGAGTTTTAAGTTTTATAGAAAATTAAAAAAAAGTTCCATATGCTAAGTTTTTGCTTAAAATTTATTTTCTTAGTTTTAGTAGTAATAAATGTTAAAATACAAATAAAATTAGACTGTAAGATTCGTCGAAAGACATAGTTTAAGTGTTAGGTTTAACTTAGAGTGCCCGCATGGGGCCAGTAAGTTAGAATAAGATTATTTGTAAGTAATTTAAGCTAATTTTTAAGCATTTTTTGTTTAGCATATAAGAGTAATTTAAGTTAAAAAATAAAAATGCATAAAAACTGAAAAACTGAACTGATGGTTTATGTGTTTGCTCGAGTGTACTCTTAATGTCAGGGTATTTTTCACGGTTGAAAAATAGGTCTTCAGGTTTGTATCCGGTTGAGGAGTGAACGTCCTGTTATGCTGGCGAAAAGCGTTAAATATTTCTTAACCGTGCGCGGTTTAGCTTCGAGCAGCAAACTTTGAGAAAGTAACTTGAGCATTGGACGTTGAATCTGTTATTTGTATACTTCTTCTATGTATTCGTGGCAGTCCGTCTTTGTATCGAGATTGCGTAAAAAACAATATTTAGGGTATCTATATATAGAGCTAAGATACTGCATGTTATTAATATGAAATACGTGCATTTGTATGGATGCTCCTACTCGCGTTGGTATTGGAATTTTTCCCTTAAGTTGTTTATTTTGTTGTAGTTCGTACTTGTTTTGTAGACATATTTCACATACTGCTTCTTTTATACACATCTCTTTAATATAAGGCAAGAAATGAGTTAACAATATTTCGTGTAAGATATTTTTGTAGTTTCTACGAGTATAAGCGCGTTTATGCATCTGTGTGACTATTTCTTTTTGTTCGCTTACAGAGATGATGTCGGTTAACTGATATTGAGCTATTATAAAGGTATAGTTTGGGAATGTGGTGATAATTTAATTTATTAAATGGAAAATTATTTTATCATATATTTTCATAGTCTAATAACGTCTTTTAGTTTAGTTCACAAATCTGGTGTGTCTTTAAAACATATTATGTGTCTGAATTGAGCGGGTTGGATAAGTAGGATGAGTACTTTGTTTCTTTCATTATCTTGTAGTAAAATTATTTGATTTTTGAAGGTTGTTTAACACTCTTAATAGTTTCATTTGGTGAGATTTGTTGTGAATGATCTGAACAATCTGAACACAACAGTGTTATTAACTTGCTAACGCGAAAGTGCAGCGTTTTAGTTTTGTATTGGAATTTTTCTCAGAAAAAGAAAAAATAAATGATTGGTGAAACGGTTAAATTGTTAAGTCTGCTACGCCGTATACATAATTTCTAAGTTTTTGTAAAGACCATACAAACTCTTTCTCATTGGTACTATAATTTAGTTCTGTTTCGTTTAATGTACGTGAAATAAATGGAATTGATTGATAATTTTGTGCTAAAATTGCTCCAATGGCGAAATCGCTTGCATCTGTGGTTAATTTAAAAGATTAAGAGAAATCTATTTAGAAAAGTTCAACCTGTTTTTGTAATGTAAAGGCGTTAACCGTAAATATCAAAAGATGCCCAAGAAAGATGCTTCTATCCCGTACACTAAAGTACATGTCGCCGTCCAATCCCGGCAAATTAATAAGTGTTTCATCTGCACTAAGCAACATCAGGTTATAGATTGTCCAAAGTTCTTGAGTTCGCAAAATTGGGAAGCATTATTACTGGATCATAAGATTTGCATATACTGAGCCAGGCATCGGTTTCACTATCAATTTCCTTTCAGATCAAAACCGTGTTACATCTCCCTGTAAAAGAGAAATTAGGTTGAATAAAAATAAAAACATACTTACCGGAACATCCTCTTTCTATCTAAACAAAACAATTTAATTTGTTTGAAAATTATCTAACCAAGAACCAAGATGGTGGGGATTGGAATTCGAACTTCGAATGAATACTTACAAATTTAAATTTTTCTTGAACAAGTGAAATTCAAAATACAAAAAAAAACTAATAAAGACATAAATATATATGTATAACATGAAAAAGTGCGAAAGTTAAAATTAAAAATAAAAATCATAGGCAAAGGCAAAGGTGAAATAAATCGAAAACGAAAAGCAGCTAATATAAAAAAAAATAAAAATTTTGTTTGGAAGGTGAAAGAGGCGGAATACAAAAAAACAGGGGGAATAATTGAAGGACATTTCGAGGAGAAAGGGTAAGTGCTAGCAGTAAGAGTGTTACAGCGTAGCATTAAAAGAATAAAATTGAATTTAGGGTTTTAGTTGCCGTACGCTGCAGAAAAATAGCAAGGAGTCGGACCACATCCTCATACACCAAGTGAGAACGGGGCGATCACGGCAAAAAAAAAATACCGTGATTGCCAAATTTTTTTTCTTCGCCCTTTTTTTTAACCTCCCTCGCGCGAAGAAGAAGAATAGCCGACACCTGCGGTCGGTGTCTTGCCCCTTGTCTTTCTTCTTTTTAAGACCTACAGACTCTCTCGGTGGTTGTGCAGAAATCGCATTTCCCGCGCCGTGCAAAAAATTAATTTCAACTTTAACCTCAACTGTCACCAGCTGGGGAAAGTTAACCAAAGGTCGTAAGTTGCTGAAATAAAATATTAATTAGTTAATATTATTTAAATAAACTGTATCTAATAATTAAATAAACATAAATACTTGATACATACATACATTGGTTTATAATTAATTAATTTTCAAATAAAAACCTTAAAATATGTCAAAATTGTCCACGGGTGCAGATCAGAAAGGTGTTCTGGAGCAGATTCTTCGTGACCACTCCAACTTCAAAAAGACTGGAGCATCACATCGTACAGCCAGCTATCTGTCAGGTCGTCTTCTTATTCTAGAAGGGAACTTCAAGAAGATTCTTCAAGGGAAGATTCGACGAGGAGAAATTGAAGAAGGTCTGGAAGAAGAAAATTTTGATGAAATTTTTGATCTGCTTCAAGAAACATATTCCACTTACCGAGGTGAATTGGTCGATGCTATCGACAATGCCAAGTCAGCATCAAAGGAGAAGAATGTGGAAAATGAATACACAGGTGATTCTTGTAATGAACTTTCATTGCCTCAAATCCAAATTCCACATTTTGAGGGTTCGTACACGAAGTGGCGGGCTTTCCACGATGTATTTGTATCTTTAGTCCACACAAGTAAAAGGCTGGGTGAAATTCAAAAGCTTCACTATTTGAAATCTTCTCTTGTCGGTGAAGCTGCTCGTTTGTTGCAGCATTTAGGTTTGTACGCTGTCAATTATGACAAAATATGGGAACTGCTTGTCGCCAGATACGACCACAAGCGAGTGTTGGTAAACGCTCATTTTCAACTTTTCTTTGAGCAACAGCAGTTGACGAAGGAGACGGCAAGCAACATCAAGTCTCTACTGGACACGTCCCAGGAATGTTTCCATGCTCTAGACAATTTAGGATTGCCAGTTAGTCTTGGGATGATATATTAATATATATTCTGGTGCAAAAATTACCTGCCTTTACTCAGCGTTTGTGGGAGGAGAAGTTGGGTAGTTCGAAGGAGTTGCCAACACTGAATTTACAGAGTTCCAGGAGACACGTTTTCGAAACTTGGAAGCAGTAGCTGGAACGAGTGGCATCAAGGTCAGCGGTTCTTCTGTACACAAGGCTGTTGCGGTCGAGAAGAAAACGGTGTTGCACGTCAGGAAGAAGCAGTTATGTGCATGCCAGGTATGTGGTAGAGGTCAGCACTCCCTTCGAGCTTGTCAGAAGTTTATTGCCATGGAGATCTGTGAACGATCTAAGGCAGTGGACAGAATCGGGTTTTGCCGGAACTGTCTGGCATACAGTCACAGGACTAGCCATTGTCAAAGCAGTGTGCGCTGCTATTACTGCAAGCAGTAATCTGCTGCATGTTAATGATATCAGCTCCAAACCTACAAGGGATTATAAAAATACAACAACAGGTACACAAACATTTCACATAACATCAAAATTTAACCCACCTAAAGTAGCCTCTTCTGAAGTACATCAGCCAAGTGTTCTTCTGGCAACAGCAGTTGTTCGAGTCAGGTCTTCAAATGGAAACTATTTGCATCTTAGGGCGTTAGTTGATCCTGGATCGGAAGCAACGTTCATTACTGAATCCGCTGTCCAGTTATTCATCAGCGACGAACGATCATTTAGGTATTTGGATTGGGAAAAGTTAGCAGTGGTTCATGTCAGCGGTATGTAAGTCTTACCTTTGGGTCTCTGGTAACACCTTTCGAGACAAATACCCCAGCCTATGTGTTCAAATCGCTGACTGATCAGTTGCCGTCCAAACCGTTAACTCTGCAAAATTTGAAACATATTCAAGGTTTGAAGTTAGCTGATCCACAATTTGATAAGCCTGCGACTGTTGATATTCTCCTGGGAGCCGACGTTTACTCTGAGTTTATTCTAGGTTCCATTATACGCGGTGATGATGAAAGATTGCCAATCGCACAGGAATCAGAGTTAGGTTGGCTTATCGTTGGGAAGGTTATTTCACAAAATAAAGAACCTGTCCATAGTTTTTTACAGGTCCTTGATAGCGACACTCAGCTGCGAAGGTACTAGGAACTGGAAGAGTTGCTTTTCAACGCTAAGGAAACCGCGGAAGAGAAAACTTCTGAAAAGAATAACAACACAACAACGAGAACGCCTAATGGTCGATATGAGGTATCGCAGCCATTTAAAGACGGATGTAAGCCTGGGTTTGGTGCCTCGAAGTTAGGTGCCTTACGTAGGTTTCATCAACTGGAAGGAAGATTCCAGGAAAACCCCACACTACACAAGGAGTACTCTAAGTGCTTAAATGAAAATAAGGAGCTTCAACAGATGACAGAGGTTGACGAAACGAATACCATACTGGATATACCACACCACTTCCCTACTCCTCACCATGTGGTATTCAATAAACCGGAATATAAGCCTGGGTTTGGTGCCTCGAAGTTAGATGCCTTACGTAGGTTTCATCAACTGGAAGGAAGGTTCCAGAAAAACCCCACACAGCACAAGGAGATTTCCAAGTGTTTACAGGAATGCAAGGAGCTTCGTCAGATGCCAGAGGTTGACAAAAAGAATACCTTACTGGATACACCACACCACTTTTTCATTCATCAGCATGCGGCATTCAAGAAGTCAAACAAAACCACGAAGCTTTGTCGCAATTGTGTATACTACAAACGTTTTGTTCGAAACTGCCGGGCACAAGCTGGAAAAAGAAACAGAGGTCCACTAAAGGTAGACGCAATCGGCACAAGACTTTTCGAAACTCGTCAAGAAGACACTGCCGTGGAGAAGTGGAGCGAAAAATATCTGCCCAGGATGAGACAGTGCCTGAAGTGGACAAGACGGAAGCCGGGATCGAAACGCGGACACCTTATTCTCTTCAAGGACGAAAAACTACCGCCGTTGCAGTTGAGATTTCGACGAATTATTGGCGCACATCCCGAAAAAGAAGGACTTGCTCGAGCGGGTCGCTTTGAAAATTTTGCTACTTGCAATCAAATATTGCAAGCGAAAAGCGAGAAAATTTAAACAACACAACACAACATTTAAACGACACAACACAACATTTAAACGACACAACACAACATTGATAAACTCAGATAAGAAATTAAAGACATTTCTTTTCGTTTAAAAAAAAAAACAAAAAAACAATTTATTAAATTAATAAAATATAATGATACAAACTTATTTTATCCTAGCTATCCCTACACAACACAACACACATACATACAGTCCACTCTAAACCACACAAAATCATTAATACCAGATAACGCTGTGGAGTTCCGAAACTCCAAAATGCCGACGGGAATTGGAGAGTCAAAACCCCGACGGAATTTAAAGCTTCTTAGTGAACACTCAACGTTATCTACAGAAAACACATCATTCATACCAGACAACGTTGCAGAGTTCCAAAATCCCAAAATGCCGACGGGAATTGGAGAATCAAAATCCCGACGGAACTTGAAAGTTTTCACATGAATACTCGACGTTGTCCACTCAACACAACATAACACTTTAACATTTATCCGTTTTTTAAAATACATTTCAACATAAAACACTCAAATGTGAAACTAAATAACTTAAGCTATCGTAAATAAACAAAATAAATAATAATAATAAATATGTAAATAACAAAAAAATTAATATGTCAAAAAAACTTACTGAAGATGAATTGCAACAACAATTCAATAGAAAGACGGATTCATGGCTTTACTTGAAAACGTAAACACCACACACACTAAGAAGCCTAATTCGGCCATCATCAACTAACCGTTCGCGAAAATTTCGTCGCACAGCATCGCACTGCACAACCAAAAATTGCGTACGCGGAAAACAGTTATCGTACAAAATAACACCACAAATTGTATCGAATTTGTTGGGAAAATATTTTTAATTTTTTTTTATTTTCCCAATTCTTTTTTTTCTTTTATTTTGTTTGCACTGCACTTGAATATCACTTTCGCGAAACCAAAACCAATCGATGTGGTGTAGTGGTAGTAGCAAACGCTTCTCACTCGGAGGGTCCAGGTTCGAATCCTGCCCATGGCAAAAATCAGTTTTTCATTGTATAATTGGAACTCAGACAAAAAAAATTCTGCGTGTGAAGGCATAACACTGACACGTAGATTTGGCTGTTATAAGAGTTTCAAGCAATGAAAAAAAATACTGGGAATTATATCTCGAATCACTCTGAGTGAAGGAAAACTCTCCGTCCTATTCGGACTCCCACCCCTGGAGAGCAAATACCGAAACCAAACACACCTGAGTGTCAACCACTACAAAACAATTTTCCTTTCTCCTCCTTCTATCTTTCCGCCCGCGCCCTGGCAACAGTAAAAGGGTATTAAACCCCTTAGGCGCGCGTAAATTATAAAAAAAAAAAAAAAAAAATGTACATCAATATGTACACACGCACGTACATATATACAATTGTGTACTCGCGCCGATGTACACAATTCAAAACGAAATCTTACTGCGCGAAGGAATGGGAGCAGACAAAAAGGAAAAAAAAAAATAATAATAATAATTAATTAAAAACACTTACCTTTTCATATCAACTAAACTAAAAAAAAGAAGGGGAATACAACGAAAATTAAACAAAAACAAAAACCGAACAACACACGCGACACAAATTGACCTAGTTTTGGTCAATGATCAAAACAAACTATTGCACTATTGCAAACCAAAGTCAATGACACATAATTTATCTCCCTTTGTTGCTCGTTTGTTATATCGTCGTCCTTGTCACCTACATGTAATGTTTCAAATTATTAATTTACATGATTTTGTCTCATTTGCATGTAGATAGCCAACACCCTCACACAACACACAACTTTTATGTCAAAATAGGTACAGTAAAGTACAAGACCGAGGACACTTGCGGACGAAATTCGTCCACCGGGCGGGAGTATGTTCGTGAACAAAATGTATTAAGAATATACATGTATTTTTAGTAAAAATAATTATTTAATTTTTGTTTTGAAATTGATTGAAATTGTACTCTTATTATCTTATCTAATGTAACCTAGTAAACGTAACGTAAAGTTATGATTTTTAGTAGTGTACGAGTATAACACTTATTGTAAAAGTAAAAATGGAAGTAATTTCCGGAAAAGAATAAAAATATCTCTATGCTGTAACCCTAAAACCGAAAAGACGTGTTTGATTTAAAACCCGCATTTTTAACCCATTTTTTAACCCCACACGTATTTAGCAAAACCCTACACACCCCAACAAACAGTGTTTAGTGTCATAATTTATTTAGAATGTTATAATTTAGTTTTAGTTTTATAATTTATTCAATTGTTTATTGTATTGCTCCCACTGTCATACTTAGTGTACATATTTACGTTTCTATTTTCTTAAATAAAAAAAAAGCTAATATCGATTTTCTAGTCATAAAAGGCAGAAAAATAGTTGCAATACCCTTAATTTGAGCTCAGATTAGGTAGGTGCATAGAAGTACATATCCATACATCCATCTCAGGTCTCAGGAGAAGGGATATTAGTTTTTTTTTTGCTTTAAAAAAAAGGTACCTAACTAAATAAATTAATTTGTATTAATATATATACCTATCTATTATTGTACACATTTCCATACATCGTTATACATAATAAACAAATATATATATACACACATCCATACATTTATATACATACAATTATATCCATACATATATTTAAGTACATCTAAGCAGTATTGTAGGCAAAAAAAAAAAAATTAAAAACAGAAACAAAATATTGTTTCCATAGCATACTAACAGACGCTACCATGGGCTACTAAAAAGATTTTCAGAGAGTGTCATGGGTAAGCAGATTTCGGCTGGTGATGATGTGAGCGGGTGAGACTTTGGGGAAATCCTGAAGTCGGCCACCGGATTTCCAGGTTGGGAGGGAAATAGCCAGCTCTGATCAACACCATAGCGCCCCTCAGCATCGTAAGTTCCGTCCGTTAGTATGGTTATTGTTTTGAATTGTATGTCGGCATGTTTTATGTTTTTTTTATTGTAGTAGGTCCTGTCAAGGAGTGAGGACAAGAACCAGCCCCATCCGGCGAGCCTAGCCGTGCCTCGCAAGCATGCCACGCTCTGAGACATCCTTTCCGTTCTTTTAATTTCCTTTCCTGTTCACATCCTGGTTTCCTGTCATCTTCCCTTCAACAACGCCCTCTATAATCCTATTTTCCCCCTGAAGTCATCCTGTTCAAGCCATTTTCTTCCTACCTTCCTACCTTCAATCCTCCTAAAACCCTATTATAATAAAAGTGGCGCCCAACGTATGTTCTTGTCAAATGTCCGTCCTAGTCGTCCATCCGAAGATGTTTCTGTGGCCATCATCAGGGGACCCGTAAGTCTTCAAGTGGCAGTCAGTTGACATAGCAACTTGAATTGCGACGGGTGACATTGATAATGACCACAAAAACAACTCACTCAAACGAGTGTCCTACGTTTTCTCTTTACTCTTTACTTTTAAATCTGCATTTCACTTTCCTATCATAGTTTAAATTTTCCTTTCTATTCGTATTGTGTTTGTATATGGTTACAGTGACCTTGTCTCAATGTCGTTATTGCATGCACTTGTAGCACTGTTCCGTCCTTATATCTTAGCTTCCTCATGTATATACTGTTCAAATTGTTTCAAGTCTTCCAGCAGAGGCCTCCCGGCTGGTCTGGAATTGCGGGAACAATGAGTACAGTATCTCTTTTTAAGTCTCGTATTGTGTCCTGTATAAATTTTTGCTTACCCGTTTACTTTGCTGAGGGATAACATCACGTCCGTCCGCAGTCTAAATTTCCGGAACATCGTCATCAACCTGAAACATCATCGTAAACGCCGAATAAAGCTTCCTAATACATTCTCATGTTAGAAGCAAGAAAATTTTAAGATAAGAAATACAAATCAATATTCCATTTAATGTTATTTATTCATTCGTTAATATTTATTAATCATTTATTAATTGTGTTTTTTTTTTTGTGTTCTATTTATTTATTTACATATTTATTTATTTATTTATTTATTTATTTATTTATAGAGTGTTATATATAATATGAGTACCTATTTGTAGCATTAAAGAAATATATATCAGTGTTAGCACGAAACTTTTAGATTTCTTTCATACCTGCCTGTTTACAATTAGTTTTCATTATCTCAGGGATTTTGGTTGTAAGTTATTGTTGGTAGTACAATTCTTAAAATGGATGAGTCTGAAAAAGAAAGACAAAAGATGAGAAGAAGCACCGAATTTGAACAAAATCGTAGACTTTCTCGAGGACAGGTTTGCCATAAGGTGACAGGTACAATACCAAAAGTACAGCACAGTCCACCAGGTAGTAGAGTGCCACCAGCAACATCAACTGCACCACCCATAAATATAGAGAGTAATACTCGCGCCGTACCACTGCAACAAATTCCAGGAGTCATGATAAATTATCCTCCGTCAACAAGTTCGTTCTCACAGCTCCCACCTCCTTCCATACCTCTCAGCCACAGTGGCTCGAGCGATTCCATAGACCAACCATCTTGTAGTAGCCATAATCAGCAGAGAGCCGTAGGGATAGAAACCCTCAATCAAAGCACTAGGTCCGATATTACGCTAATAGAAGAACGTAAATATGTTAACAATACACAAAATGACAACGCAAACAAAAATAGTCTACCTTCAGACATCAGGGCTTATGATAACCTGGCAGTGGTAAATGCTTATTCTTCATATAACGAGTCCCTTAAAGAATAAATCACAAACCCGATGAAAGAAGAAATGAGAAGAAGCTTCCTCGAGTTTACGAAAAGTACGAGTATAAACGAGCTAATCCTACCACTGCTTAGGCAAACAAGAGTTGATTCAACCCAGGATCCTAAACAAGGCCCTCAACAATTAGAGAAACAATACCCTACACCCAAACAAGCACCGGTATCAAATCATTCGAAACAGTATCCTTGTCAAATAAACTCAAATTCCAACTTGGATCAAACCTCGGAACCATTTCAACCAAGGGAAACTCACTTCCCAAGTTCTAGTGAGCAAGGGATGAGCAAGCAGGGACAACAAACACCTCTAAAACACTGGGACAAACTCTGGGAATGGTTCAGAGCCCTTCACATCATGCAACCAATCCGAGGTACAGCACTAATATAAGAGGCCCGATAAAAATCGACAAGTGGGACATTTACTTTGAAGGAAAACCGGATTCGCTAACTGTGGAGGATTTCATTTTTCGACTGGAAACTCTTCAACGCCAGTACGAGTGTCCATGGTCTGAGATTTTGCGCGACTTCCACATCCTCCTCTCCGGTACTGCATACGAATGGTATTGGCAATTTAAAAGAGCTAACTACTATTCGGATTGGCCATCTCTGCGTGATGCACTCATGCGTCAATTCCGCAATGCGAAGTCAGACTTTGAGATAATGAGAGACCTTATGGACCGCAGCTAAGGTGCCGGAGAGTCAACTGATGAGTTTTTCGCAGCGATCGCCAAACCCAGTTGACAAATGACCATTCAAGCCCCAGAGTTTGAAATGGTTAAAATAATTAAAAGAAATTAAAACGCAAGAATTGGTAAGTTGGTTTATCCCATGACAATTTTTACTTTAAACCAACTGAGATACGCCTGCAAAGATACAGAGATTGCCTTTCCGATGCGTAATCCGTATAGAACAAATTTAAGTGGCATAGCTTACATAAATTCGGAAGATGACACGTCAGAGGTTAGGGAGATGGCAGCCATGCAGTATGGTGAATCGAGGCCGAGGCCGACAAGAAGTTTTGCAGAGCCAAGAAAATTGTCTTGCTCGAACTGCAAGGCCGAGGGTCACACCTTCATGGACTGTCCATCTATAGTAGAACTATCTTCTGCTACCGGTGTGGGCAAGAGGAAATGAGGGGCAGACTAGGATACTAAAGAGGGACCAAGAAACAAGAGAAGTTGAAGATCCAAAGAAATTGGAAATAAAACCCCTGCATGTAAGATTAAAGGAATATATTAAGGCAAGACATAGAATCATAGGTGGAAAAAGGATAATAGAATTTTAAAAGATAGGGAAAGATATAAAATTAGAAAGATGGTGTTCGCGCAAGAATTAGCAAATGTACTTTTAGTTATTCTGTTACATTATTGCAATACTGTAGCTTTAAGTTTGAACATGAAAAGTAAGATGTCGCTCTAAAATTCTCCAAATTCACCATACTCAATTGTATTCTGTTTAGTTTTCACTCATTATCTTTTCAATATCCGCCACTTCTGTTATCAACCTTCAACGAGGTAAGACCTCCTAAAGAAATAAAGCAAGCTTTTAACGCAAAATAAACCACGTTTTTATTTCTTCGACATATTCACCTTCGTTGGAGAACGTCCTACCAGCGCTCCAAGTGCGTATTTCACACGCAATCGCACATTTTGGTCCGTACGAGCCGGATAAATCGTTAAATTATTCGACAAGTTATTATCACGTCAAGCGTTCAAGATCCCTATATCTTGCATATCTCTTCGTTCGATGTCTATATCGCGAAGGTCCTATCCTAAATCAGCAAAGTAATCACCAACCATCGATTAATATCTTAATCGCATAAAAGGCCCAATATTATCTATATTTGCCCTACCAATCGATATTTTTACGATCAAATAAAAATATTGAGGTCAAACATCGACGTCGTCTACTGTACGATCATTGCATTCGTCGCAGAAGTTCATCCAAGAGAAAAGGTCAATTTCTCTTCCAGCAATAAAAAATCTACGCTCACAGAGTTCATCATCATTAGCACATTAATCAACCACATCCAAAAAAAATCCGCAACAAACCCACGAATTTGCTGCAAGCTGAGTACAAGACGCCAAAATACCGTTTCCAACCGAAGCCACAGACGAGAAGACCATAGCAGTGGATCAGTTGCATTTTCATATCAGGTGCGTGCTTATTGTTTAAGATCAGTGCATAAATTTAGTTATTTGTAAAAAAAAAACCCTTATATGTGGGAGAGTTACGTAAACAAAGTTTAACAAGTTGTCTTATTCGCATATTTATAATTTATATAATATTTCTTTATACAAGTTCATGATAAAAATGCATATGCGAAAAGCTGAGTGACATTCGCGCTATTCCTTCCTGGGGTGAGTTTTTTATTGTCTGCTTACTATTGATTGAAAAGTCTTCGCAGTTTACTTGTGATTATAATTAATTAAGCGGTAAAATGACTGTTTTGGATGATTTCATTGTTGCCGCTGATCAGCTGGTCATTTTTAAAATCAATTATGATGAAATCGCGTTAGCTGACCAGACAGTAAGTTCGTTAGAAGCATACAAAATAGAATTAAACGCCCTTTGGGCAGAAGTGAAAATGCGCTATTCGTTGTGTGTTCAGGTAGCCTCAGAAGAAAACCAAAGTGATAAGAGTGTAGATAGTGATACAGGTAAAACGGGCTCAGATAAGGAAGCTGTTAAAAGCAAATATCAGTCGTCTTCCTTAACCTATATTAACTGCTTGGCCGAGATTATAGAAAATCATAAGAAACTTGCGATTATCAAAGGCGACATTCCTTCTGACAATCCTTCTACCTCTGATCCATACTCAGCTTCGTGCATCAAGGTACCGCCGTGCGATACGGAAATATTTACGGGAAATTATTTGACATGGCCTTCCATCCGTGACATGTTCACAGCAGAATACATTAACCACCCAAAACTGTGTCCCGTACAGACGCTTTTCCACCTTCGTGCGAAAACTAAAGGCGACGCTAACAATATAACAATATAGTTTCCAAGTTTCCTCTTACTGCCGCCAATTTTGAGTTAGCTTGGACGGCACTAGCAGACCAATATGAGAATAAAAGAATATTGGTCAACAATCAACTTAAGAGTTTATTCAATTTGCCTTCAATCACTCACGAATCTAGTAAGCTAATTAAAGATATTCAACGCGAAATTAACGATGCTTTATCGAATCTTAAAACTCACAAGATATCAACCCAATCCTGTGACCCAATTTTGGTTTATCTGTGTTCCAATCGATTCCCGGAAACCACATTATCCTTGTGGGAGCAATCCTTAAAAACTCATTGCGAATTTCCTTCATGGAAAGATTTAGACGACTTTCTCACAAACCGATACCGAGTTTTGGAAACTGTATCAGATATTAAATACGCTGCTCAACCCCATCCTGCTTCGTCTCCAAAGATAGGGAAATACTCTCAGTCTAATAGAGAAAAGCAACCGCATAAAGCCTTTCATTTGAAAGCCAATCATTTGCAATGTAAACTTTGTAAAAACTCGCACCCGTTGCGGGTTTGCCCAAAGTTCACCCAAATGACTACTCAAGAAAGAATTTCTACAGTAGTTGCCTTAGAGCATTGTATGAATTGCCTTGCATCCACTCATCTGATAAATGACTGTCGAATCGTGCATACTTGTATGCAATGCAAACAACGTCATCATATATTACTACACACATGTCCTCAGAATGAAAGCACTCAACCATCCTCCAGTTCACAACAGTCCCACAATCAATCTATACAGTCCACTGCTAAGTCTGTTCAAATCCAAACCTTTTTCTCTCGAAATAACAACAGGGCCCTGCTAGCCACTGCCCTAGTTAAAGTCCATCACTTGGGAGATAAGTTTACAGTTAGAGCACTCGTTGATCCTGCTTCAGAGGTCACTTTCATAACTGAGAGAACACAAAGACGACTAAATCTGCCAGTGAAACCTATTCAGGCTTCGATTTCTGGCATGAGTGAAGTTGTGACCGCAACCTCTTCGAGAATTTGCTCCTTTATTATCGGTTCAAAACTAGAGGAAGATACAATCGAAGTCAATGCAATCGTATTGAAACATCTTACAGGTAATCTCCCTACATGCAAGATAAATCCTATGAAAATCGATGACCTAATTGATTTTGATCTGACAGATCCCTTCTTTTACGAAAGTTCCAATGTTGACATAGTGATAGGTGCTGACCTATATCCTACAATTCTAAAGCAGGGTGTTAAACACAATATACTCGTATTTGGCTCGCTTTTGGGTCAAAACACCGTTTTTGGTTGGATACTTTCAGGCCCTATTCAACATAACTCTTGTTATAGTGAGATCTCCCTTGATCAACAAATAGTAGAATTTTCGAAAGTGGAGGAAGTATCTGAACATAAACCTCTTTCTCTTTCAGAACAATATTGCGAAGAACATTATGCTGCTACGACTAGCAGAGGCGTAAATGGTCGCTATGTCGTTCGCCTTCCATTTAAACAACCCACTTCAGTAATTGGTCGTTCGAGAGACATTGCCCTAAGACAATTGAACCGAATGGAAGCTTCGTTAGCGCGAAAACCAGAGCTGAAATTACTATATGATCAGGTCCTTCAAGAGTATATTTCACTTCAACATATGGAGGAAGTTCCTTCTTCTGAACTCGTTAAAAATAATCAAACCCGTTCATTTTATCTCCCATACCACGCTGTAGTTAAACCTGAGAGCAGTAGTACGAAAGTCAGGGTGGTTTTTAATGCATACAACCCGACCAGTAACGGAATCAGCGTAAACGACATCTTACATTTTGGCCCTGTTTTGCAAACAGACTTAATGACACTTATTCTGAGGTGGCGGTTCTATCGATTTGTCTTTAATGCGGACCTCGAAAAGATGTATCGTCAAGTCTTAGTACATCCTGAACATACGCTATATCAGCGAGTCTTGTTTCGTAAACCCGGTGATAGTTAGATCCTTGATTTCGAACTGAAGACGGTTACATTTGGTGTCAACTGCGAACCATATCTTGCTCTGAAAACGTTACAAAGATTGGCTGATGACGTAAGAACGACTCTCCCACTTGCTTCATCTGTTTTGCGAAGAGACTTCTATGTCGATGACGTTTTATAGGGAGCACATAACCTTAAAACAGCCACAGAAACTCAAAACCAATTGATCAAAGCCTTAAGCTCAGCGGGGTTTTGTCTAAGAAAATGGACAGCAAATTGCTCTGACCTTATTAATAAATTTCCTCTTTAACATCTTTACGATCAAGATTTACTTAAATTTGAAGACAAAAGTTTTACAAAACCCTGGGTATTCAATGGAATGCCAAATCAGATTCATTTCACTTTCTTGTAAAGTTCAAAGATATTGATTATCAAATAACAAATCGAGCTGTATTATCAGTAATAGCTCGGTTATTTGATCCAGAAGGATGGTTAGCACCAGTAATCATTACTGCAAAAATAATTATGCAGCAAATTTGGAAGGATGGGACGTCCTGGGACCAATCTCTTGAGCCCTTAACGTGTCATCGCTGGAGAACCTTTTTCGAAAACTTGGCTGAAATTGAATCTGTCGAAATTCCTAGATGGATTCAATACAGACCAGACACACATTCAATACAAATTCATGGATTTTGCGACGCGTCTGAGAGCGCCTATGCTGCAGCTCTTTACATTCGTATCCATGAAGTACCTAATTGTTGGATAAGCAATCTCTTATGCGCTAAAAGTAAAGTAGCCCCTGTTCAAAGGCTCTCTTTGCCACCTTACCACCATATCATTGCCATTTAACATCACCGGCCTAGATTTCGCAGGCCCCTTTACAATAAGAAGCTTTTCTGGTCGAAACTGTCGCCTCTCTAAGGGATATGTATGCTTGTTTATTTGTTTTTCGACAAAGGCGATTCACTTAGAGGCAGTGATTTAACAAGCCAATACTTTTTAGCAGCTTTAAGCCGTTTTATTGCACGTCGAGGGATGCCTAAAACTATTTTTTCGGACAACGGTACAAATCTGGTGGGAGCTAGTAAATTAATCGCTAACGACTTCAAAGAATTCAAACGCTCCCTTTCTCAAATTGTCTCAGGGCACTATAATGATCGCAATTTAGAATGGAAATTCATTCCTCCTGGTGCACCACATATGGGTGGACTTTGGGAAGCCAGGGTTAAGAGCTCCAAGACACATTTTAGAAAGGTTGCTGCTGACTACAAATTTACGTACGAGGAATTTTCCACTTTACTTACCAAAGTCGAAGCCTGCCTTAATTCACGTCCAATTTCCCCAATTTCAGAGAACTGTGATGATATTCTTTTTCTTACACCTGGTCACTTTCTTCGTGGTGGACCTCTGTTGGCCCCCCTGAAGCCAACCTTAGTGGCTCTTCCTTAAATTGCATAAACAAATGGAAACAATTGAAAATATTTCACCACCAATTTTGTAGGCGGTGGAAAAACGAATATCTTTTAGAACTCCATAAACGCCACAAATGGAAGCATCCACAGCAGAACATCAAAGAGGATGAATTGGTTGTAATCAGAGGTAAAAATATCCCCCCAAACGAGTGGCGCCTAGGTCGCGGTATTAAAGTATATCCGGGAATTGATAACAAAGTTCGCGTTGCAGATATTCGAATCCAACAAGGTATAATTACACGACCAATTGTCAAACTTTGTGTACTATCTCCGGAGTAGATGATAGATATGCATAGATATTTTCTTCGCTCTTCTCCACAATTTCATTTCAATTTTATAAGTAGAATTTATCAATATGCACTGTCAGTTTCAGTTTCAGTTTAAATGCATTTTTATTTAACTAATTAATTTACTCTTACATGCTAGACAAAAAAATGCTTAAAAATAAGCTTAAATAACTTACAAATAAACTTATTCTAACTTACTGGCCCCATGCGGGCGCTCTAAGCTAAACCTAACACTTAAACTATGTCTTTCGACGAATCTTACATTCTAATTTTATATTCAATATAACATTACTTAATACTAGAACTAAGAAAATAAATTTTAACTAAAAACTTAGTAAATGGACCTTTTTTTTACATTATAAAAACTTAAAATTAAAAACTTATAGACTACCTAACCTACTTACATCTAATACATACACACACATACATATACATATACATCCATAATACCTATATACTTAATATATAAGTATATGCATATATATATATTTTATTTTATTTATTTTTTTTAATTTTTCATTTTTATTTTTTTTTTTTGTGTTTTTATATATTTTTTTTTTTTCTTAAAAACTAACTTAATCCTACCTAAAACTATGTAAGCCGGCCATGGCTAATAAAATAGTCAGACGACCGACTTTGCTTCCTATGGAGCTACCCAGTACTGGAGGAATTGGACGACGAAACTTCCTCTCCCTCAACCAGCCACCAAAATTGTTGGTGCTGCCGAGCAACATCCCTCATGTCGCGACTCCCTACCGCCCTACTGAACCGGAGACGCTCCGCACTGCCGTGTGCGACGTCTCTGTCGTAGTTGAGTCGCCTGTCCGCAGCTGTTCGAGCGACGTGGAAGATTAGCGGAACCGCCAATCTGTCCTGGACCAGACCTTTACTATCTAGATAGAGGAACGCTTCTGGAGGAATAAAGCCGTCAAAGCGAACTCTCTCGTGATACATATAATTGGGGTAGAAAGCCCCGGAGATCAGGTTGTTCGATGAGGTCATTGCTCTTGCAATGTGCCTTCGAGTTAACTTAATATCGAAATTGTCCACTCTTATTAGGTTCGCCTTATTGTATAAGACCTCATTAGGATAGAATTTTATGTACTCAGACTCTGGTGCTCTGTATAAGCGAAGACAAGTCCTAAGACAAGCCCTCTCAAACACCCGAATCTTTTCCAATAAACTTGCTCTCACGTTAAACCACACGGGACATCCAAATACAAGCATAGGCCGGATAAGGGCCATGTAGCAGATCACCTTCACCCTCGCATCGAGTTGGCTGTTATAAAACAGTCTTTTTGTAAGGGCAAAAGCACCTTTGGCTCTGGCCAGAGCAACATCTATATGTTTGTTAAAATACAGAAATTGATCTAGCCAGATCCCAAGGTATCTATATACAAGGTATATTTTCTATCAAGGATAGAAAACGTTCGCCAATTCTTTCTGGTATCCCTAGAGGCCCCAGACAAAGGCGTCCTAAACAGAATAGTTTCCGACTTCTGAAAGTTGATTTTCAACTTCCAGTCATCGCAATATCGCTTAATTTTGTCGAAGTCACGCTGCAAAAGCATATTAATGACCTCAATCTTTGGACCTGTTCTGTACGCGATTAAGTCGTCTGCGTACGCTATGGCATGGTGAAGTGAACCTATCAGATCACTTGTGTAAATGTTGAACAGGATCGGCGAATTTACCGCACCTTGTTGCAGACCGTTTTTAATGTTAAATGTTCCAGCAGAAGTCACATCGCCATTCTTCACGATGAACTGTCTACTGGAGAGCATATCAAAAAGAATATACAGCATTGGTTTACTAATGCCCAACCTGTCCAGCTTGAAAAAGCGTCCCTCTAACCATACGGTATCGAAGGCCTTCTCCAAGTCAATCAGGCAGGCACCAGTGCACTGTTTCTTGCCTTTGTTCCATTGGATATCAGAAACCAGTTCAGACGCAGCATGAATGATATCATGCCCCGCCTTGAAACCGAATTGATTTTCCGGAACTATATGTTTGTCCTCAACCCACTTAGTCAGGACTCTATTGATCACCTTCTCGAAAACCTTACTGATGTTTGGAAGAAGACTAATCGAGCGGAGATTCGCGGGATTGGAAGTATCTTTATCCCTTTTGGGGATCGGATGTACCACCGCAGTTTTCCAATGCGCTGGATAATGTGCATTATTCATTGCATTATTAAACAGGGTGGTAAAAATGTCCACCGCTTTTAGTGGGAGATGTCGAAGCACAATGTTTGGTATTTCATCGGTTCCCACTGATTTCTTACTTCTAAGTGAATCGAAGATCATTTGGAGCCCCTCCTTCGAAATGAACGGGGGTAGTACCCTATCGTTGGTGATGGCATTATTTGCCATATTTTCGGTTTTTAATCGACGACTTCAGTGTCATGATCTCCGGGTTATGTCTGTCAGTAAACTGTCTGTACAAGGTTTTTAGTCTTGACAGCAGCCTACTTTTATGTCGGTGCAGTGCGTCAATAGTTGCGTTGCGGAATAAGTTTTCTTCGTCAGTGTGTTGGTACCGAGGTATCGTTTTGTCCATTGTTCGTTTGATTGTCTCGTCCATTAGTCTTAGATACCTGTCAATCTCCTCGTTTGACAGATTTCTGTTGGACGGTGGGTAGAGCGAATTCGAGGAGAGTGCTCTATTCAGTGTTCTGGTGAAGTGTGTCCAACGCACCCTACTATAATTGTAGGAATGCCTTTGGACAAACTCATCCAATTCCGCAATTTCGTTGGGAACAGTTATTTCGGTGCTAAGACCGCAATGGTCACTGTCATACACGAAAGTGCGTAGACAGTTTGTAGTTTGTTGGTTAGTGCATGTCAGTTGTATTCGTGAGTCGAACAGCAGGAGATCCAAATAGGACCCGTGTCTGGGAAACGACGGACTATCCGTCGCCTGAAGCCCGAGTCGATACATCACACTGTGCTGACCCCACCAATTGAATAGTAGGTTCCCTCTAGTATTTGGTGTATCAATATGCACTGGTTTAAGATAATATGCTCGCTTAGTTTAAGATAAGTTTGTAAATTTTAAAGTTAAATTTTAAATTAACGATTTATAATCTATATACATTCGTACATTGTATTTCTATATTCTGGATTCATTTTCAATATTTTGTTATTCTCTATATGGAAGGACATTAATTGCGCTAAGAATTTTGCATTATGTATTACTGCAGGCGGCCGGCAATGTTCGCGCAAGAATTAGCAAATGTACTTGAACGATCATACCGACTTTCTGATCGTCAACCTCGAATATCTTCTTCCCCGTATATAGAATACGTTTTATTCGGGTTATTTTAAACTATGCGGTTATTGAAATTAAAAATTGTGCAATCCGCAACCGTGACAACGAGCAAAACGAGCGATAGCTAAAAACGAAAAATCGAGGTTTCCACCAATGTGGTTTTACGAGCGAGAGTAACAAAAAAACGAGGCTTCCACCAGTGTGGTTTTACAAAAAAAAGAGAAAACTTTTTATTTCTTACAGGTTTTTATAGGCTTGTTTGAACAACAGTTTTTATGAGCTTTATTTAGTCAAAAATTTTATAATACAAAAAAATATGGCGATTGGTATAATCTTTCGCGGGAAATTCAAAAGTTATACCAACTCTATCTGCTCCAACATTCCGGCCCCTTTGAAAGCACTGCCTTTCAAATTAGCAAGGCTGCTAATTTGCATACTGGGCGACGCATGGTACCTCTAGATGTCGTTACATCTACCACTCGGACTCTCCCATCCTGGCCTTCGATGACGTTGCTGATCCTCCCCATCTGCCACCTTTGAGGAGGCATATTTTCGTCATGAATGATGACTAGAGTACCAGGTTCTATGTTTGGACTTGGTGTGACCCATTTGGACCGACACTGCAGCTCGTTGACATATTCCGCCGACCATCGTTTCCAAAAGTGTGTCTTCACGGCATTTATCCTTCGCCATCGCTGGATGTAGCTGATGTCCAATACCTCTGTTGGTAGCTCAGGAATGGCCTTTAGGGAAGACCCGATGAGAAGGTGACCTGGCGTGAGTGCTTCGAAGTCGTTTGGGTCTGACGTCATCTGCGTAATTGGCCTCGAGTTCATGACCGCCTCGATTTCGACTAGTGCTGCTGACAACTCCTCGAACGTTAGTTTGGCTCCGGCCAAACTGCGATACAAGTGGCCCTTGGCGACCTTTACGGCCGCCTCCCAAATGCCTCCAAAGTGCGGTGCCCTGGGGGGTATAAAATTGAAATTTATATTTCTATTAGTGCAAAAATTAGATATAATTGTGAGGATTTCTTCATCAACATATTGCGCAATTCGAGAAGTTTTGAATGGGCCCCTACGAAATTTGTCGCGTTATCGCAATAAATGTCACTCGGAAGTCCTCTACGACCTATCATCCTTTTTAAGGCCACAAAAAACGCATCTGCCGAAAGATCCGTTACTGCCTCCAAATGAACTGCTTTAGAAGAAAAAACATACAAACACGGCCACGTATGATTTGCAAGGTACCTTGCCTCTAATCTTTAAGTAAGTGTTGATTGGACCACAGAAGTCGACTCCGCAAACAAAAAAGGGACGTGAAGCCGTCAACCTCTCCCGAGGTATATTTCCCATCATTTGCCCCAATAATTTTGGCCTATACTTTACACAATGTATGCATTGCCGGACGACCTGCCTAGAGAGTTCCCTTGCATTTACTATCCAAAATCGCTGCCTTATCAGTGCCACAAACTTCGCCCCCGCATGATAATTTGACCGATGCAGATACCTAACGAGAAGTTTGCTGAATTCGTTGCTTCGTGGAAGCAAAAGAGGGTATTTACAATCCTCAGAAATGTCCGCATGTTTGAGTCGTCCACCTACCCTTAGCAAACGCAAATTGTTGACCTTTTCAACGAACGGATTAAGTCACTTTACACTGCCCTTCAAGTTTCCATTCTTCTCGATGGATACTATTTCTTCAGCGAAACAAGTAGTTTGTACTGCCGAGACTACAAGTAAAAGTGCTTCGTTCAAATCCGAAGGAGTTAATATGCTGTTGATGTGACTGGTTTTGTTCCTCAAACGACTGCAAAATCGAACAACATATGCAACAATTCGAAGAAGTTTTGTATATGAACTACAACGCTCTACTAATTCCAACAAAAAATTTTGCTTTGGCTGTGTGCAGATGAGAACTGATTTTCGCTTCTCTAGCGTAAGATCTTCTGGAGAGAGATTCAGTTGAACAATCGACGGCCAATTTTCTTCCTGTTGACGTAAGTATCTAGGACCCTGAAACCATATGGAGCTTTTTAATTCCTCTACTGTACCGCCTCTAGACACGATGTCTGCTGGATTTTCGAGAGTGGGAACGTGTCTCCAGACTATATCTCGCGATTCCTCCTGTATTTCTGCCAGTCTATTCCCTACAAACGTGCTGAGCTTCGACGTATGAGTTACAATCCAATGCATAACGATTGCCGAATCCGTCCAAAAAAAGGTTTTTGCCTGAGAGCTTCCGAAGTTATTTTTTATCTTTCTCCAGAGCTTGGATAAGAGATGTGCAGCGCACAGTTCCAAACGAGGTAGCTGCTTTTTCCGCATTGGAGCTACTCGTGATTTTGCCACTAGTAAATTTGTCTGTACAACACCTGACGAATCTGTAGCTCTCAGATATAAACAGCACCCATATGCTTGCATAGAAGCGTCCGCAAACCCGTGAATTTGATACGTACATGTATCTGCTATTAAGGCATGTCGTGGAACAGTCAGGTTTTGCAACGACTGCAGATCACCCATGAACTGTCGCCACTCGGAATCAATACTTTGTGGGATTGATGCATCCCAGTCCAGTTTTTCGATCCACAATCGTTGAAGGATGATCTTTGCCCTTATGATTATCGGACTCATGAGTCCCATAGGGTCAAATAGCGACGAAGCTAGCGAAAGGATTGATCTTTTTGTGTACTTAGTGTTCATCCGATGTGGTTTGTACGAAAAACTAAACTTGTCAGAAGCAGAGTTCCAAACGATTCCCAATGTGCTTGTGAGATTGGATTCCGTGAGATTAATCTCCTTTTTTTCACGATTTGAAGTCTGAATTATCGTGGGACAGTTGCTATTCCATTTAGCCAATTCCAACCCTGCTGACTTCAATATTTTCGAAACCTCTTCTTTTATCTGCAATACGACTTCTAGATCATCATCTCCGGTCAGCATGTCATCTACATAAAAATCCGTGTTCAGAATACTGGAGCCCAATGGATAACTGTTCCTACTTAGCTCACTCAAGTTAGCAAGACTATGAATGGCTAGATACGGGGCCGAGGACGTACCATATGTCACCGTATTTAACTGATAGGTTTGCACCGGCATTGTCTCGTTCTCCCTCCACAAAATGTATTGAAATCGACGATCAGACGGGTGAATCAGGAATTACCGGTACATTTTTACGAGATCTGCAGTAATAGCATACCGATGCAAGCGAAATCGAACAAGGATGTTAAAAAGATCGTCTTGAATTATTGGACCAACCATTAAAATTCCGTTAAGCGAAATTTGCGAAGATGTACGGCAGGATGCATCGAAAACCACTCTTAATTTTGTTGAAATACTATCTGGTCTAACTACGCATTGATGAGGCATATAATAATGTGGTTCTTTTAAATTAAGTTCCCTTACCAGAGTCATATGACCTAACGACTCAAATTCTTTGAGAAACGCTATATACACGGACCGTAGCAAATCGTTTTTGGAAAGCCTGCGTTCAAGTGATAAAAACCTTCGAAATGCAATGTCGTAGGATACCCCTAAACAACTCGGATCCTTTTTAAAAGGAAGTCTAACCATCAGTCGACCACTGGATAAAATTTCAACACCTTGCTTGAAAAAACTGTCACACTCTTGCTGCTCCTCTGTCCAGTTTGATTTGCGTCCTTGAACGTGTTCCAGTTGCCAGAATTTTTCGACATAGTGCTCCAAGTTGTCTTCTCTCAACGAACTTATGCAGCAAGATTGATTGTCCTTTGTTTTGTATCTGCCCGACACTATCCAGCCTAATAACGTCCTTTGTAGCGTTGGAAGTCCTTCGCCGAGTTTGATTTGCCCTGTCTGCAGCAAGTCGAAGAATGTTTCAGCACCCAAACGCAAGTCTATTGATGATGGTTGATTGAAGTGTTCGTCTGCCAACTCCAGATTACAGGGCATGTTCCAATTCCTCACATTTAACATTTTTTCTGGCTGGTATCCGGTTATTGATGGAGCGACGAGCAATTCAAGAGACAACTCGAAATTGTTGTACCTCGAGCGAATAGTTGTCTGCGTTTGGAAATTTATTTTTGTCTCACTAACTCCGATTCCAGCAATGCCTACTTGTTTTCTCTCCTTCTTGAGATGAAGACTATTTGTGAATCTTTCATTAATTAGGTTAACCTGCGAGCCTGAGTCAAGTAGAACACTACCTGTTTGGAAGCTACCTGACGAATCCTGAACAAGAACCAATGCCGTTACCAGAATAACTTGGGTGTTTTGAACCCTTATATTTTCAACTGCTGCGTGAACTACTGCTGATGTTGATGGTCCGTCACTTCTGCCCATATTGCGTGACCTAGAAGCTTCTTCGTTCCTTCCAGTGCTCTCGCTGGGTTGTGTCCGGTGTAAGAGAGTGTGATGAGGTTGTTTGCAGTTCTTGCATCTGTATGTTGATGGACATTTTGCTAGACCATGACCCTTTCCTAGACAATTAAGACAAAGCCCTAGTTTCTTAGCGTTTTCAAATCGATCCTTGACAGAAAGAGTATTGAAACTGGAACAACTTGTGATAGAATGGCTACCATCGCGGCAAAAAACACAAGACCGTTGAGTCATATGCAATGATGTTAGGGAACGATAATTCTGATGTTGCCTGTTCAAACTTCGACAAGCTGGTTCCGATCGAACTTGTTTACTTTCCCTCGCTTCAAGATATTGACATCGTTTGCTGAGTATGTTGGCGCATTCAGACCACTTAGGAAGGGTTGTATAATCCAAATGTTCATCCCATTTTGACTGAGATTCAGAGTCGAGTTTGGACATTGCGATATATATAATAACTGCGTTTCATATATCCTCAGATGACCCAATTGATTGAAGTGAATTGTAGAGATCTGAAATATTGTCTACTAAGCTTCGCAAGGAATTGGCAGATGACTTTTGAACCTTCGGTAACTCGAACAGCTCTGCAATGTACTCTAAAAAGATCAAACAGTTATTGTCGTATCTTTCCTTGAGTGATGGATAGCTTTTGGATAGTTCTCCTCAGTAACCTGAAACGCTTTAACTGTTCCTAATGCCTTTTCACTTAAACGTGTCAACAAGTGGTTGAATTTTTCTATTTTTGTTAACGATGGATCGTTGTCCACCAAAGTAGTAAACGAATGAATGAAATTCTTGTATTCAGAATATTTACCATTAAATCGAGGTAACTTTAACTTTGGTAAATGATTAACTGAATGTGGAAGAGAAAATGTTGACTCTGCAACACTAAGACGTCGATTAGATCCCAAAAGAGAAAGAATTTTGGTTTTTGTGGAGATATACAAGTCTTCTAAATCTCCTCGACTTTTTTCGGATGGCACCAGTCGTTCTATCTGAGTTTGATACGCTAGAAGTTGTTTAAAGTATTGTAAAATGTTTGTGTGGGTACAAATAATAGAACTTATTCTTTTCAATACAAATCCCTTTATTCAGTACAGTTACAATTCACTATTTAATTCTTTCTCTCAGTACAATTCAATTCCTCAACCACTTATACTTTTCTTATCTTTCACTTAAACCACTTAATCACTTCTTCTAATTGTAGAATGTTTGTGTGGGTACAAATAATAGAACTTATTCTTTTCAATACAAATCCCTTTATAAAGTACAGTTACAATTCACTATTTAATTCTTTCTCTCAGTACAATTCAATTCCTCAACCACTTATACTTTTCTTATCTTTCACTTAAACCACTTAATCACTTCTTCTAATTGTAGAATGTTTGTGTGGGTACAAATAATAGAACTTATTCTTTTCAATACAAATCCCTTTATTCAGTACAGTTACAATTCACTATTTAATTCTTTCTCTCAGTACAATTCAATTCCTCAACCACTTATACTTTTCTTATCTCTTACTTAAACCACTTAATCACTTCTTCTAATTAACACTTCAAATTCAACTTTGGAACTGATTTGCATACCTTTGGGATGCTGGTATTTATACTCGAATGACATACTTCGAGAACAATCCTCGCCACCCAGCGTCCCATACAATTTCCAATTTGCTAGAAAATTCGATTCCACTCTCCAGTCGAGACTTTGCTAATCCAGTATCGAAATCTTCTAGTCTTCGAGTTTCGACATTTTCTGCTAGATGTCGCTGCTCACATTTAAGTGGTTATCACATTGCTCCCTCCCTACAGTTGTTCGTCCCGAACAACTTCGTCATTCAGCATCCCGTTGAAATGACACATTCTATCCAAATGGACCACTTTCAATTTTCCTCGATCCCCACGCTGGATCCGGTAGACAACGTCATTAATGCGGGTTATCACCTTGTATGGACCTTCCCAGTCCTGTTGCAATTTTGGTGATTTGCATTTCTTATGCTGAGGATTATACAGCCAAACCAGATCTCCTTCGTTGAAACCGGAAGATTTCGCCTTGATATCGTACCTAGTTTTCATGCGGCTGCTTGCTAGCTTCATCTTTTCTCTGGTGTCTTCATGCAATTTACGAATCCTGCTGCGTAAGTCATTCACGTACTCATTCACCTCTTTGGGCTCCGTCGGTGGGGATCCGAATTTTGCTTCACTTGGCAACCGAATTGTTTGACCAAATAAGATCTCGGATGGTGTGTGCCCTGTTGAGCTATGGACCGCGTTTCGGTAGGCCATTAAGAAGAGGGGTATGTGTCGATCCCAATCCCGCTGGCAGTTGCTGACAACCTAAGATAGATGCTCACTCAACGTCCGATTGAATCGCTCGACCATTCCATCAGATTGAGGGTGTAGTGGCGTTGTCCTTGTCTTTCTTATTCCCAAATATTGGCATATTTCCTGGAAGACTTTTGATTCAAAGTTTCGCCCTTGATCAGAGTGCAGCTCCATTGGGACCCCAAATCTGCTCACCCAGTTGTTGACTATCTGTTCGGCTACGGTCTTAGCCTCTTGGTTTGGGATGGCAAACACTTCCGGCCACTTACTGAAGTAATCCATGACTACGAGGGTATATCGGTTTCCATTAAAGGTTTCGGGAAACGGCCCAGCGATGTCGATGGCTATTTGTTCGAAAGGTGCTCCGACATTGTATTGTTGCATTTGTCCATGTGGCTTTACTTTTGGACCCTTGGTAGCTGCACATCTAATGCACTTTTTGCACCAATTCTCGACATCTTGTTTAGCGTTTAGCCAATAGAAACGTTCCCTTACCTTTTCCAACGTCTTGTTTATTCCCAAATGGCCTCCTGAGATTCCGTCATGTATTTCATGGAGCACTTGGTTGACTCTGGACCGTGGCACAATTAGCTGCATACGAGATGTTGTCCCATCTGCACTTTCCCATTTTCTCTTCAGCAATCCATCTTGCACAAAAAGCGAGTCCCACTGTGCCCAGTATGCCTTCAGAGTTTGGCTCCAATCTGATATCTGCTGCCAGCTTGGTCTTTCCTCGTGTTCTTTCCAGGCCAATATTGGTTCGATGTCATTGTCTGCCTGTTGGGAGGAACGGATTTCGTCTATACTCCAACCCTCTATTGGCTCAGTCCTGATCGTTTGGATAGTTGCCTGTTGTTTCGCTTCTTTACCACTGACTACTTCTGCTGGGAGGCTTTGGTTGCATTGTTTTACCTGTGAGACTGGGATAATTACCCTGAAATCGTCGACTCCTGCTACAGACTTCTGCCCCTCGAGGTAAGCATTTCCTAATTGATGGCTTCTGGAAATTTGACCGGTTTCTTGGTAGCCGTTTCTGCCGGTTTTTCTTTCTATTTGCCTGTAGCCCCAGTGCAGGCAGCCTTCTCGTCGTACCGGTTCTTTACAATGCCCTTGCAAATGTCCTACTTTATCGCAGTTCCAGCAGCGCATCCTTCGTCTCTCCCGATAGATATTTCGTTGCATGGTAGTTGGTCTTGAGCAGGAGCATTCACCAGATACTATTTCCCTTACGAAATGCATTCCTTTGGAAGCCTGATTGGATGCTTCCATCGCCAGAGCGAAGGCAAATGCTTCAGCAAGGGTTCTTTTCCCGGCCATCCTTACTGCTGACTGTAGTTTCGAATCTGCAATTCCCCTGATGAATGCGTCCTTTGCCATTTCGTCGATTATTTCTTGGCCTGCGGTGGGATATGACAGATGTGCAAGTCTACTCCCGTCTGCTTGGAGCTGCTGCAGTGTTTCTCCTCGTTGCTGCGTTCGGCTTTGCAATTGGACCTTGTAGACCTCCTGCATGTGGCTGTCCCCAAACCGTTTCTCGATAGCCTGCACTAAAACCATATAGTCTCTATTCTTTTCGATATCGATTGTTCGTAACAATTCTGCCGCAGGACCACGTAAGGCCATCGCTAGGGCAAAGCACTTCTCCTTATTGTCCCATTCGTTTGCACAGGCAGCCATTTCAAACTGCTTCTTATAAGTAGACCATGAGGTCTGGCCATCGAATGAGGGAGGCTTCAACTCTTTTCTCCTTGGACCGCTTAAAGAACATTCTCGCAGTTTCTGTTTTCGCACTGTGTCGAGCTCTTTTGCCAGTTGCTGAACTTTACTGTCCATTTCCTCGAATTTTTCGCCAACATTCTTCTCTATTCTATCAAATTTGTCATCAACGTTCTTATCTATTCTTTCAAATTTGTCATCGATTTCTTCGAATTTTTGCTGGAGAATGTTCTTTTGTTCTTCCAGATTATTTTTTTGTTCATCCATTTTCTGTTGAAGACCATGCAGATTGTTGGTTTGTTCGTAGAATTTTTGTTCAATGCTGCTCTTCTGCTCGTCTAGATTTTTCTTTTGTTCATCCAGCTTTTGTTCGAGGCTATTCTTTTGTTCTTCCAGATTTTTCTTTTGTTGGTCGAGACTGTTCTTCTGTTCGTCCATTTTTTTTGTTTTGTTCGTCCATTTTTAACAAGAGGAGTTGCATCATCGCAGCCATGCCATTGCCGGTACTTGTCTGTTCATCCTCGTCAACATCAAAGGAATATGCATCAGGATCATGACCCTCGTTGTTCAAAGCCTCCTGAAGTCTGAGCACCAGGTCACTTTTTCCTCCACTGGCGCTGAGGCTTTTCTTGTTCAACTCGGATTTGAGTTGGACGAGGGTCAACTGCAATAGTTTTCGACCCATTCTAGCTTTTTCAAATAGTCAGAAAACACTTTTTTTTTTACACACAATAAGTCCTATCCCACTTCTGACACCAATGTAAAATGTTTGTGTGGGTACAAATGATAGAACTTATTCTTTCCAATACAAATCCCTTTATTCAGTACAGTTACAATTCACTATTTAATTAGTTCTCTTAGTACAATTCAATTCCTCAACCACTTATACTTTTCTTATCTTTTACTTAAACCACTTAATCACTTCTTCTAATTAACACTTCAAATTCAACTTTGGAACTGATTTGCATACCTTTGGGATGCTGGTATTTATACTCGAATGACATACTTCGAGATCAATCCTCGCCACCCAGCGTCCCATACAATTTCCAATTTCCTAGAAAATTCGATTCCACTCTCCAGTCGAGACTTTGCTAATCCAGTATCGAAATCTTCTAGTCTTCGAGTTTCGACATTTTCTGCTAGATGTCGCTGCTCACATTTAAGTGGTTATCACAGTATGATTCCACAATACCTAAACGACATTCCAATTCGGTTGGTGAAAGGGTACTTTCCTTTGTGTCTACTATATTCTTAATACGACTAATACTACCCTTGGTTGATGAACGCAGCTGTTTTAACTCTTCAATGGTGTTCTCTTCATCCGGCATCTTTACGTAATCTAATTGGTGCAATTCAACAACAAACTCAAAGACACCTGATGCGACAGCGATTGAATGAAAATCAATAAATTCTTCTTTTGCCGCGGAGAAAACGGCTAAACGGCAATTCAAAGTTGACTAATTTTTATTGCAAACAATGATCGGCAACAAAACTCCTAACTGACAAACTAATTCCCCCGGCGAAAGATTACTGCTTATCCGTTGAATTAAGAACTGATTGCATTGATTGATGGATTGTGAATAATCAATAAATTTAATATAAAATTGCTTTAAATTTAATTTTGTTATTTTGACGAATAATAACGTTGATTTCGAAAGAAGCTATTCTGCTGTTAGACGAGGTGAAAGCTATTCTTCTGCATACGATCGATGCAGCTGACTCTCCGGCGACGACGAAAATTTGTATTGAGGGATAGAGAAATGGGCGAAATTAAGATCAATGCGGAAGAAAGCTTTTAGGAAATTGTCTACAATTTTTCTATAGGCGAACGATCAAACGACGAAAAGTGCAAGTGCAGTTTAATGAGCGAAGTTTCTTGTTGCGAAAAACGAAAGAGTTACGTGAGAGGGAGTGTCGAAAACTTGTGGAACGTAATATCCCTTTGTGAATCTCTATGAGCGAAGCGAGAGGCGAAAGAATTAAGTGAGAGAAATTGGCAACAAATTTGTGGATCGTAATATCATTTGTGGATTATAACTTTAACCTTCTTGTGTTAGCATGGACGATTAAAAATTTATACCGAGGAATTTGCAGCAATATGACGACGAATAACTTTTATAATGATCTATATATATGTATATATTTTTTTTATTTTTTATTTTTTTTTTCGAATATGCATGCATGCCAATATTCGAATGTGCGCTTGTCTTTTTTGAAGTTGATTTAACTTTACAGGAACTTCTTTTCTGGAGGTATGATTTTTATTGGATCTTTTTGATTCTTCTTCGATTGAATTGACTTTTTTTTTCATACCTGGATTGGGAGGTTATACTTCTCTACCAATGGCTTCTAAGTTGGATGGACGTTGGCTTCTAATTTGTACGGATGTTGGCTTCTAAGTTGGATGGATGTTGGCTTCTTTATCTCCGACTTCTTTGCACTTTGCACTCGCGAGACCAAACCGAAACCGAAATCGCGAAAGTTCTTTCACAAAATTTGTCTTTTTTATGTGTTCTATATGTGGTTTTCTGTGTTTAGTTCTAGTTTTTTTTTTTGCTATGCGAACAACTGTATCACTGGATTGCACACTTATTTCTTTATTTGCTATGTACACGAGTTGTTGGATTTTTTTTTTTTTTTACCGGGGTTCGGAAACTTGGGCGCCAAAATGAACGATCATACCGACTTTCTGATCGTCAACCTCGAATATCTTCTTCCCCGTATATGGAATACG
Source organism: Volucella bombylans (assembly GCA_949129095.1). Lineage (NCBI taxonomy): Eukaryota > Metazoa > Arthropoda > Insecta > Diptera > Syrphidae > Volucella > Volucella bombylans. The sequence continues at coordinate 13,839,915 of OX422145.1, read as the reverse complement.
TTTTACTCGGGTTATTTTAAACTATGCGGTTATTGAAATTAAAAATTGTGCAATCCGCAACCGTGACAACGAGCAAAACGAGCGATAGCTAAAAACGAAAAATCGAGGTTTCCACCAATGTGGTTTTACGAGCGAGAGTAACAAAAAAACGAGGCTTCCACCAGTGTGGTTTTACAAAAAAAAGAGAAAACTTTTTAATTCTTACAGGTTTTTATAGGCTTGTTTGAACAACAGTTTTTATGAGCTTTATTTAGTCAACAATTTTATAATACAAAAAAATATGGCGATTGGTATAATCTTTCGCGGGAAATTCAAAAGTTATACCAACTCTATCTGCTCCAACAGTACTTTTAGTTATTCTGTTACATTATTGCAATACTGTAGCTTTAAGTTTGAACATGAAAAGTAAGATGTCGCTCTAAAATTCTCCAAATTCACCATACTCAATTGTATTCTGTTTAGTTTTCACTCATTATCTTTTCAATATCCGCCTCTTCTGTTATCAACCTTCAACGAGGTAAGACCTCCTAAAGAAATAAAGCAAGCTTTTAACGCAAAATAAACCACGTTTTTATTTCTTCGACATATTTACCTTCGTTGGAGAACGTCCTACCAGCGCTCCAAGTGTGTATTTCACACGCAATCGCACAGATGGTCAGGAGAGCAATAGTGTCAACTATAGTCGACACATCCTCTGATCCAAGGCCTTATGCGAAAGTAAAAATTGGAGAAAGGGAAATGTTAGGTCTACTGGATAGCGGGGCCAGCATAAGTATATTAGGGAAAAATTGTGAACAGTTATTCAGAAAAATAGATTTACCGTTTTGTTCATTTAATAGCTCCGGCGTGAAAATTGCCGATGGGAAGAACCAAGCCATTATCGGTCGGTAGAATCACTGCACCAGTACAGTATAAAGGTGCGACAAAGACGATAACCTTTTTTCTAGTCCCAAGTCTCGACCAGGAGTTGTACCTAGTGGTTGATTTTTGAAAGACTTTCGGAATAGCGCCTGAAATTATAGGTTCAATTACACTAACAGGTAATATTAATAATACAGATACTCACCAGTTATCGGTAAAAGATCAGTCAAGACTAGAGGCAGTCAAAGCAAAATTTCGCTGTTTCACCCAGCATGTCTCGGAAGAACATCATTGGAGGAGCATGTCATTAACACCGGGGAGGCGGAAACGTCACTACACTGTTTCCCTAGCCATGCAAGATCTTCTGTATGCTGAGATAGACCGGATGATAAGTCTCGGCGTTATCGAGGAGAGTGAGAGTCCGTGGTGTTCGCCCGTTGTACTCATAGGAAAACCAGGTAAAAATCGACTTTGCCTGGATTCTCGTAAAGTCGACGAGCTTACGAAAAAAGACGCTTACCCTCTCCTCCATATCGACGGGCTTCTAAGTTGTCTACAGGACACTTACTACATCAGCAGTATCGATTTAAAAGATGCTTTCTGGCAGATACCGCTGAAGAAACGGAGTAGGGAGAAGACTGCTTTTACAATTCCGGGGAGACCCTTATACCAATTTACTGTCATGCGTTTCGGGTTGTGTTATGCGGCCCAAAGGATGTGTAGGTTAATGGATAAGGTCATCCCATCCCGTTTAAAAGAAAGAGTCTTCGTCTATCTCGATGACTTGCTTATTGTATCTCCAGACTTCGAGACACATCTCGCATTGCTTGAGGAGGTCGCGTTGTGCTTGCGAAAAGCGGATCTCACCATTAACCTGACTAAGTCAAGGTTCTGCTTCAAGGAACTTCGCTACCTAGGCTACATAGTCGGTGGTGGGATGCTTAAGACCGGCCAAGGTCGAAGCGGTCGTTGATCTACCCGTTCCGAAAAACCGAAAGCAAGTACCCTGAAGAAAAATAAAGAACATTTTCTGATGACTGATGAGGCACTGAAAGCCCTCGAAGCACTTAAGACTGCATTAACAACCACCCCAGTACTCATCCACCCTGATATTTCAAAGAGATTTTTCATCCAGTGCGACGCTTCTGATTTGGGAATAGGTGCAATCTTGTTCCAAATTAGCGAAGTTAAAGAAGAATGCCCCATCGCGTACTTCTCTCAAAAATTAAATTCATGTAGACGCAATTATATTGTGACAGGGAAAGAATGTCTAGCAGCAGTACTGGCCGTCCAGAAGTTCAGACCCTACATGGAATGTATGTCGTTTACCATCATTACCTACCATTCCAGTCTAAGGCGGCTGATGGGCCTCAAGAACCTCTCCGGCACCGGCAGGCTTGGAAGATGGAGTCTGGAGATGCAGAAGTATACATTCCAAATCGAATTCAGGAAAGGTTCGCTGAACATTGTACCAGATACTCTGTCCCGTGTACATATCGACAGCCTCGAGATGGAAGACATCGCGCCGCTTGTGGATTTAAATTCCGAAGCGTTCGAATCAGAAGAATATTTAGAGCTAATAAAAACGATCCCACAACACCAAGAGGAATTGCCAGACCTTAAAATAGAAGAAGATTATGTGTATAAGCGGTCGCTGCCACCATACGGAGATGAGTCCACGGTTCAACACAACTGGAAATTATGAATACCGTCGGATCTCACAGAGGAGTTGATTTCCAGAGCACACAATCCTCCGCAAGCTTCACATGGTGGTGTTGCAAAAACAATACACAGGATCAAGCAATTCTTTTATTGGCCAAATATGACAGTTCAAATTCGTCGATATGTGTCCAATTGCGTTACATGTAAACTATGTAAACCGTCCAACTTCATTCAACGTCCGCCAATGTCAATGTATGGATCGTCCATTCCAGAAATTATATATAGATTTCTTGGGACCATACCCCAGATCAAGATCCGGAAAAAGATTTATATTTGTGGTCCTCGATCATTTGTCAAAGTTTGTTTTATTGAATGCGCTGAGAAAGGCAAGTTCGTCCAGTGTTGTCCAGTTTTTACAAGATGTTTTTAACATGTTCGGTGTACCACAAGTAATACACTCGTACAATGGTAAGCAGTTCTTGGCAAAGGATTTCCAAAATTTTCTGACACAACTGCAAATTCGACTCCTGAGAACCGCCAATTACTCGCCTCAATCGTTTGCATCTGAGAAAGTAAATAGATCAATAATCACGGCCATAAGATCTTACATAACGAATGACCATCGTGATTGGGATCTGCATTTAAGTGACATAGCTGGATCGTTGAGGAGTTCTGTGCATAGTTCAATCTGTGTATCACCATACTTTTCCTTGTTTGGCATAAATATGATGACACACGGAAGCTGCTATGAACTGGCTCAACGACTCAATGCTGTAGAGGACGGAGAACTAATAACTCTCTCAAGACAAAATCGATTGCAGTGCTTGAGAAATAAAAGTAAGCAGAACATTAAGAAATCCTATGAAAGGAGCGCTAAAACCTACAACACGAGAACACAAATAGTACGATATATACCTGGCCAAGAGGTATACCGAAAAAAATTTGATTTAAGTGACACGTCCGAGTACTTAGCGTCTAAACTGTGTCCAAAGTATGTTAAATGTCGAGTAGTCAGAGCAATTGGTCGGAATTTGTACGAGTTGGAAAATCTAGTTGGAACAGACATCAGAGTTTACCACGCGAAGGACATGAAATAGTGACAGCAACGTGAAGTTACACAAAAAGAACCATCTATGTAGTCATAAAGTTATAATTATTAACTAATTTATTTATTTATTTATATAGATATAATTAGAGACTATAGACTGACTTAGGATTAGGTATTTATTTATTCATGTACGTAATTGCATAGAGATCAATTTATATTTTATATAATTTTTTTTATATTTATTTATTCATATATTTATTTATTTATACATTTATGTATTTATATATATTTATTTTTATATATTAATTTATTTATATTTATTTGTTTATATATTAATTTTTTTTATATACATTTATTTATTTATACATTTGTTTGTTTATACCTTTATTTATTTAAATATTTATCTATATTATTTACTTAAACTTAGAAATTTACACAGGCAGAAACGAACATACATATGTACATATGTTGATAAATAATTTCCATGCCCGGCTGATCATAGCGTGGGGTTCTTCACCACGAACAAGTGTTCCAACCCTGGTAGCTGTGAAAAATGAGCATCGCGCTGTAATTAAATTTCTCACTAAGCTAAGCAAGGAAAAAGTCAAAAAACTATTCATGAAGAGATGGTGGCTGTTTACCAGGGTTCCGCAGCTGCATTATCAACTGTGCAAAAGTGGTCAAGTGAGTTCAAGAAAGGCAGAGAGAGCATTGAAGACGATCTCCGCTCCGGCGCCCCGGCTACTGCTTGTACGGGAGAAAGCATCAAAGAAGTCGAAAAACTTGTTCTTGAGGATGCCCGAATAAAGGTGAAAATGATGGCAGAGATCACCAAGCTTTCAATTGGTACCATTCACACCATTCTTCATGACCATAACGAATGCTCACAGCGCCTCAGAAAAAAGTGAGAATCGCATGCTGTAGAGAGCTTTTGGAGATGTGTAGTGAGAACGCGGACGGTGTTATGGATCGAATTGTTACTGGGGACGAAACATGGGTCCACCACTATGACCCTGAAAGCAAACAAGAGTCCATGCAGTGGCATAAAAAAGGAACAGACCCCCCGAAGAAGTTCAAAGTCACTCCGTCTGCCAGGAAGCTCATGGCCACAGTTTTTTGGGACTCAAAGGGAATCTTGCTCATTGAGTACAAAAAAAAAAGGTGAAACCATCAACGCCACATCCTACGCTTCCACTTTGCATAATTTGCGGGAGGAAATTAAAAAGAAAAGACGGGGTAAACTCGCAGAGGGTGTGTTGCTTCTTCATGACAACGCTCCTGTTCACACGGCGCGAGTTTCCAAGGCTGCTGTGCGAGATGGTGGTTTCTAAGAAATCCAACACCTACCCTATAGTCCAGACCTTGCCCCTAGTGATTATTTCCTGTTTCCGGATTTGAAAAAATGTCTTCGTGGAAAAAGATTTTCGGATGATGAAGAACTCAAGTCGGCAATAAATGGGTATTTTGCAGAGAAAGAGGAAATTAATTTTTTTGAGGGTTTAAAAAAGCTTACCTCAAGATGTAACAAATGCATTGATGTTAGGGGAGATTATATTGAAAAATAAAAACAATTTAAATTGAATTCGCATTTTCCTTCATATCGATACCGAGAATATATTGAACGCCCCTCGTATATCTGCTTTTTACTGGTACTTGGCTAATTTGTGAAATAATAATAAGAATCGGGAGAACTCTGTGCTAAATTTATTACAATAATATTATTGTCGGTTACCCAGCCTCTCATATAGACCCATGTATTATTGTGCTCACGCACTGCACCAACATAAAAGTAGACTGCTGTCAAGACTAAAAACCCTGTACAGACGGTTTACTGACAGACATAACCCGGAGATCATGACACTGAAGTCGTAGATTAAAAACCCCCAAACATTAATAAAGGAAAATTACAGAGCATCTGTAAGTTTGAATTGGAATAATAAAATTCGGGCTGTAAACACCAGCAATCCGAATATGTTCCCGCAAATAAATAAAATATTTCGGAGAAATAATCAGAACGACCTTCCATGACTTAAAATCGCCCGAACGACGAACAACGAACAAATACTTGTAGCAGCAGGCATAGATCCAAATGAGGCTGTTGATGATGACAACTTCTTTGTGATCGAGGATCCGCAGGAGCAGTTAGAGGCTATAGGAGCGACTTTCCAGGAAGTGTACAAGGCGAATGTTATCATTGGCCCGAACCACGATCTGGAGAATCGAGTCCTTGTGCACAATTTCTACCTTCGAAATGAAATTGTGAATTGGCGATTCGAGAGCTCGGGTTTAACCCAGTTCAGTGACGAAAATATGGCAAATAATGTCATCACCAACGACAAGGTACTACCCCCGTTCATTTCGAAGGAGGAGCTCCAAACGATCTTCGATTCACTTAGAAGTAAGAAATCAGCGGGAACCGATGAAATACCTGTGGAAAATTTAAACTTATATTTCATTATTATTATCTATAATTATTATACTTATAATTTTGTTCTTGAAATATGGATCGATTTATTATTGTGAACTACTCCTTTCATACATACATATATATTTGAAATTTCATTGTACATTATGAACATATGATTAAGTGCCGTTGCTGAGCACAATTGCTTTTTTTTCTATAAAAACAGGCTAACACTTGTTTTAATTGCCAGTTTTTTCTCCTAAACATAACGCAACTGTAATAACCAATAAATAACTATTACTATTATAATTTTGAATCGGGTGTTTTAATGCGTGATATATTATACATATTCATAGCCTTTTTTACATTGGTGCCGAAACCCGGGAACGTGTAATAGTCAAACGTAGTCGAAACATGGAAAACGCGAATCGTGCGACTTATCGAGGACAGGTAACGCGTATTATTAAAAGTTCACTGGAATACATGGAATCTGCAGAATCTAAGCCTACATGCAAGAATGCTGAACAATGGGACGTAATCGAAGAAAATCTCTCCGTTTTCGTGGAACGACTAAAGACTGCGTATGAAGGATTGAAGAAAGCTAATACCGAATTCCGCCAAACAACCAAACCAGAAGATCACCAAAAGGAATGCGAATCATCGGCTGATTATGAAGACAAAGCTGTTGGGACGATTACGAGATTGAATCAACGACTGAGTAAGTTAAAACGAATGCAAAACCTTGAAAATTCGAGTCAAATACCGGCAAATGTAAAGTTGAACGCTGTAAAGCTACCTACCCTTTCTTTAAAATCATTCTCAGGTGATTTTAAAGAATGGCTTCCATTCTGGGAGCAATTCAAAACCATAGTGCATGATAATGATTCTTTGTCCGGAACAGATAAATTTAATTATTTACAGTCATCACTAAAGGGCACAGCCGCCGAAGCGATAGCAGGATTTACGCCAAGTGGTACTTGCTATGACGCTGCGATCGCATTACTTCGTGATGAGTTTGGCAACCTCGATAAATTAATCGATAAAAATATTAATCAGTTGATGACAATTCCCCGTGTAAACTCTAAATCAGATGTTAAAGGTCTTCGAAGCATTTATAATACTGTCATGACATGTACTAGGTCACTGACTGCGCTGGGAATTCCATCCAATAACTACACTATTATGTTAAAATCAAAATTATTACGATGCTTGCCAAACGATTTGCGCACAGATTATTTACGCTTGAAAAAGAATGAGTGCTTTTCAGAAGATGAAGAAAATGCGCTCGCTGAAGACATCGATTCTCATTCGGCATCGACAAAGGAAATTTCATTTGGAGATAAGCATATAAAGGGGTTGTTAATGTTTATCAAAAGAGAAACAGCCGCATTAGAGAATTCATTTGAAGAACGAGATTCGCGGCGTCCACAGAAAACTCATGCAACAGTAGCAGAATTATTTACCTCCGCCATCAAAGAATCGTGCTTTTTCTGTAAGTCTACACTTCACAACACAAGAGATTGCAATGGGCCGCACACACTCATTGAGCGAAAAAATATGCTGAAGGGAGATAACAGATGCTTTCGCTGTACATATCGGGGACACTTGTCAAAAAAATGTCATTTAAAACAATTACGCTGCAGAAAATGTCAAGGCTGGCATGCCCAAGCAGTGTGTGACCCAAGCATAAAAGCAAAACTAAATTCGCCTAATAAAATTTCTAACTCGGAAAATCCTAATTTGGTAAATAAACCACGGTTACCGCTTAATGTGTGTGCAGCAGGTAGCAATAAAGTCGAAGACGTATTTTTGCAAACGGCATCTGTGTTCGCAATAAATTCCAAAACCAACAAAAGTGCTTATGTCCGCATAATAATGGACGGCGGGAGTCAGATGACTTTTATAAAAGAAACTTTAGCAAAAAAACTCTGTTTACCTGTAACGGGAATACGTAAACTTAGCATTGTACCGTTCGGGAGTGAAAGTCATCTACCAGCACGAGAATGTAATAGTATTTTGGTAACATTAAAAAGCCAATATAACCAAAGTTCTGTGGAGTTTGAAGCTGTGTCAGTGCCTGAGATTTGCATTGATGTTCTAGGCATCCCCGCTACAAATATAACTGATTCATGCCGACTAACTCTTGCGGACGCACGACCATTTGTGTATCAACCTGAGGATGGAATTTCTCTCCTTATTGGAGCTGACTTTTATTGGAAATGTGTTACGGGAAATATAGAACGACTCTCCGATCGATTAACTGCTGTGGAAACTGTGTTTGGTTGGACATTGCAAGGGCCAGTTCCGATAAGTGTGCAGAGCGTGCAGTCTGGATTAGTCAACGTAAATATTTTGCAAGTGAACGCGGTTGAGCAGTTAAACGAAATCATATTTTGGGATCTGGAATTTATTGGCATTAAACCCGAGGAAAAACAAGCTGATAATTTCACACAGGATTTTATAAGTAAGTCTATTACAAAGGAAATTGATAGATATCAGGTATGTTTGCCTTGGAAAAATGAAAATACTTTGCTTGATACCAATAAAGTAGGCGCCATTATTCGTTTCAAATCACTAATACGTAAACTTGCCAGGTCACCCGAAGCAATTCTTAGGTATGATAAAGCTATGTGGGAGTTAATAGATGGTGGGATTGCTGAAGCAGTACGTGATGAGGAGGAGGGGTCACGAAAGTATTACATGCCCCATCGCCCTGTGTATCGGAATGACAAGCCTACGTCTAAGTTACGCATTGTTTTTGATGCATCGGCCCACTCTCAATTTTGTCAATCTTTAAACGATGTATTGTTTTCTGGATCCAATCTACTACCGGACATTCTTAAAATTCTTCTTAATTTTCGATTGGGTCTCATTGGATTAGTAGCAGACATCGAAAAGGCATTTCTTCAAGTTTCTCTCCACCCGAAAGACCGTGACGTTCACCGATTCTTCTGGTATTCTAAAGAGCTAGAGGACATTTCTGATCTTCCTGAAATTCAAATCTATAGAATGACTCGAGTAACATTCGGAGTCACATCGAGTCCCTTTTTGTTGGGAGCTACGCTGAAAAAGCATATTCAATCTGAAGCTTAGAACTTTCGAAAAACTTGCGCTGTTCTTAATGAAAGCCTCTATATGGACGACGTTGTGTGCAGTACGAATAATGAAACAGAAGCCATCGAATTTTACCGACAATCAACGCTCATTTTAAAACGTGCTATGATGAATTTACGACAATGGAACTGTAACAAATTGGCGGTAAGACATGTATTCGACGATGATTGCGGTAGTACACAGAAGGTACTGGGAATATTGTGGTATGTTTTTTCCGACGAGCTGGCTGTTGACATCCGATCTGTAGAAGATTATGTACATAATATGGAGGTAACGGCGACAAAACGTTCTGTGCTCCAGGTAATTTCTCGTTTTTTTGATCCGTTGGGGTTTTTTGGCCCCTTTATATTAAATTTTAAAATTTTATTTCAAACAATTTGGAAGCAAAAATTGGCATGGGATGAACAACTCCCTAACGATCTCATGAAATCCTGGAATTCATTTTGCGTTGATATTGCACAGCTCAAACAGTTTTCAGTACCCCGAAGTGTTTGGAGTTTTTCGGATCTGAATCAGTTGGAGCTACATATATTTGCGGACGCGAGCCCTAATGGATATGGAACTGTGGCGTATGTAAAGGCTTTTAATACAAGCGGCGAAACTTCTGTGAAATTTCTTTGTGCAAGAAATAGAGTTGCACCATTGAAGAGTTTTCAAACGAAGTGTGATATTACTTTACCCCGATTGGAATTAACAGCTGCGCTTATTGCTGCTAGGCTTTGCTTTTACTTAAAATCGAATCTCAAATTTCATTTCAATAATATTTATCTTTGGACAGACTCAAAAATTACCCTTTATTGGATTACAAGTCAAGGAAAGAAGTGGAAACCGTATGTCGCTAATAGAGTTCAGGAGATTAAGAAGCTCACGGAAAATGATATTTGGAAACATTGCCCGGGCAAAGACAATCCTGCCGATTTGCTCACTAGAGGGATATCCGCTAAGCTCTTAGTAAAGTCAGATCTTTGGACGCATGGTCCTTGTTGGTTGCTTTCAGACCACAAAAGCTGGCCCGACACGCTAAGGGGAGAGGAGTTGCCTGAGGTGTTGACTTCATTCCAAATATCTGTTACTTCTCAAACATCTTCCACCGTAGAACCTATCTTGCATGTTGAAAAATTTAGTTCCTGGAAAAGACTGCTGAGGGTAAGTGCTTATGTTTTTCGTTTTGTAGGCTTATTAAAAAGGTACAAAATAAATACTTAACGGCAGAGGAAATAAGTCAAGCTGAAATCTATTGGATAAAGACTGTTCAGTATGCTTATTTCGGTCATGAAATTGATAATGTTAAAGGTGGTCGTAACTTTGACAGATCTTCAGTTCTTTATACCCTTAACCCAGCTCTAGACGAAGATGGTATTTTACGTATAAGCAGTCGAATTCAGTCCAATGAAGACAGAGATAGTGCCTTTCCAATCGTGTTGCCGAGACAATCGCATATCAGCCAAATTATTATATTAAATGCACATCAGCGAATGCTTCACAGTGGAGTCAATTCTGTATTATGTGAAGTAAGGAAACGTTTTTGGATAATAAGGGCTAGGCAGCTGATAAAAACTGTCATCAGTCGTTGTATTGTTTGCAAGCGCCTTAAAGGAAAACCTGGATCAGAGCCGTTCGCTCCACTTCCTCGTGAAAGGATGATGACTTCAAAGCCATTTGATATGACGGGCATAGACTTTGCTGGACCATTATATATAAAAGAGGTTTTGAATGGAGACTCAACAAAAAAGGTATACATTTTGCTATTAACTTGTGGTTCTGTAAGAGCTATTCATTTAGAATTGGTGACCGATTTAACCGCTGAAAGCTGTTTGCTTGCATTAAGAAGATTTTTCGCGCGTAGGGGGAAACCCTCAATCATTTACTCCGATAATGCAAAAACTTTTAAGCGTGCGTGTAAGGAACTTTACAATTTAAATAAACTCATGGCTGCTGAGCTCGTTCAAGAATTTGTAAGTAAAGAAGGAATACGCTGGAGATTTATTGTGGAAAGAGCACCTTGGTGGGGGGGCTTTTGGGAAAGGCTTGTGAGAAGCGTAAAAGACGTATTAAGGGCAACAATTGGAAAATCATCGCTTTGTTTCGAAGAACTTAGAACTCTACTATCAGAAGTGGAATCAGTTATCAATTCCAGGCCGCTAACATATCTTTCCGATGATCCCAGAGACTTAAACCCACTCACGCCTTCACATTTTCTCACCGGTTCATATCAAACTTTAATCGAGACATCGTTTAGTATTCCCTGTACAAGCACGGATATTCGTCAAAGATGGAATTCAAGACTATTATCTTTAAAATTATTTTGGAAGCGTTGGAAATTAGAATACCTGCATCAACTTCGCTCTCTTCATGCTGTAAAAGGTGGATTTTCATCATCCATCAAACCTAATGAAGTGGTGCTACTGTATGATCCCGCATTACCTAGAACTCTATGGAAATTAGCTTTGGTCGAGGAAGTCTTTCCAGGTCGTGATAACCAAGTAAGGGCTTGTCAAATTCGTCTCTCTAATGGAACAGTGCTAAGGAGGCCAGTGCAACTCCTTTATCCGCTTGAAATAAGATAATTCTAAATTCGCGCGCCCGGAGGATGTGGAAAATTTAAACTTATATTTCATTATTATTATCTATAATTATTATACTTATAATTTTGTTCTTGAAATATGGATCGATTTATTATTGTGAACTACTCCTTTCATACATACATATATATTTGAAATTTCATTGTACATTATGAACATATGATTAAGTGCCGTTGCTGAGCACAATTGCTTTTTTTTCTATAAAAACAGGCTAACACTTGTTTTAATTGCCAGTTTTTTCTCCTAAACATAACGCAACTGTAATAACCAATAAATAACTATTACTATTATAATTTTGAATCGGGTGTTTTAATGCGTGATATATTATACATATTCATAGCCTTTTTTACAATACCGAACATTGTGCTTCGACATCTCCCTCTAGAAGCGGTGAACATTTATACCACCCTGTTTAATAATGCAATGAATAATGCACATTGTCCAGCGCGTTGGAAAACTTCGGTGGTACATCCCATCCCCAAAAGGGATAAAGACACTTCCAATCTGGCGAATCTCCGCTCGATCAGTCTTATTCCAAACATCAGTAAGGCTTTCGAGAAGGTGATCAATAGAGTCCTGAGTAAGTGGGTTGAGGACAAACATATAGTTTCGGATAATTAATTCGGTTTCAAGGCGGGGCATGATATCATTCATGCTGCGTCTAAACTGGTTTCTGATATCCAATGGAACAAAGGCAAGGACCAGTGCACTGGTGCCTGCCTGATTGACTTGAAGAAGGCCTTGACCATACGGTATGGTTAGAAGGACTCTTTTTTAAACAGGACAGGTTGGGCAGTAGAAAGTTCATCGTGAAGAATGGCGATATGACTTCTACTGGAACATTTAACATTAAAAACGGTCTGCAACAGGGTACGGTGAATTCACCGATCCTGTTCAGCACTTACACGAGTGATCTGATAGGTTTACTTCACCATTCCATAGCGTACGCAGACGACATAATCGCGTACAGATCAGGTCCAAAGATTGAGGTCATTAATATATTTTCACAGCGTGACTTCGACAAAATTAAGAGATATTGCGATGACTGGAAGTTGAAAATCAACTTGCAGAAGTCGGAAACCATTCTATTTAGGACGCCTTTATTTGGGGCCTCTAGGGATACCAGAAAGAATTGGCGAAAGTTCTCGATCGTGGGGCAGTACGGGCAGCCACTTGCTTGTCGAAATGTAGTCAGATTTCTTGGGATCTGGCTAGATCAATATCTGTATTTTAACAAACATATAGATGTTGCTCTGGCCAGAGCCAAAAGTGCTTTTGCCCTGACAAAGAGACTGTTTTATAACAGCCCTTATCAGGCCCATGCTTGTATTTGGGTGTCCAGTGTGGTTGGACCTGAGAGCAAGTTTATTGGAAAATATTCGGGTGTTTGAAAGCTTGTCCTAGGACTTGTCTTCGCTTATACAGAACACCAGAGTCTGAATACATAAAATTCTATCCTAATGAGGTCTTATACAATAGGGCGAACCTAATAAGAGTGGACAATGTCGTCATTAAGTTGACTCGAAGGCACGTTGCAAGAGCAATGACCTTATCTAACAACTTGATTTCCGGGGCTTACTACCCCAATTATATGTATCAGAAGCGTTCCTCTATTTAGATAGCAAAGGTCTGATCCAGAACAGATTGGCGGTGCCGATAATCTTCCACGTTGCTCGAACAGCTGCGGACAGGCGACTCAACTAAGACACAGACGTCCCATATTGCAGTGCAGAGCGTCTCCGGTTCAGTAGGGTGGTAGGGTGTTGCTCAACAGCACCAACAATTTTGGTGGTTTGTTGAAGGGGAGGAACTCCTCCAGTGATGCAAGGTGGGCCATCCTAGTTTCTTTAGCTATGGCCGTCTTACATAGTTGTAGGTAGGTTTAAGTTAAATTTTAAGAAAGAAAAAAATATAAAAGCAAAAAAAACATTTAAAAACGAACAATATATATACGAGTATATATGTGTGTACGTATGCATTAGATGTAAGTAGGATAAGTAGGTTAAGTAGGTAAAGATTTATTTCTTAAGTAGTTTGTAGGTTTAGTTTTAATTTTTATAGATAAAAAAAAAAACAGTCCAGACACAAAGTTTTTTTAATTAAAATTTATTTTCTTAGTTTTAATAAATGTAAAAATAAAAATAAAATTAGACTGTAAGATTCGTCGAAAGACATAGTTTAAGTGTTAGGTTTAACTTAGAGTGCCCGCATGGGGCCAGTAAGTTAGTATAAGATAATTTTAAGTTATTTAAGCTAATTTTTAAGCATTTTTTTGTCTAGCAAGTAAGAGTAATTTAAGTTATAAAAATAAAAATGCATAAAACCTGAAAAACTGAAACTGTGGTTGACTCGAGACGTGGAGGATCGGGTTCGAGCCCCACAGTAAGAAATTCACGTAACTAATTTTTTTCATTTCTTAGTTCTAAAACTAAAAATAAAAAGTGGTAGTAGTGCCGATTAGCAATGGATACCGGTTAGCCGGAGGTCCCGCAGGTAGAACCGGTATCAAATCGAATGACTACAAGAGCATGTGATATGCAGCAACAGCAAGCAACAACAACTAAGACAACAGCATCAATGCAGAAGTCAGGTGATGAGACGAAATTAGAAAAGAGGCAGAGAAAAAAGAAAACGTCATCGAAATTGTTCTCAAGAAAAAAATCTGAGAAGATGAGTACATTAAAGCGGTGGAAAAGGAGTACTCTTATGCGTCTGAAGGGGTGAGGCCGCTACATTGGAGAGGAAAACTCATTTCAATAGTTATCAGGTACTGATACCTCAGCAGAAGAGGAAGAGGATGATGGGGCAAAGCTCGACAAGCTTATAAAAGAGCTCCTTGAGAAAAGAGAGAAGTTGCGGTAATAAAAGCAACAACAACAACAACAACATCAAATTATGAAAGAGTTGCCGATACAGCAAAATCAGAAAAAAATACTCAACCAGAGGCAACAACAGCAGCAAAAACAACAGCAACGTACACCGCAGAAATTGCAAATAGGAATACAACAGCAAACATTGCAGCAGCAACAACAACAACACAACATCAACAACAAAAAAAACAGCCTGACAACAAGGCGAGGGAAAGGGTTCCTCCCATTAATGTAAGTAACTTAGAAATCAATGATAGTATTAGGTTATGTAAGCTAGTAACTAAGAATTTTTATGTCAAAATATTAAGTACGAATAAGCACATTATTATGTGTAGTAGCATGGAGGAATACAGGAAGGTACGTACCGCTCTAGGAAAAGCAGATACGGAATATTATACATATACCCCTAAGGGTGAAAAACTTCAAACGGTACTTTTAAAAGGCATCGATCCAGCAATAAAGACGGTGGAGCTCGAAGAAGAGCTTAAAAGGTTGAAGAGCGACGACCTTAAGCTCGTGGGGGTCAAGCCGTTTACCACGGCCACGGCAAGGGATGAAAACGGTAAATTACCATTCTTCTTAGTACAGTTAACATCCAACAGCAAAATCGATAGTATGCGAAAAAAGAAATTCTTGTATTATCATGCTATAATTTGGGAAAAATTAAAGAGGTCGATAGTGTACTGAAATGTATGCACTGCCAGAGGTTCGGGCACGCCGCGTCTAATTGCAACTTGCAATTTAGGTGCGTTAGGTGCAACAAGGACCACAAATATGGAGAATGTCGTTTAGGCAACGATAGAATAGGAGATAGGGGTCAACTCTTTTGCGTACTCTGCAGAAACTCGGGGCATCATGCCAATTTCAGGGGTTGTCCTAGGTTATAGGAGCTGAAAAAGAAAGTTCAGGCTCGAAAACAGTTCATCGAAGAAGAGAAGCGTCAAAAGAGTCGTGATTTCTCTAATTTTGTGGCACCCAATGTATCCTTTGACCAAATGGTATCTGGATTGGGTAAGACCACAATGACAGCAAAAAATACGCCAAAGGTAGCCGAAATAGCGCCGGAAGCGGATTTGGATTTAAAAGCGATTCTGTCCTTGCACCGAAAATCGATCATTTTCAGAAACAATTAAATGAACAAGCGGCTCGAATTGACGTCATCTATTCGACCGTCTGACAAATCTGGCACGCCGATATAATGTCTGCTACGTTGAATGAGGTTAATCTGAAGATCCTTGCGTTAAACGTTAACTCACTAATCAGGATCGAGAGAAGAGCCAACCTACAAAATCTGTTGTTAAGTGAATGCCCAGATGTGCTTTTATTAAGTGAAACTAAGCTTAACCACAATCATAAAATTGACTGCAGTAGCTACAAGAAGTAGCTATATAAGAAGGGACCGTCCACACTCCTCACAAGGAAATTGGGTTGGTATCTTATTACGCGCCATAGGGTCATATATAGCGGGGATTTAGTGAGGTTCCGGGTGTTGGAAGCCTGCATTGTATGCATTCCTCTTCATAGTCGAAGGCGAGTGTATGTGGTGTCGCTTTATGCACCCGAAGCACCTAATCCCATTCAATTTATAACTGAGCTCGAATTAATTTTTCGTTGCCTTCAGCTCCAATCGGAGGAAAACTATTATTTTTTGGCCGGAGATCTTAATGCATGATGATAATCTGTCCACCTCTGAATTTAAGTGCTATTGAGTAGATAGAATCGATAGAAGGGGTGGAGGTGTTGCAATACTTATACGAAGAACAATTCAACATTCGCTCTTACCAATTATTCAAACACGTTTAGTAGAAAATGTGGACATAGAGGTAGAACTAGAAAATCATCAAACAATTAAAATCTACTGTGTCTATTTCGCTGGTGCTCGTAAGTCTGTCGAAAATAAACATTTGTTTAAAAACGATTTAAGGAACCTTTTCTGTGTAAATGGTAACTTTCTGGAGGTGATCTCAATAGTAGACACAAGGAATGGGGCTGTACAAGAGCCAATGTTTGGGGGAATTTACTCTCGGACCTTACTGAATCACTTCCAATATCAATTTTGTATCCTCTATGTCCTACATATGTTCCAGCTGGTTCTCGTGGCCGTCCTTCTGTCCTTGATATTTTTATTTCAAATAGTCCTAGTTTTATTACGCAACCAATATCATTAAATGAGCTATGCTCTGACCACAATACAGTCCTTGTTCAGGCAAGGCAACTGTACAGTACTTCCAAGACCTAAAAAATGCAAATTAGAAACGATACCGTGCAATTATTAGAAGAAGAGTTCAAGAAAACTTTGCGAACGTAGAAGATATATCTACTAAAGAAGAAGTAGATGTTGTTGTAACTGATTTCAATGATTTAATCCTTGAAGCCGTAGCTGACTCTATACCAAAAGTTAAAATAAATAAATTTTACAAAAAGCTTTCCCCTAAATTAATTAAACTGAGACATATGCAAAGAAGAAATTGGCAAAGATATCGGCAGATATTTTATCGAGATAATGTGCAAAACTTAAACCAGTTGATCTCCAAACATTTAGCTCAACAACGCCACGAGGAATGGAATAAAAAACCTAATTCTCTAGATAAGAACGCTAAACCATTTTGGAATGTAGTTAGAATAATTAAAAATAAAAACAAACAACTACCTGGACTTCAAAATGGATCTAATTTCTATGAAAAAGCAGACGCCCTTGCGATTACTTTTTAAGAAATCACTGTGTTTCAGCAAGCCTAGGGGATCCAGCAACAAATGCCTTGGTTAGTGAAACAATCCAGGATTTCAACACCCTAATTCCTGTCACCCCTTTAAATGCACTTCTTACAGAAGACGATGTAAAATTTCATGTCGATAATTTAAATATAAGCAAGTCCGGCGGGTTTGATCTTATAAAAAAATTTATATCTCAAGAATTTGCCCAAAGCTGAAGTGAAATTTTTAATAGACATTCTAAATGCATGTCTGAAAATTCATTACTTCCCCAATACTTGGAAAATAGTCAAGGTGGTTCCAATTCTGAAAGCTGGCAAACCCCCTGTGAGCCCCGAAAGTTATAGGCCGATAAGTTTGCTTAGCAGTGTAAGTAAAATATATGAAAAATTCTCAAAGAAAAAATATCAAATATAGTTACAGAATGTAACATATATCCTGACGTGCAATTCGGTTTTAGACCTCAGCATAGTACCTCCCACCAGGCTCTTCGAATTTGTAATTTTGTCAAAAAAAAAACCGCCAAGAAGGAAAATCAACCGGGATAATGCTTTTGGACATCGAAAAGGCATTCGATTCCGTTTGGCATGATGGTCTATTATATAAAATGATTATGAACAACTTTCCTCCGTTTCTGTGTAAGATAGTTCAAAGTTTTTTGTCAGGTCGTTCTTTTAAAGTCCAAATCAATGGTAGCGTTTCAAGTCTGATATGTTTTGAGTCAGGTATTCCGCAAGGTTCTGTTCGTGGTCCAATTTTGTACAATTTGTTTACGTCTGATTTTCCCAATTTGACCAACTGTGAAGTTGCAATGTTTGCAGATGATACTGCATTACTCTTGTGGCAATATTGAGCTGGTCACACAAAATCATTTTGACAATAACATTCACCTGGTCACACTCAATCTTTTTGACAACGGATTTTCAGTCTTCTGCCGCCAGCAGTTGTTGTTCACTGCCAGCCGTCGATCGTCGAGTAAACATCTGCTTGTCTACAATTTAATTATATTTATATTTTTCCTAATTTGTAAACATCCATTGAATTTGTTATTTTTATTAAAGGCTTTATAATCCGGTTGAAAAGCTTTCAATAGGTTTATTTGGGTAGTAAACACCTTACTACACTCTCATCAGACGAATTTGCTCTCACTATTGAGACTAATCTTCGCAATGCGATGGTAGTAATAGAACACTATTACAATAGGTGGAAAATTAAGCTGAACGGTGAAAAAATGCATGCTATCTTTTTTACCCGAAAAAGAAAGCCTTGCTACTCGTACCTTCCGAACAGCCAACTGCAATTGCAGGGATCGACCATAATCTGTCCAATTATGTAAAATACTTAGGTATATATCTTGACAGCAAACTTACATTTCATGAGCATATTTCGAGAGCCCTACAAAAGGTCAATATAGTAATAAGGATATTATATCTTTTTATAAATAGAAAATCAGCTCTGTCTAAGGAAAACAAAGTGATCATACACAAAGTAATTTTCCAATCGATACTTCTTTATGGTTCTCCGGGGTGGGGAAGTTGTGCGTAGTGCCACATTAAAAAACTGCAAGTGGCACAAAATAAGATACTCAAGATGATGCTTAACCTTCCATGGCACCATTCTACTTCAAAGCTACATAGAAGAGCGAATGTTGAATTGTTATCAGAAAGAATTAAAAAACTTACGTGCAATTTTAAAAACAAATGTGCTTACGCTAAAAATCAGCTACTTAAAGACCTATTGTAGTGTATGAATATATCTATTCATATAGTCATACATATAGTCAGTTTATATGAGGGGCGTTCAACATATTCTCGGTATCGGGGTGAAGCTGTAGTTGTATATATAAATTGACTTATTTATCAAGTAATACAATTATTTTAGTGCATTAATGTAAAATTTCATATAAATGTGATTATTAATTCGCGTTTTATCTCTAGTTAAACAGAATCATAATGGCAACTGAGACGATGATGGTGAAAATTGAGCATCGCGCTGTAATTAAATTTCTCAATAAGCAAGGAAAAAGTAAAAAAACTATTCATGAAGAGATGGTGGCTGTTTATCAGGGTTCCGCACCTTCATTATCAACTGTGCAAAAGTGGTCAAGTGAGTTCAAGAGAGGCAGAGAGAGCATTGAAGACGACCCCCGCTCCGGCGCCCCGGCTACTGCTTGTACGGGAGAAAGCATCAAAGAAGTCGAAAAACTTGTTCTTGAGGATGCCCGAATAAAGGTGAAAATGATGGCAGAGATCACCAAGCTTTCAATTGGTACCATTCACACCATTCTTCATGACCATCTTAACCTTTCAAAGGTCAGTGCAAGGTGGGTGCTACGAATGCTCACAGCGCCTCAGAAAAAAGTGAGAATCGCATGCTGTAGAGAGCTTTTGGAGATGTGTAGTGAGAACGCGGACGGTGTTATGGATCGAATTGTTACTGGGGACGAAACATGGGTCCACCACTATGACCCTGAAAGCAAACAAGAGTCCATGCAGTGGCATAAAAAAGGAACAGACCCCCCGACGAAGTTCAAAGTCACTCCGTCTGCCGGGAAGATCATGGCCACAGTTTTTTGGGACTCAAAGGGAATCTTGCTCATTGAGTACAAAAAAAAGGTGAAACCATCAACGCCACATCCTTCTTCATGACAACGCTCCTGTTCACACGGCGCGAGTTTCCAAGGGTGCTGCGCGAGATTGTGGTTTCGAAGAAATCCAACACCCACCCTATAGTCCAGACCTTGCCCCTAGTGATTATTTCCTGTTTCCGGATTTGAAAAAATGTCTTCGTGGAAAAAGATTTTCGGATGATGAAGAACTCAAGTCGGATATAAATGGGTATTTTGCAGAGAAAGAGGAAATTAATTTTTTTGAGGGTTTAAAACAGCTTATCTCAAGATGTAACAAATGCATTGATGTTAGGGGAGATTATATTGAAAAATAAAAATAAATTTAAATTGAATTCGCATTTTCCTTCATATCGATACCGAATATATTGAACGTCCGTCGTAGGTTGAATAAAAATAAAAACATATCCAAATACTTACCGGAACATCCTCTTTCTATCTAAACAAAACAATTTAATTTGTTTGAAAATTGTCTAACCAAGAACCAAGATGGTGGGGATTGGAATTCGAACTTCGAATGAATTTCTATCTTCGAAGAAAACCAAGAAGGTTGTGCCAAGTCAGCATGGCTTAGAACCAACAATTTTAGGCAGTGGGTAAAGTAGGGAGCAATAGCTTAAAACTTCCAATAAGCTATTCAGAAGAGTACCCTGCTTACCTACGATGAATAAGCCTGTGTTAGTGGGAGCGAGTGGCTGAATGATGGTACCGTAAACAATAGAGTATGAAGACATCGGAATAGGAAGAGCTAAAAGCATCACGCCACAATACAAAGTGCAGTGATTGCAACAAGTTAAGTTACAGAAATCCTCCAAAAAAAAAGGTATACTTACAAATTTAAATTTTTCTTGAACAAGTAAAATGCAAAATACAAAAAAAAACTAATAAAGACATAAATATATATGTATAACAGGAAAAAGTGCGAAAGTTAAAATTAAAAATAAAAATCATAGGCAAAGGTGAAATAAATCGAAAGACGAAAAGCAGCTAATATAAAAAAAAATAAAAATTTTGTGTGGAAGGTGAAAGAGGCGGAATACAAAAGAAACAGGGGGAATAATTGAAGGACATTTCGAGGAGAAAGGGTAAGTGCTAGCAGTAAGAGTGTTACAGCGTAGCATTAAAACAATAAAATTGAATTTAGGGTTTTAGTTGCCGTACGCTGCAGAAAAATAGCAAGGAGTCGGACGACATCCTCATACACCAAGTGAGAACGGGGCGATCACGGCAAAAAAAAAATACCGTGATCGCCAAATTTTTTTTCTTCGGCCCTTTTTTTAACCTCCCTCGCGCGAAGAAGAAGAATAACCGGCAAAATTCGCCAAAGTAATTATATTTTTTTTGATTTAATTTAAAAACCAAAAAATTACCAATTATCAATGAAGTAGTCAATTACCAAGCCATCTCTGTTTAACAGTGTTTAGTGTCATAATTTATTTAGAATGTTATAATTTAGTTTTAGTTTTATAATTTATTCAATTGTTTATTGTATTGCTCCCACTGTCATACT
Source organism: Volucella bombylans (assembly GCA_949129095.1). Classification (NCBI taxonomy): domain Eukaryota; kingdom Metazoa; phylum Arthropoda; class Insecta; order Diptera; family Syrphidae; genus Volucella; species Volucella bombylans. Next base: position 13,818,526 of record OX422145.1, on the reverse strand, counting down.
TTGTGTACATATTTACGTTTCTATTTTCTTAAATTAAAAAAAAAGAAGCTAATATCGATTTTCTAGTCATAAAAGGCAGCAAAATAGTTGCAATACCCTTAATTTGAGCTCAAATTAGGTACGAATAGGTGCATAGAAGTACATATCCATACATCCATCTCAGGTCTCAGGAGAAGGGATATTAGTTTTTTATTTTGCTTTAAAAAAAAGGTACCTAACTAAATAAATCAATTTGTATTAATATATATACCTATCTATTATTGTATATACATATTTACACATTTCCATACATCGTTATACACAATAAACATTTATATACATTTATACACACATAGATACACTTTTATACATACAATTACATCCATACATATATTTAAGTACTTCTAGTATTGTAGAGCCTTAGAGTATGCCATAAATATAAGGCAAAATAAAAAAAAAACAGGAAAAATATTGTTTCCATAGCATACTAATAGGCGCTACCATTGGCTACTAAAAAGATTTTCAGAGAGTGTCATAGGTAAGTAGATTTCGGCTTGGGATGATGTGAGCGGGTGAGACGATGTCCGCTCTTTGGGGAAATCCTGAAGTCGGCCACAGGATTTCCAGGTTGGAAGGGAAATGGCCAGCGCTGATCAACACCATAGCGCCCCTCAGCATCGTAAGTTCCGTCCGTTAGTATGGTTATTGTTTTGAATTGTATGTCGGCATGATTTATGTTTTTTTGTTGTAGTAGGTCCTGTCAAGGAGTGAGGATAGAACCAGCCCCATCCGTCGAGTCTAGCCGTGCCTCGCAAGCATGCCACGCTCCTCACTCTGAGACATCCTTTCCGTTCTTTTAATTTCCTTTCCCAGTCCGATCCACATCGTGGTTTCCTGTCATCTTCTCTTCTCCAACGCCCTCTATAATCCTATCTTCCCCCTGAAGTCATCCTGTTCAAACCGTCTTCTTCCTACCTTCAACCCTCCTAAAACCCTATTATAACAACCGTTTTCAAGATGTGAAATCTGCCAAAAATCTCACATTACGCACATGCATCGTCAAACAACTTCAGTTTTAGGTTTAAATTCATTTTATTATATATATCATTAACTCTTACATACTAACAAAAAATGCTTAAATGCTAGCTTAAAATTACTTAACAATCTTATACTAACTTACTGGCCCCACACAGGCACTCTAAGCTACTCTAAATTCTTATATCTATGTCTTTCGACTTTATTTACATTTTACTTAGAACTATTTATTTTCAATACTTAAGGCTAAGAAAAGATATTTGTTAACAAAAAACTTAGCGTCCATGTGCTTTTTTATAAAAACTTTTTATTTTTTTATAAAAACTTAGATATTATAAAAACTTAAAATAAACCTAGTCTACTTAACCTACATACACAAAACACACATATAAGTTATACACTATAATATACATATATTAGTATACATCTTTGTATATACTAATTGTTGCAACGCAACATGACATCTAAACAAAGATTATCAATCAATTGCCGGAATAACCCCGTCAATAAAATGCCGTCGGCAATCGAACCAATTTTGGCAATAATGATAGTGGAGATCAATGCGTGAAGCAACTCGCAAAAGGTGCATAGGCAAAATTCTATGTTTTGTCTATGACCCCTCCCACTTCAAAGGAAGAACACAAGAAAAGAGGAATGAAAGAAAGCGAACGGGAATATCAATAGTTGCTTTGATATGCACAGTCTATTATTCGCCGATTGGGGAAATTAACTCTGAAGTCAATGACCGGCGGACCGGTTACATAATAAGCTGGGAGAACGCCGTTCATTCTCAAGCTGTTTCCTAAACTGCATCAACTGCGGAATTAAGAAGCAATGACTGAGATGCACTTTCAAGGCCATGCCATCGAGAGTTTTCTTTAGAGATGAAAAAAAAAAATTGTGACACTCCCCAGTAGACCACCGAAAAGAAAGGTCAAAATAAATATACATACATAGCAAGTAAATTAGTTCGTGTTTTCCTTTTTGCATTAGTTATTAAAACAGCTGACTAGATCAAGTGGCGCCGGTTGCCTTTGGGGTCTTTACTTAAATCTCATTTAAGGAAGGACCACGCGAGGTTTGCTCGTTTCTACGCGAAACATATGGTCCTTCGAACCGGATTTTAAGGATCTAGACAGTGTACAACAAAAGAAATACAATACGTATAAAACATTGCGAACGAAAAAATGGAAAACTGAGTGCGCGCTTTTGCAATTGTGCGGTAAATCAATTTTATTTAAAGTCGTCAATCCATCCTGAAGGACAATAATAATCCTCATCCGGAGAAGTTGGTACAGCGAGGGAGCAACGCAGAAAGAACAGGTGTGTGGCATTTAATAATTTTTAATACATAATAATTTATCTATACATATAACATTTATTGAAAATAAATTTTTGTGCTACCAAAAGGGGGTTAAATTTTAATTTTGGCAAAATGAGTAAGGGTAGAATTAGAAGTCGAGTATAAGGCCTATGCTGCTCTTGCAAAGATTAGTAAATCAGTTCATATGAATGAGGTGCGATTACTTAACTTAGAAAAATCTTTCGATGAGGCCAGAGAGCTTCATCAAAAAATTATTGCCGCTCCCAGTGAGGAAATTAAGATAAAGTATATGGAAGCTCTCACCTTTCACCAACTAAAAGAGCTTTATTTTAAGTACTCGGCTGAATTAAAGGACCAGTTGTCCACCAGCGCTAAATAATTCAACGACGCTAAACAAGAATCCGACAGTTGAATTAAAACTCCCGTCAATAAAAATTCCCACCTTTGACGGCTCCCTTCAACACTGGCCTGAATTTAAGGGCCTGTTTGAAAGTATAGTGAACAAGAATGTATCGATTTCCGATGCACAAAAATTACAGTACTTCAAAGGCAATCTAACCGGCGAAGCTGCACGAATTCTCCGTAATACTGACTCCAATTTCGAGTCTGCCTGGGCGTTGCTGATAAAGCGATATCAGAATCTTCGGTTGCTCAAAGACAACCAGTTTAAGCTTTTGTTCGAACAGCCAAACATAGCGAATGAATCAGCAGAGGAAATCAAGTTATTGGTAGATACAACCAACGAAGTCAAGCAATCGCTTGGAAACCTAGGTGTTAGTGTGGACACATGGGAAGACGTACTCATTTACCTTACAGTTAATAAGTTGCCACTTACCACTCGAGGTCTTTGGGAGTCTCACATAGCATCATATGCTGATTATCCTTCTTACAGCATACTTGAGGAATTCTTACTTATGCGTGCCAGAACTTTAGATGTAATGGGACAAGCATTATCAAGTCAACAACAAAGCAAATTTAAAAAACACTCCCCAGGCACAGTGCGTGTACACAACTCAGTCATTCAGAAATGCTCCATGTGCCAAGGAACACATTCAATTAGGAATTGTTTCAAATTCAAGGCACTAAATCCAAAAAAAATATTGGATATTGTTAAGAAGAAACGATTGTGTGTCAACTGCCTGTCAAGTGCGCATTTTACTCAAAATTTCACTAGCACGTTTACGTGTTCTACATGTCACAAAAGACATCATTCGTTGCTTCACTCTAATGAGTCATATAACGCAATACATAGTCAGGAACCGGCTTCGACAGTGGTCACCTCGCCACAACCAATCTTCTCTTTAGTTCAAAACCCACAGTCGGTGCACCAAGATAACTTAACATCCTCCACCAGAACAACTCAAGCACTCAACACTTACGTAGCCGAAACTAGTCAACCACAGACTGCTGCTCTTCTGGCTACTGCGCTCATAAAAGTTTTTACAACTGCTGGCCAACCGTTAGTGCTTCGGGCTTTACTGGACCCTGGATCGGAGGCCTCTTTCATTTCTGAGGCTGCCACACAACAATTGAGGCTGAAAAGGAAAAGGAGCTGGGTAAACGTTCATGGGATTGGAGCAACTAATGCTAGCTTAGCCAAGCATAAGGTTTCGCTCACCATATTCTCAAGGGTAAACGACGACTTCAACTTACAATTGACAGTGTTGGTCTTACCCAAACTCACTACTAATCTTCCAATACGACACATTAAAGTTGCTACTTGGAGTCACCTTCAAAACATGGAGCTTGCCGACCCAACTTATAATATACCAGGAAAAATTGATATTTTACTTGGCAGTGATGTCTATTCATCAATTTTACTTGATGGCATAGTAAAGGGAGATCCAGGCACTCCAATGGCTCAGCGGACGGAGTTTGGGTGGGTGCTGTCAGGATGTATCGCTTCCAACAATAAGGACTTACCATATGACCGCTAAAGGGGGTGAGTTAGACCACATTTTGCACAAATTTTAGAAGAAATGGCTAAGAAGATACCGCTTTCATCAGATGAAGAGCAATGTGAAACGCATTTCCGCCGATCCCAGCAGCGTCAAGAGGACGGAAAATATGTTGTTGAACTTCCCTTTAAAGAAGGAATGCGACATTAGTAAAATGTATAGGCAAATTTGGGTTCTGTCTGAAGATGCTGCATACCAATTAATTCTGTGGAGAGATCAAGATGGAGGAGATGTCAAGATATATCGACTCAATACAGTGACATTCGGTACGGCCGCCGCACCATATTTAGCAGTACGCATGCTTCAACAACTGGCATCAGACGAAAGAGAAGACTACCCAATTGCTTCAAAAATCGCCTGCATGAATTTTTATGTTGATGACGTTATTCATGCGGCAGATTCGGAAGATGAAGCCATTGAAATGCAGCGCCAGCTTCGGACGATGTTGAAGCGTGGAGGTTTTCTATTACGAAAATGGGCTAGTAACAGTGAGAGGTTGATGTCTGCAGTTCCTGAGAATGATAGAGAAATCCAAGTACCACTGGCATTTGATGAAGGAAACATCATAAAAACATTAGGAATCCAGTGGCATCCAGGGAAGGACAAATTTTCATTTAAAATTTGTATAAATAATCAACGAAGGACGACGAAAAGAAAGATCCTGTCAGATATTGCCCGGCTTTATGATCCGATGGGATGGATTTCGCCGTGCGTCGTCATTGGGAAAATTCTCATGCAGGAGATTTGGAAACAAAATCAACCGTGACATCAAAAATCATTTCAGCTTGGCAGAGTTTAAGGACCGATTTAAACGCCCTCAATGGCATAGAAATTCCTCGCTGGCTTGATCTTACCAAAGGTTGAAATCCACGGTTTCTGCGACGCATCGGAAAAGGCGTATGCTACAGTAGTATATATTCGAGCAATTAACAGAGACAGCATGTCAACGAACCTTCTTGTATCAAAAACTAGTGTCGCACCGCTCAAATGCAAATCACTGACACATTTAAAGTTATGTGGAGCGCAGCTACTTGCGCACCTACTGGTGCACACCGTGAAGACAATGGAACTTCAGAACGTAAAAATATATGCTTGGTGTAATTCGCAAATCACACTTGCGTGGATCGCCAGCCCTCCATTCATACGCACTACATTTGTTGCTAATAGAGTGGCAGAAATACAGGAGCTCATAGATCCTAAGTGCTGGAAGTATGTCCAATGAAGAGATAATCCAGCAGACATAGCGTCAAGAGGACTTACCCCAACAGCTCTTCTTCAAAATCAGCAATGGTGGCACGGTCCGGAGTACTTGCAAACGTTTGACAAGCGAATCGATTGGCAAGGAGAAATAAAAGGCACCGATCTTGAGTTAAAACCCTCAGGAGTTTCAAGGAAAAATGACTTTATCGCATCTGGGTACACAATCAAAAACATTTTTCAGCTCTGCGTACATTTCACCTCCTTCGAAGACAATCAACTCTTTAGTCGATATTCATCATTATAACGCTTACTTCGAGCCACAGCGCATTGGCTTCGTTTTTTTGCAAACTTGCGATTTAAGGCTAGGAAGATGTCACGTCGCATCACTGGACAGCTTTCATTCAACGAGATAATCGCAGCCCAAACTCGATTAATTACAATTGTGCAGCAAGAATTCTTTCCCAGTGAAATTGAAAAGATCGCGAAAGAAGAAAAGACCCCTAAAGGAAGTAAAATTGCAAAACTCTCTCCAATCATCGATGACAAAGGACTAATGCTAGTTGGAGGCCGATTGGAAAATGCCAACCTACCCTATTCACAACGACATCCCATCATATTGCTCTCAAACAACTTTTTAACATCTCTCATTATCCACGATATTCACATGAGAACGCTGCATGGTGGTCAGCAACTGATGATGGCAACTCTTCGAGCTGAATACTGGATTTTGCACCTTAAGTCCAATTTCAAGGCTTGTATCCACAAGTGTTTAAAGTGCTTTAGGTTTAAGGCTACACAAATGCAGCAACAAATGGGAGATCTCCCGTAGCTACGAGTCAATCACGGTCGCCCGTTTCAAACTTCTATGGTAGATTATGCTGGTCCTGTGCAGCTAAAAGCATGGAAAGGTAGGTGCAGTAAAATCACCAAGGCTTACGTAGCTATATTTATATGCTTCTGTACGAAAGCGGTGCACCTCGAACTCGTCAGTGACTACAGCACACCAGCATTTCTTGCAGCATTCAAACGCTTCACTGCGCGTCGTGGGATCTGCACAAATTTTTACAGCGACTGTGGAACTAATTTCCAAGGAGCTGCAAGAATGCTCCACGGAGAAAAGGCACACATGTCAAAACAATGGACCGAGGACATCGCACGGCAGATCCAAGCCAATGGCACTTCATGGCATTTCAATCCACCTGCGGCTCCGCATTTCGGCGGTTTATGGGAACCAGGAGCTAAATCCATGAAACACCACCTAAAACGAGTCATCGGATACTACACGCTTACCTTCGAAGAATACTCAACCGTGTTAGCGCAAGTAGACGCATGCCTTAATTCGCGTCCACTTTATCCAGTAACTGAAGACCCTGAAGACCCTTTTTGACACCAGGACATTTCCTAATTGGATCTTCGCTCAACACAGCACCAGAAAGGGACTTGACAGAGATTAACCCTAATTATTTGGATAGATGGCAGCTCATGCACAAAATACAGCAGGACTTCTGGAAGAAATGGAAACTTGAATACCTTGCTCGCCTCCAACAGCGCCCAAAATGGTTATGTTCAAATATGAACCTGAAAACAGGCAGTTTAGTACTCTTGCCTGATAAGCAATTGCCACCTACGCTTTGGCAGCTTGGTAGAGTTATAGAAATGCATCCTGGAGCTGACAAAAGGGTTCGAGTCGTCACAATTAAGACGGCAACAACAATATTAAAGCGCCCTATTGCCCAACTTTGCCCTCTCCCAATGGTAGAATAAACCACTAACCTTATGAATTAAAATGAATAACTTAAAATTAATTAAATAAACTGAATTATATTATAATAAAACACACTATAGCCACACGCCACTCACCAAATGCTCTCTTTTCATGTACCAATCGATCAAAATTTCAACAAGTCGATCAGAAGCATTCATCTCGCAACATAACCTTTATGGGAAGAAGATATCCAACAAAAAGCAGCACCAACATTACTCATGGATCACAACGCCCTTGACATCCATTCTGTTGCCCGGCAGGATGTTGCAACGCAACATGACATCTAAACAAAGATTATCAATCAATTACCGGGATAACTCCGTCAATAAAATGCCGTCGGCAATCGAACCAAATTTGGCAATAATGGTAGTGGAGATCAATGCGTGAAGCAACTCGCAAAAGGTGCATAGGCAAAATTCTATGTTTTGTCTATGGCCCTCCCACTTCAAAGGAAGAACACAAGAAAAGAGGAATGAAATAAAGCGAAAGGGAATATCAATAGTTGCTTTGATATGCACAGTCTATTTATCGCCGATTGGGGAAATTAACTCTGAAGTCAATGACCGGCGGACCGGTTACATAATAAGCTGGGAGAACGCCGTTCATTCTCAAGCTGTTTCCTAAACTGCATCAACTGCGGAATTAAGAAGCAATGACTGAGATGCACTTTCAAGGCCATGCCATCGAGAGTTTTCTTTAGAGATGAAAAAAAAAAATTGTGACACTCCCCAGTAGACCACCGAAAAGAAAGGTCAAAATAAATATACATACATAGCAAGTAAATTAGTTCGTATTTTCCTTTTTGCATTAGTTATTAAAACAGCTGACTAGATCCAGTGGCACCGGTTGCCTTTGGGGTCTTTACTTAAATCTCATTTAAGGAAGGTCCACGCGAGGTTTGCTCGTTTCTACGCGAAACACTAAGATATGTATATATTTCTTAGATGCTAATCTAAACCTATGTAAGCTGGCCATCGGTATTTACAAGCAAATAGATTGGTCAGCTCTGCCTCATTAGTGAGGCTGGTCCGTAATTGACGGAAACGACGACGAAACATCTTCTCCATCATTCAACCACCAGAAATGCTGGTGCTGCCAAACGACATCCCTCTTATCGTGATTCCCCACCGCCCTGCTGAACCTGAGATGATCCACACTGCCGTGTGCGACGTCTCTGTTGTAGTTGAGTCGCCTGTCCCCAAATGTCCGAGAGACATGGAAAATTAACGGGACCGCTGATCTATCCTGGATCAGCCCTATCTGATCAAGGTAGAGGAATGCTTCCGGTGGAACGAAGCCGTCAGAGCGCACATTCTCGTGGTAAAGGTAAGTGGGGTAGGAAGAGCCAGATATTAGGTTATTCGTCGAGGTCATTGCACTTACAATGTGCCTTCAAGTCAGCTTAATTACGAAGTTATCCACTCGTATTAGGTGCGCCCTGTTGTAAAGGACCTCATTGGAATAAACTCCGACTCTGGTGTTCTGTGCAAGCGAAGGTAAGCCCTCTCAAACACACGAATCTTTTCCATTAAGCTTGCTCGTACATTGAACCACATGGGACAACCAAATACCAGCATGGGCCTGATAAGTGCCATGTAGCAGATTACCTTTACCCTCGCATCGAGTTGGCTGCTATAAAACAGTCTCTTTGTAAGGGCAAAAGCGCCTTTAGCTCTGGCCAGAGCAGCATCTACATTTTTGTCAAAATACAGAAACTCATCTAGCCAGATGCCAAAGTATCTGACTACATTTCGACAGGCAAGAGGCTGCCCGTGCTGTCCAATAATCGAGAACTTTCGCCAATTTTTTCTGGTATCACTAAAGGCTCCAGACAACGATGTCCTAGAGAGAAAGGTTTCCGACTTCTGAATTTTGATTTTCATTTCATACATTTTCCCCATCAATGTTTAAATAACCAATTTTTAGTTGAACGATAATGGTACATTCGCCACTTGGCCTTGGTCAATAGAATGTCCCTAACTATACCAAATATAATAATTGTAATAAAAAAAAAATCTTTTTGATACTTTTTTTTTGAAAGAACTTAACTCTTAAGTGGGTATTAATACACTTAAAATGCCTGAGCACGTGTTAAGTTTTTAGGAAAATGGGACAGAGAAAGAAAGAAAGATTTTCGGGCTCAGTGGTTATTTCGCTCCAACATTTAATGGGGAGGCTAAATTATTAGTGTAATTGGACTTGTTGTATTAGAGGCAACCATTCGTCTTACGTGAATTACATAAGTTGCCTGAAAAAAAAATGACTTTCGGACGAGGCTGGGATTCGAACACCGAACCTTCCGATTTGGAAGCCAGTACATTATCACTTGAGCCACGGCCGCCACTCTCACAATACTTTATAAATATAATAATACTTTTTAAATATTCTTGAGTATATACGGTATTTTTTTAAATCAAATAAGAGTGTCAATGTATAAAACTCGTGTTTTTCGCAAAATCTCGATGACTAATATTTGGGATGTCATAAATGACACGTATCGCTTGAAGAGGTCGGTTTTTAGAGTCGCCATCTTTGTGACTGTGTGCAAGTATTTTAAGGATAATCAAATCCCTTGAGCGCGTACAAATTATAAAAGAAATGTCTCGTAACTTTCTGAAATACCCATTAAAATGCATTAATCTGTTAGTTTAACCTCATGTTGTTATAAAAAAATTACGTCCACTGGTTTTTCTGTGGCTCATTGAATTCTGAACTTACAGTTCTCCTGCACATTTTCAAACACGAAAAAAAGTAGAAAAATTTTGGGACGTTTCCCTTAAATATTTTCGTACATTAAATATTATGTGGATCAGTGCATTATCCTGCTGTAGGACAAAATTGTCAGCAATTAAAGATCGGCCCAGAACCAGCAATAAATAATGTGACCGTTTGATGGTGCTAACGCCATACCCCATACCAAGATATTACCTCCTGTGGAACAATGATTTTACTTCATTTACTCCAGAACCAGCAATAAATAATGTGACCGTTTGATGGTGCTAACGCCATACCCCATACCAAGATATTACCTCCTGTGGAACAATGATTTTACTTCATTTACTCTTGGAGGTTTTTTTTTTTATAATTTTTATAATTTACGCGCACCTGAGGGGTTAGATACCCTTTTACTGTTGCCAGGGCGCGGGCGGAAAGGTAGAAGGAGGAGAAAGGAAAATTGTTTTGTAGTGGTTTGAAACTCAGGTGTGTTTGGTTTCGATATTCGCTCTCCAGGGGGGTGGGAGTCCGAATAGGACGGAGACTTTTTTCTTCACTCACAGTGATTCGAGGTATAATTCACAGTATTTTTTTCTGTGCTTGAAACTCTACAACAGCCAAATCTACGTGTCAGTGTTATGCCTTCACACGCAGAATTTATCTGTCTGAGTTCAAATTACACGTTTGCGAATTGGTCAATCATTCATATTTTATTTTCGCTACTTTCGTTAATTTCAATAAGAACTGTGGCAAGAGTGATTATTTCAGAATTGTCGTTTGAATTGTATATCTTCTATCACACTTTTTTCTCTTTTTTGGCCTCTTATTAACTTTCTGACAGGGAAGATCCTACATTCATCTCGAAAATGGAAATTTTGTGATATCGCGGTTTTTAAGCTTTAAAAAAAACCTACATAAAATATAATTAATTTTTTCTTGAAAATTGAGGGCTCTTTCGACATTTTGTAGTCGAAATCCATTAAAAAAGCACACATTTGACGAAAATTTTAAAAAAATCGAGCAATGTACATGTGTAGCTCTGGTGTAAATTGGAACCACAGTTGGTCTTATTAACCGGTACCTGGACCAAGGAATTTCATAACACCTGTCTACAAAATATCCACTGAAAAATAAGTTCTTTGTCATTACATTCTTGTATTCTCTTTCATTTAAGTACGGCAATTTAGTTTTGCTAATTTTTTTCACTGTATTTAAATGACGATTTCCGATTTACAAATAAAAAAGAGAAACAAAAAATTAGTTTATTTATACATATTGTATTTATATAGAATTTAACGTTTCCAGATGGCATAGTCCAAACAATGTTGCATTTTTATGCATATGTATGATACATACATCTATGTATGTACATGTACATAAAAGCTTTGATTTTTTTTAATACAGATAAACAAATAAAAATTAAAGACATAATTCTAACATACAATCGAATTTGTTTATACCAAGATTTGAAAACATATATTTTAAGCTTCCATTATTTCTTGTAATTGCGCCCGTTAGTTACAAGCGGCAACACTGCTTTTACTCAGCATGACTCCACAACTCTAGAAAGTGATATATACTCATTTTTTAACTTTAATGTACTGCGCATGCACTTACTCTGCCATACATATGTTTTGATAGGAAGACTTTTTTTCAAATTGTTACTGTAGCACAAGAGCTGCTATTTCACAATCAAAACGTAAATAGAGAAAACATGCTGAAATTAAACAACTCATAGGAGTTCATCACATCATTCTTAGTTGCTTGTCTGTTTGTTTTGTTTTTTTTTTGTTTTTTTTTTGTAAATACTTAAAATGTGTAGCACAGTGGAAATATGATATTTTAACCAAAAATAAGAACAAATATAACAAAGACAAATTTCTATACTGTGTTTTCATTCTATAATTGATGATATATAAAGTTAAATGTTTAGAATTATTCCAATTGTATTACCCTTAACTGATTTTAACCGCGTTACTGCTATACACGTTCAAAAAATATCCAGGCTTCTCTAAAATCCATTAATCAGTTTTTTTTGTGTAACAATAATGAATAACAATTAAATTGCCGGAGGTCATATATTCCGTGTTCTGTAGTAAAAACATAATTTTATTTTATGAGATATTAAAAGGAAACACCAAGTAGCATAACGATTAAGAACTTCATCCTTATGGTGGCATAGTAGGTAAGAAAAAAAAATTTTTTTTTAAATATCTACATAAAACTATATTGTTTCAATGGTGATGAGATGAGGCACTATTAAATAAGCTATATGTGCAGCTCTGTGCATTCTGTTTAAAAATTTTTACTTTGCTATTTAATTTGAATATAATTTTTGTTAGCAATTTTGGGCATTACGCATAAGGGGTAGTATTTTGACCACTGAGTATCCAACAAATAGTTCCTGGGTATTTTGAAAGCAGACATATTTCAAACGTACATAGTATTTTAAAATATTATACTCTAGCCTACACTTCATACCATTGTTTAATATATAGACAAAAAGCACCTTAATATATTATATAATATTCACATTAGTAATAACAAATGTTTAATATTGTATATGGATACAACTTTAAAGCATCGATTAGTGTTACTGTTGTACTTTATGCCCATAAGTAAATTAAAGCTTCGAATTCGGCAAAGTTTGAAGATTTAGTTAGTGTAGCTATGACTTTTAACCATTAAGTAATTGGTTGAAAAAATAAGAAAAAAGATAAACTTACGAGTACATTCCGTATTTATGGCATTTATCACTCACATAGCTGCATATCCTTCTTTAGTAAGTAATACTTATTTTTCCAATAGTTAGAAATCTAGACAAACGTGGGAATTTACGTTATTCTCCTAAGGAATTTGCGTATGGTGTGCTTATTTATGCAAATAGATGGATTTTTCCTAAAATTTGCCCTAATCGACTGAATAATATTAATTTTCAATAGTGAGTCCAATCGTCAGATGTATGTTATGCAATGATTATATCGAAAAACTTTTCTCAAAGCAGATATTCAATTTATAAAATGTAATGAGATATATTCAACTCCAAGTTTAATTCACATATAATTACAGAAAACGAAACATTAACTAAATTCCCTCTTTTTCGCTTTCCTCTCCAATTTTCGATTTCGTTTCGATTTCTGCTATTTTATATTTATGCATATTACTTTGAATTATGTAAGAATGTTAACAAAGTAAAATTAATTTACAACCTCAAATATAAATACATATATATATATATTTCTACCTACAAAGAGGCTGGTTAATTTATATATTGTATTTGCAAGGTATTTTGGAGGAACTTGAATAGTGTAGGATTTTCCCACAATTATCATTTTATCTCCGTGTATTTTTAACATGTACTACTTTGATTTAGTAAATCAAAAACTAATTTTAAGAAAATTTTAATTTAACAAAAGGCCCAATTTTGTCCTTAAGAGGTTCATTTACTGTTTATGTTCTGAAATTCATTTTTTAAACATTTAAAGTTTAAAAGTTCAAAGTTCAAATCTTTAATTCAACTTTTAGTTTTTTTTTAAATCAATTCCCATGCATCGCTTAGAGTTTCTTGTTTTGTAATAACTACTTATCGAGAGACATAGTCGCATAACGCTTAACGAATACTTTTTGCAAAGATGGATTTTTTTCTCATTTCCCAATATACATATGTATGGTATTTGGATCGGACTATTTTGTGTGAGTAATTTGAATGAATGAAGCGAAAAATCACAAGTAATCTATAATTTTCTTTTGAATTTCTTGCAAGGTCAAAGTAGACATCTACTTGGTAGGCATAATGTTCGTATACGTGTTATTCTGCGTCTTCTGCTGTTCCCTTTTAACGCTTTCTGAATAGGAAATTTCGTATGTATGCAAATCAAAATTGAAAATCTTATCGCATTAAGGCAATGTTTCAGAAATTTGATGGCAAATTGTGGAATCGTTTTTTTTTTCTTTTTAAGAACTTAAGACTTAAGTGGATATTACCACAGATGCTAAAATCACAGAAAAAATCTAACCATTTTCCCATTCAATGGGGCGTACCCTTACGCCCCAGTTCGATCGAACTAGAGTGAATCATACTCAGACATGATGCTACTCTTAATTGTTTTGTATTACCAAGTTGCGTGTTCTGTTTGTTGGATCGAAGTTTTCCGTTTTTCGCAACGTAATTTTTTTAACTCAAATTTGACTGATAATAAACATTATAAAGGGTTTTCCAATAGGGACTTGACAACTTTGAATTTAATTTGTGAACGCACTCTTTCACTACTCATCAAACTGTCACTGTCAATTTATTCAGTAAACTCAATATTTTTATCATGGTAAAATATACGAACGAGCAACGTCTGAAAATTATAAAAACTTTCTACCGAAATTAGGAGTCGGTGACTGCAGCTTTAAGAGCGTTAACTCCAATTTTCGGTCATAATTCTCGCCCAATAACAAGTTTAGTGCAAAAATTTCAGCCTACATATCCGTTGTGTGATGTTGCCGTGTCAGTGAGACAACGGGTTGGTCGAAGTGTCGAAAATATCGCTGCCGTTCAGACGTCCGTAGCAAGCAATCCAAATCAGTCAATTGCACGGCATTCTCAAGAATTGGGCATCGCTCAGACCACATTATGGGGTATTTTGCGTAAGGATCTTGGTTTACACCCATACAAGATCAAGCTGACTCAAGAATTGAAGGCGATGGACCATTTGAAGCGACGTACGTTCTCCGATTGGGTTCTGGAGAAGATGCGCCAAGATGATGAATTTCATCGCAAAATCATCTTCAGGGACGAACCTCATTTTTGGCTCAATGGGTTCGTCAATAAGCAAAATATGCGTTATTGGTCGGGTGAAAATCCACATGTGCTTCATGAGTCACCACTTCATCCACAAAAAATAACTGTTTCGTGCGGTTTGCATGCCGGCGGCTTTATTGGGCCATATTTTTTCGTCGACGATAACGATCGTCACGTTACTGTGAATGGTCAGCGTTATCGCGCTATGATCACCTTTGCCCGAATTGGAAGATATGGACTTGGACGACATGTCGTTTCAACAGGATGATGTAACAAGCCACACAGCATACGCTACAATCGATTTATTGAAGAGTAAGTATGGTGAGCGTGTTATCTCAAGAAATGGGCCAGTCGATTGGCCGCCTCGTTCCTGCGATTTAACGCCGCTTGACTACTTTCTGTGGGGCTACGTTAAGTCATTGGTCTATGCCAACACGCCGACGACGTTGGAAGAGCTCAGAGCCAACATTGAGCACGAAATAGTGGCCGTTTCGGCCGAAATGTGTGGCCGAGTCGTTGGAAATTGGGTCCAACGATTCGACTGCTGCAAACGTACCCGCGGTGGCCATATGAACGAAATCGAGTTCCATTCATAAATGTTCTGATTGTACTTCAAGGCGATAATAAAATTTTTGAAACATCTCAAATGGTTTGCGTTTTATTTAAACAAAAACGTTGTCAAGTCCTTATTGGAAAACCCGATATTTGAGAACCGTAGGAAGGTCAAAGCAGAATGCACTCTTTTTAATGTTGTGTTTATTGAATAGTTGTTTTACGTCTTTTTCCAGATAAAATTTGATTTTTTTTTGATTTTTGGATGCTATGTTTTTTCTATCTTCCACGAACAATGTTTCCGTAATAGAACGAGGGGAGTAAAGTATAGAAGTTCCTTGCGATGCTTATAGCAAGGCCTTTTTTCATCAAACCATTTCGGGTCTCTAGTATTTGTTATATTTATGCATTCCAAGGCCATTTTCTCTCTTATATTTCTTTCTTGTGGACGTTCTCTGAAAATTCTATTAAATACTTTGAAGTGAACTTTACAAACAAAATTCATTAGTTGGTGCCCTCAGACTTCCAAAGTCTCTTCTTTGAGAATAATTTGTTGTAAAGATGAAAAATTCCGAAGGACATGTTATTTCTTCATTAGCTTTTATAGTTTGGAACAATTTAAACATTTGTTCCTTAAAAGCATTTTAAAAGCAAGATATCCAGTTAAATATCGCATTGCTGTTGTTTCTAATGTGATTTTAGTTTCGATTTCCATATCACAAATGACTTTTTTGAACAGAGTTTTATCGCATACGATTTTCCTACGATCCTTAAGCAATGAAGAAGTTTTTGGAATATTTGTTTGAGTTGGGGATAAGTCTACGTTTAAAAATTCTACATCATCATCATCACAGTTACTGAAAGGAGAAAAATTAATAAGATTTGACGAGAAAATTTTTGACATCAAAACATTAAATTCGTAAACAGACGGATTTTTGTTGTAACCACCTTTGATGCGAAAAAAAGAAAATAAATTTTCTCATACGTCTTGATGAAGTCTCTTTGTTAGTAACTAATCCACGCTCTCATATAGGCCATTGCTTATATCATTACAAAGTAATAATACCCCGTTTATAGTTTGTTCCATTCCTTTTAAACAAAATTTTCTTGGAAGGTTAACTGATTTTTGTATATCTTTTTAGTTAGACAAAAATTGTTTCAACTCATTATAAACTGGATTCTCTAACTGAATTCCCCGCCTTAAAACATTCTTGTCATAATGTGAACCACTGTCCATGCAGTCAAATACATTGCTCACTTTTAGTACGAAGTTTTTCATTACTACAGCTTTATTAGAGCTTTTTTTAAGCAATTAAGTTCAAAAGCAGTTGATTCGACGCCGCAGTTGTCTGGCTAAATATTTGCGTTGCAAGGTGAACATGCATTTTTTCGAAGGTATTTGGTACTACTCGTATATGACAACTTCTAAATTTTAAACATGTCTTAGCTACGTTGTCAACTTCCAAATTGTATATTTCTCTGATAACATCAAAAGACACTTTACCATCTGGAGTTTGTAGATCTGATTTCAATAGGAACATTACGAAGTGATTTTAACAAATGAGGGAAATCACAAAAACAAAATGTTTTTTCATCATTAAAAATCATAAATGGGTTTTATTCAGAAACACCTAACATTTTATAAGCTTTTCTATTATTGGCCCCTTGGTCGCAAACAACAGCACATACCTTTAGACTAAGTTCTTGACAGATTTTCAAATTGTTTTTTATAATTCGCTTAGATTATCCCCATTTACACTGTTTGCTGACACAAAATAGTTTAAAACACTTTTCCAACTATCAAACAAACCATTTAGCATGAAAAAACATATTTCGTTAGCAAAAAATCTACTTTTTTCTACACCAAGGTCTTCGAAACCATCTATTAAATCATTTTTTATATTATATGTGAGGTTTTTACGAATCCTAATTTCATCAAATATCAGGATAACACAACGTTCTCGCTGGTTTAATAAAGCGAACTCTGACTTAAGATACGAATGAGCATTATTTTCATATCCTGGTTGTAATCCTTTTACAGGAGCTCATCTACAGAAAGAGGAAATGTGAGGAAGTTTAAAGCCAAGTCTATCTCTCAAAAATTTATAGGCGCTTTGTGATCTATGTATAATAAATATATTGGAAAAGTTATTTTTCGTGGCTGTTGTATTTTGTTATATTTTGTATTTCGTGGTCTGAAATATTGAGCCTCTCGATTTGAGGCGTCGTAGATATTTTGTTTTTATTAAAATTTTTTATGGCAGTATGCACTCTGTTTTTTTTATAATATTTTATTTTTAAATGTCTTAATTTAAGTTTGTAACTTAACAATATTTTTTTTAAAGTTGCATTTTTTTTCTCCTCCTTTGCACATCTTTCTATTAACTGCTTGCACCTTGCACACGAAATGCTGCAACTGCTCGACGTTCTTCTTCGTTGAGTTAAAGGAGACTTCAGGTCTTCTAAATTCAAGTTTGAATCCAAATCAGAATTTAAATTTAAGGAAGGAACGGCATCCGCCTTAAGATATTTTTTCCTACAAACTCGGGTGAAAAATGATCTCCACAAACAAAGTAATTGCCTTCATTTTTAAAACCACATGCCTTCATCCACAAATTATTTAAAATTTCATTCTTTTTCCCTAGAAGGACATTTAAAAATTTTCAAATCGGTCGGGAGTCGACGGCGAATGAGGTAAAGCAACTACACAGCCAGCGAGCGCGCCGCGCAGCTCCGTGAACTGTGGGTGTTTTATGTATGAAGATAAGGGTTGAAAACAGAAACGGCGCGGCGCGCCGCATGCCTGCTCGTCGGCTGTTCACACAATACAACACATTCGATCTTAAGAATTGACTTCTTCTTTATTTCATAACAAAACTTATACTAAATTACAGTGTATATTATAATTGAATAACTTTTGCATGAAATAGTTAGGTACAATCTGTTGTTCAATAACAAGAGGTGAGTGTACCTGCCATTTCGAAATAAATTATTTAAAAAATTTATCGTTGGGAAAATGCAATAAAATAAACTCATTAAAAGAAAACAAAGAAAGATGTAAAAAGAAAGAAAGAAAGAAAATATAGTAATAGTAGCAAAAGTGATGAACATGAACAAATATCAGCAATAGAGCAAAATTGTATTTATTATACATTAATTTATATTAAATTATTTATAGTAGAATGGTCAAAAGAGAATAACCACTTCTTTGTATTTTTAAGAAAAACTGCTTTCACTCTCTCACATCTCAGGTTTGCCGGTAATGCATTAAAAGGACCGGGTGCAGTTACGGAATGAAAACGCGTATAATGTGTTTTATGGATTGTCGGAATGTTTGCAAAATTTCTGGTACTGACTCGTAAATTATAATTTTCATCGATTCGAACGGCATAAAACGCGGACTTTAAAAAAAATATTTTTAAAACTTTGTAGTAGTAAATATGCCTTATTGGAAGGATTTCGAGACTTTTGAATAAATCGAAGCTAGGACTTCTACGATTCACTTTGCACATCATTCTGATTGCATGTTTTTGCTTTAAGAGTAAAGGTTGTATATTGTTGAGATGTGTACCACCCCAACATGATACACCGTACTGCAGCTTAGACTTTAAAAGACCATTATATACCAACTTTAAAGTAGGCAGTTGACAATACAGACTAAGTTGATAAAGTTGCCTTACAACGCAATTACTATAAGGTACTTTTTAAGGTACAGAGTATGGTCTTTCCAATAAAGTCTCTTGTCCAATATTACTCCTAAATACTTAAAGTTGTCAACACATTCTATTTTAAAACATGTATTACTGCAATTGAAACTATTGTTAAATGGAAAAGAATTGCGACCCTAAGCTAAAGCGCATACAACTGGGTGCATGGTAGTATAAAGGCAAATCCTCGCAGAAGACACTCAGAATATTAAAAATCATAAATTTAGGTTTTTTGCTTATGACAAATTTGTGGTATGTAAACCATCTTCGTAATAAATCCAAATCATCGAGATAATTATTATTGCCTTTAAAAAGTTGAATAAAAAGGGAATTGACATATATCACAAATAAAAGGGGGCCAAAAACAGATTACTTTCGGAGAACTAAGCTGATTTTGGATCTTTACCATTTGTTTACGATTTGTAAGATATGATGAGAACCAAGAATAAATAAAACGTCTAAAACCGGCTATGTATAATTTGTCTAATAATGTTGTGTGATCCACCATATCAAACGCTTTCGTAATATCTATAAACAGGGCGGCTAGTATTTCTGATTTGTTTAAACTGTTACATAATTCAGCAGTAAGTTTCAATAAAGCATCTTCTGTAGATTTCCCACTTCTGAAGCCGAACTGTGAAATGCTAATCTTATCTAAGAAATAGACAATCCTAGATTTAATACCTTTTTCAAGAATTTTTGAAAAAACTGATAGTAGTGAAATAGGGCGGTAGTTATCAAGCTCATAAGTATTACCCTTTTTGTGAAGGGTTATTATTATTGTTCTCCTCAGTGAATCCGGGAAGATGCTCTTTTGAACACTGAGGTTGAAAATAAAACTCAGAACGTCAGATATTTGAAATGAAATGTTTTTTAAAACAGAACAAGAAATCTGATCAAAGCCACGCGAACTCGTTGTTTTGAGTGCCATCATGATTTTGTGAATTTCAAATGCAGTAAATTCATTGAAAGCAAAAATTAACCAGCAATTTGAGAATGCATATGACATAAATTAAAAGAATTTAAAGTTGGACTATTGCTTAATGCGAAGTCTTCGGAAAATTTAGTACCAGTAAAAAATTTTTTGAATAACGTTGCGATTTCCACAGGCTCAGAAATCATTGAATTATTACTTTTTATGTATATCTCACTACAGTAGTTCTAGTTTTTTTTTTTTTTTTTTATATATAATTTACGTGCGCCTAAGAGGTTAGATACCCTTTTACTGTTGCCAGGGCGCCGGCGGAAAGGTAGAAGGAGGAGAAAGGAAAAATTGTTTTTTGTAGTGGTTTGAAACTCAGGTGTGTTTGGTTTCGATATTCGTTCTCCAGGGGTGGAAGTCCGAATAGGACGGAGAGTTTTTTCTTCACTCAGAGTGATTCGAAGTTTATAATTCGCACTATTTTTTTGTGCTTGAAACTCTACAACCGCCAAATCTACGTGTCAGTGTTATGCCTTCACACGCAGAATTTTTCTGTCTGAGTTCCAATTACACAAATAAAAAACTTGAAAGACTTGTCATGGACAGGATTCAAATCTTTAATTCTATTTAAAATTTCTTTTGCGACTGACCACTCCTTTTTAGCATTACCAACATTTCTAGCCAGTTTATTAAAGGGTCCGCCATCTAACGTTCTTTTTTTTCAACTAGTGCTTATTTCGTGAACGGTAACACTTAGCTCATGTCTGATTTGACAGATAATTAGTTTTATCCTTCCTCTGAACGAATATGGTTGTGTATACGCATGAATAACGCTGGGAAATATTGCGACATTACTTTGAAAATCATGGTAATGTTGCAGAATGTGTGCGAAAATTGCGTACGGATTTTGGAAGAAGAGAAGCACCGTCAGCTCCGTATGTTCGTTATCTTGTGAAAAAAGTGAAAGAAACTGGCATCCTCATCGATAAACTAAAGCGTGAAAAGCCAAAAACAGTGAGTACACCCGAGAATATTGCTGCTGTGGCAGAAAGTGTGCGTGGAGCGCCATCAACATCAATTCACCGTCATTCTCATCAATTGAACATTTCGGAGACATCATTGAGACGAATTTTGCATAAAGACCTTGGTATGACGCCATACAAAGTCCAATTGGTTCAGGAGTTGAAGCCAACTGACCATCCAATGCATTTTCGCTTCGCTAAGTGGGCCTGCGATCGACTTAGAAAAGATGCCGATTTTGCCAAAAAAATCATCTTTTCAGATGAAGCTCATTTTGATCTTGGCGGGTATGTAAACCAGCAAAATTGTCGCATTTGGGGCACAGAAAATCCGCACGCATACATTGAAAAGCCGATACACTCAAAACGAGTCACTGTTTGGTGCGGATTTTGGTCCAGAAGCATAATTAGGCCATTTTTCTTCGAAAATGAGCAAGGAGTGGCCGTTACAGTCAATGGCGATCGTTATCGGGCCATGCTGAACGAATTTTTGTTCACAAAAATTGAAGAGGAGGATATTGGCAACATTTGGTTTCAACAGGACGGCGCTACGTGCAACACAGCCGAAGCTACACTCGATGTTTTGCGCCCTGTTTTTGAAGATCGCATTATCAGCCGCAGAGCTGATGTCGTTTGGCCACCTCGGAGCTGCGATTTGACACCGTTGGACTATTATTTGTGGGGTGCCGTAAAAGATAAGTGTTACGCCAACAAGCCAGAGACAATTGACGCTTTAAAGGACAATATTCATGAAACCATTGGTGAAATACAGTTGCACACAATCGATAATGTGCTTAAAAATTGGACCGATCGTGTAGGCTACTGCATGGCCACCCGAGGCAGCCATTTGAATGAAGTTATTTTCCATTATTAACCGTAAGGATTATACTTTCAAATAAAAAAAGAAATTTGAGAAAATATTCAGTAGTTTTTTCTATAGCATTTTCAAAAAAAAATAAAAATTTTGGCGGACCCTATAGTAAAATAAGAACCTTTATGACGTGATATTCCAGTTTTCATCTTTAAAGAGAATCTATCGTAGAATTTGTTTATGGTATAGCTCTTTTTTCTTTTTGATTTTATTAAGTAGGCAAAATGTCATCCATGCTTAATGCGTTTAAAATTGTTGGTTTTATGGAAATTATTCTGACTACTTATTGCAATATATGATTGGAGCTTTTCAAGGAATACATCAAAAGCACAAGTGGGTTCCTCTGCAGAATAAACGTCTTCCCAATTTTCAAAAAAATAGTTATTGTTTTAGTACGGCAAAGTCTATTTTAACTAGTTCTTTATACTCGGGTTTATTAGCTCTAAGTATATTATGATCCAGTTGTATACTAGTTAAACTGTGATCCGTAATATTTAGATCATATACCATTATTTTATAGTTAACACTATTGTTTCTATGCAGCCTTATAAATATGTGATCTAAGCAGGACCTATAACGTGTAGGTTCTGCCAACACAGAATCCATCCCGAAAGATGATTAAATTGAGAAGTAATGATCAGTATCAACTGTTTCAGACAGGATGTTAATATTCAAATCACCAATGAGTATTAAATTTTTACCAGTTTGAGATACCAAAAATACCGACAATTCTTCCAAAAAAGTTCTTATTGTACATTTGTGTAATCTATATATACATATAAAGCAATAGTGTTAGATAGAAATTTTACAAGAAACACTTATTACGTCTGCACTATCCAAATTCCACTTTTTAATTTTGCAATCAAATAGATAATTTCTATATAATACTGCAACACCTACAGCTGAATAGGAATTGTTGCAATTCGGTTCAAATTTGAAATTAGGTATTTTATATTCAGAAGATTCTTCATCGAAAATCCAAATTTCGGAAAGGAAAATAATGTCTATGTAAACTATAGCATCTGTGATATTACTACACTTAAAATGTCTGAGCACTTGTTAAGTTTTTATGAAAATGGGACAGAGAGAGAAAGAACCATTTACTTAAAAACAAAATCCACTGAAATATTTAGTATTTAGTGAAATCAAAAAATAAAAAATTACAACTTAATAAAACTACTTAGCTTTTTTTTTCAAAAAACAACAACCGCTTATAAAAAGTTTCATAGTACTAATTGAAGTTACTCATTTAAAAAAAAAGGTAGTCCAAGTTCAACTGAAGAAAGCGCAGAACATTTAGAATCACTAGTGCTGTACAACAATAAGCTAAAAACGATACGAAGCAAATATTCGTTTTTTACTTCCAGGTTCCGAACTAGAAAATTACAATGCCATGTCGCTCTGGGCATATATTTTTGTATTGGAAACTGTCAATTCACTTTCATTGTAAACCAAATACGATTTTCGCCAAATCGAAGTCAATTTAACCAGAAAGTTTTCAGCGTGATCTTGACTGTCACGTCTATCATCAATTTGTTAATTTCTTCATAATTGTGTAAAACTAAATTTTTCTGTTCTTCACTTCTTTTGTTTTAGAAGTGGTTATCTAGAAGTAGCCAACATATATTGCTTCAATTTCGAATTTATTGTTTAGGGAATTTGTAGGACGAATTAACTGGTTCTTCTTCTATTGTATTTACATGTTTGTCCATCAAGTGACTGTTGTTAACTTGACTTCTTTGCACCTTATGTTTCAAAAATTAGGATTGTCACCTTATGTTTCAAAAATTCAATTGTCCTCTTTCAACAACTAACCACTTGTTTGCAAAATATTTATATTTGTCTTGTTTATTTAGCCAACAGGTTTACTGTATTTATATTGTAAAATGTTTGTGTGGGTACAAATGATAGAACTTATTCTTTCCAATACAAATCCCTTTATTCAGTACAGTTACAATTCACTATTTAATTCTTTCTCTCAGTACAATTCAATTTCTCAACCACTTATACTTTTCTTATCTTTTACTTAAACCACTTAATTACTTCTCCTAATTAACACTTCAGATTTCACTTTAGAACTGATTTGCATACCTTGGGGATGCTGGTATTTATACTCGAATGACATACTTCGAGAACAATCCTCGCCATCCAGCCTCCCATACAATTTCCAATTTGCTAGAAAATTCGATTCCACTCTCCAGTCGAGACTTTGTTATTCCAGTATCGACATTTTCTGCTAGATGTCGCTGCTCACATTTAAGTGGTTATCACATTGCTCTCTCCCTACAGTTGTTCGTCCCGAACAACTTCGTCATTCAGAATCCCGTTGAAATGACACATTCTATCCAAATGGACCACTTTCAATTTTCCTCGATCCCAACGCTGGATCCGGTAGACAACGTCATTAATGCAGGTTATCACCTTGTATGGACCTTCCCAGTCCTGTTGCAATTTTGGTGATTTGCCTTTCTTACGCTGAGGATTATACAGCCAAACCAGGTCTCCTTCGTTGAAACCGGAAGATTTCGCCTTGATATCGTACCTAGTTTTCATGCGGCTGCTTGCTAGCTTCATCTTTTCTCTGGTCTCTTCATGCAATTTACGAATCCTGCTGCGCAAGTCATTCACGTAGTCGTTCACCTCTTTGGGCTCCGTCGGTGGGGATCCGAATTTTGCTTCACTTGGCAACCGAATTGTTTGACCAAATAAGATCTCGGATGGTGTGTGCCCTGTTGAGCTATGGACCGCGTTTCGGTAGGCCATTAAGAAGAGGGGTATGTGTCGATCCCAATCCCGCTGGCAGTTGCTGACAACCTTAGATAGATGCTCATTCAAGGTCCGATTGAATCGCTCGACCATTCCATCAGATTGAGGGTGTAGTGGCGTTGTCCTTGTCTTTCTTATTCCCAAATATTGGCATATTTCCTGGAAGACTTTTGATTCAAAGTTTCGCCCTTGATCAGAGTGCAGCTCCATTGGGACCCCAAATCTGCTCACCCAGTTGTTGACTATCTGTTCGGCTACGGTCTTAGCCTCTTGATTTGGGATGGCAAACACTTCCGGCCACTTACTGAAGTAATCCATGACTACGAGAGTATATCGGTTTCCATTAAAGGTTTCGGGAAACGGCCCCGATGGCGATGTCGATGGCTATTCGTTCGAAAGGTGCTCCGACATTGTATTGTTGCATTTGTCCACGTGGCTTTGCTTTTGGCCCCTTGGTAGCCGCACACCTTATGCACTTTTTGCACCAATTCTCGACATCTTGTTTAGCGCTTAGCCAATAGAAACGTTCCCTTACCTTTTCCAACGTCTTGTTTATTCCCAAATGGCCTCCTGAGATTCCGTCATGTATTTCATGGAGTACTTGGCTGACTCTGGAACGTGGCACTATTAGCTGCATACGAGATGTTTTCCCATCTGCACTTTCCCATTTTCTCTTCAGCAATCCATCTTGCACAAAAAGCGAGTCCCACTGTGCCCAGTATGCCTTCAGAGTTTGGCTCCGATCTGATATCTGCTGCCAGCTTGGTCTTTCCTCGTGTTCCTTCCAGGCCAATATTGGCTCGATGTCATTGTCTGCCTGTTGGGTGGAACGGATTTCATCTATACTCCAACCCTCTATTGGTTCAGTCCTGATCGTTTGGATAGTTGCCTGTTCTTTCGCTTCTTTACCACTGACTACTTCTGCTGGTAGGCTTTCGTTGCATTGTTTTACCTGTGAGACTGGGATAATTACCCTGGAGTCGACTCCTGCTACAGACTTCTGCCCCGCGAAGTAAGCATTTCCTAACTGATGGCTTCTGGAAATTTGACCGGTTTCTTGGTAGCCGTTTCTGCCGGTTTTTCTTTCTATTTGCCTGTAACCCCAATGCAGGCAGCCTTCTCGTCGTACCGGTTCTTTACAATGCCCTTGCAAATGTCCTACTTTATCGCAGTTCCAGCAGCGCATCCTTCGTCTCTCCCGCCAGATATTTCGTTGCATGGTAGTTGGTCTTGAGCAGGAGCATTCACCAGATACTATTTCCCTGACGAAATGCATTCCTTTGGAAGCCTGATTGGATGCTTCCATCGCCAGAGCGAAGGCAAGTGCTTCAGCAAGAGTTCTTTTCTCGGCCATCCTTACTGCTGATTGTAGCTTCAAATCTGCAATTCCCCTGATGAATGCGTCCTTTGCCATTTCGTCTATTATTTCTTGGCCTGCGGTGGGATATGACAAATGTGCCAGTCTACTTACGTCTGCTTGGAGCTGTTGCAGTGTTTCTCCTCGTTGCTGCATACGGCCTTGCAATTGAACCTTGTAAACTTCCCGCATGTGGCTATCCCCAAACCGTTTCTCGATAGCCTGCACTAAAACCATATAGTCTCTATGCTTTTCGATGTCTACTGTTTGCAACAATTCTACTGCAGGACCGTGCAAGGCCATTGTTAGGGCAAAGCACTTTCGCTCATTGTCCCAGTCGTTTGCACAGGCAGCCATTTCAAACTGCTTCTTATAAGGCTTCAAATCTTTTCTCCTTGGACCGCTTAAAGAACATTCTCGCAGTTTCTGTTTTCGCACTGTGTCGAGCTCTTTTGCCAGTTGCTGAACTTTGCTGTCCATTTCTTCGAATTTTTCGCCAACATTCTTCTCTATTGTATCAAATTTGTCATCAACGTTCTTCTCTATTCTATCAAATTTGTCATCAACGTTCTTCTCTATTCCTTCAAATTTGTCATCGATTTTTTCGAATTTTTGCTGGAGAGTGTTATTTTGTTCTTCCAGTTTTTGTTCTAGACTATTCTTTTGTTCATCCAACTTTTGTTCGAGACTATTCTTTTGTTCATCCAGCTTTTGCTCGAGACTATTCTTTTGTTCTTCCAGATTATTCTTTTGTTCATCCATTTTCTGTTGAAGACCGTCCAAATTTTTCTTCTGTTCGTCCATTTTTTGTTCGAGACTGTTCTTCTGTTCGTCCATTTTTTTGTTTTGTTCGTCCATTTTTAATAAGAGGAGTTGCATCATCGCAGACATGTCACTGCCGGTACTTGTCTGTTCATCCTCGTCAACATCAAAGGAATATGCATCAGGATCATGACCCTCGTTGTTCAAATCCTCCTGAAGTCTGAGCACCAGGTCACTTTTTCCTCCACTGGCGCTGAGGCTTTTCTTGTTCAACTCGGATTTGAGTTGGACGAGGGTCAACTGCAATAGTTTTCGACCCATTCTAGCTTTTTCAAATAGTCAGAAAACACTTTTTTTTTTTACACACAATAAGTCCTATCCCACTTCTGACACCAATGTAAAATGTTTGTGTGGGTACAAATGATAGAACTTATTCTTTCCAATACAAATCCCTTTATTCAGTACAGTTACAATTCACTATTTAATTCTTTCTCTCAGTACAATTCAATTTCTCAACCACTTATACTTTTCTTATCTTTTACTTAAACCACTTAATCACTTCTCCTAATTAACACTTCAGATTTCACTTTAGAACTGATTTGCATACCTTGGGGATGCTGGTATTTATACTCGAATGACATACTTCGAGAACAATCCTCGCCATCCAGCGTCCCATACAATTTCCAATTTGCTAGAAAATTCGATTCCACTCTCCAGTCGAGACTTTGTTATTCCAGTATCGACATTTTCTGCTAGATGTCGCTGCTCACATTTAAGTGGTTATCACAATATTATAAAATATGTTTCTTAAGTTTTTCTGTTTTCGCTACAATTTTTTTTCTTGAGAAACTATATCATTAGATGTTGTTTTGTATTAATCGAGCAAACAAACATTTTTTTTTAATTTGAAGGACCAGCACTTGCAGCGCAGAGTGAAGGAATACGATTGATATACCCAATTTATACGACAGCTCAATGTGCGTTCAAGCAATAAAGTGGCCATATTTGATGGATTTGTTCTCCAAAGTCAAGATTTTGTAACCATTTAATAATAGCTCGTTTTGCATCATAAATCTCCTGCGGCAGAAGTTGATAACCTTGGGTCCGTGGTTCTTTGCAACACCCTGAGATAAACCGATACAAGTAGGCGCCACTGTGAACGAGACGATTCTTAGTAGAAACTCGAGATGACAGGAACTCGAATGAGTGCTCCGATCCAACGGCGATGCAAGTTTGTTGAAATTTCTTTCTCTCCTCCTGTTTACAAACTGAAAAAATAGGCCAAGAGTCCTTATTTTCGCTCAACCAGTGTGGAGTGGTCCACCTCTATGTTGTATGAATGTTCTATAAAGGTAGAAGATCTGACCTGATATAGAACCACCTGTTTCTCAGAATAGTTCTCAAAATTTCGGAGGTTGGATTACAGACAAATAGGGCCACGAGAGCCAAGAAAGGACAACTTGGGAGTCACACCACGCATAAACATTAGAGAATATTTTATTCAAAGACCTTTGAATACGTTGATAGTTCTTGTAATAGAATCTTAAGCTGCACAACAGAAGGAGCAAGAAACCCGAGGGGATCGAAAATGCGACATCTTTTAATATCTGACGTTTTGTAAGAGCTTTATCTCGCGTCAAGTGTATACGAAACGAGTAGGAGTCATGTTCTGAGTTCTAGTACATACCGAGCACTTGCACCCCCGAATTAGGTTCACTATCTAGAAAAACTGTTTCACATTGTCCACGATCTCCTTCCGGAAGAAGTTCTGAGCTATTGTTTTGCCACTTGCTAAACTCCAAGGCAGCGTTGGCAAGAAGTTCGACTAATGGGTGGCCGTGGCTCAAGTGGTAGTGGACTGGCTTCCAAATCGGAAGTGTTTGAATCCCAGCCTCGCCCGAAAAACACATTCATTTTTTCAGCTAACGAAAATCAAGTAAGATGAGTAGTTGACTAGAAATCAACAACAAGTCAACTTCCACTAAGAATTTAGTCTCCCCATTAAATTTTGGATGCCATCGATGGAGTGAAATAACCACTGAGCTCAAACATGTTTCTTTCTCTCTCTATCCCATTTCCCAAAAAACTTAACACGTGCTCAAGCACTTTAAGTGTATTCATACCCACTTTGGTGTCAAGTTCTTAAAAAAAAAATTGTTCCTGTTTGAAACGCGCATCGCTGATTGATGTTCCGTCCGAAACATATGTATCCTGAAGGAGTATATCGGCAGCAATCGGATACTGATCGTGATAATCGATTGCGATTTGGTCCGAAACACGTACCGCTTCGTAGAGAGCGCACGACGTACCGTATGTAACTATGGTCAAGCTATAATGGTCAATCGGTTCAGACGGCGAATTTCGCCATATTATTCTTTAAAAGTCTCAATCCTCATCAGCCACCTGTATCTGGCGAAACAGTTTTACGACGTCTGCGGTAAAAACGATTAGATGACGGCGAAATCGAATATGCACAGAAAAGGTATTTTTCTGAATAGGTGGGCCTATCATTAAAAATTGGCTTAGGTAATTTCCATTACTATCTGCGAACGAACCGTTAAAGACGACGCGAAGCTTAGTAACACTATCAGCTATCCAATCCTTACGAGTAGCAATTTGAACTCTTCATTATATTGCAAATATCTTGCCTATTATAGGAAATTACAATTATAAAAAAAATTAATCTAAAAAATCCTATTTTTTTCAAGAGTGGCGTTACTAACCAAAATGTATTCTACACGACAGGGAGCAAATAGGAGCACCCACAAATTAAGTATGCTGAAAAAAAACAAGACAGTGAATACGACGACATATAATACTGTGCGGCAACTCAGTTGCGTTAGCCACTTAAAGCTTAATGATTTCAGATTAACTAAAGCAATTCAAAACACAAAAAGTACGTTTGCACTCGAAGCAAAAAGTGAACAAGTGCACCATTTGTGACGATCTGCTGAAGATCTCGTGACCCAAATGACTCTTCCCTCTCTCACATCTAATTTTCTATCATATTTGAAAGAGAAATAAAACTTTAGTTTAAGACAAAGCTCAACTTCAGAATTTTATTTTCTGCCAGCTAAAGGGCTATTTTTCCCTATAGTGCGCCGTGTAGACTTTAAACTTGAGTTCATCTTCTATCATACAATAGAAGTAATAGAAGTGGCATTGACGGATTTCTCATTATCGATGACAATATTTTCTGGTATGCAGAAATAGAGTAGAATGTCTTGTAAATGCCTTTGATACGTTAAATTGATTGAGAGTCGATCATCTTGGCCTGTGCGAATTTTTTAAATTTAACCAGCGTGTTAAAAGCAAAAACTTTTCTGTTGAAAATACGAGGGGCGTTCAACATATTCTCGGTATCGGGGTGAAGCTGTGGTTGTATATATAAATTGACTTATTTATCAAGTAATACTATTATTTTAGTGCATTCATGTAAATTTTCATATAAATGTGATTATTAATTCGCGTTTTATCTCTAGTTAAACAGAATCATAATGGCAACTGAGACGATGATGGTGAAAATTGAGCATCGCGCTGTAATTAAATTTCTCACTAAGCAAGGAAAAAGTCAAAAAACTATTCATGAAGAGATGGTGGCTGTTTACCAGGGTTCCGCAGCTTCATTATCAACTGTGCAAAAGTGGTCAAGTGAGTTCAAGAGAGGCAGAGAGAGCATTGAAGACGACCCCCGCTCCGGCGCCCCTGCTACTGCTTGTACGGGAGAAAGCATCAAAGAAGTCGAAAAACTTGTTCTTGAGGATGCCCGAATAAAGGTGAAAATGATGGCAGAGATCACCAAGCTTTCAATTGGTACCATTCACACCATTCTTCATGACCATCTTAACCTTTCAAAGGTCAGTGCAAGGTGGGTGCCACGAATGCTCACAGCGACTCAGAAAAAAGTGAGAATCGCATGCTGTAGAGAGCTTTTGGAGATGTGTAGTGAGAACGCGGACGGTGTTATGGATCGAATTGTTACTGGGGATGAAACATGGGTCCACCACTATGACCCTGAAAGCAAACAAGAGTCCATGCAGTGGCATAAAAAAGGAACAGACC
Source organism: Volucella bombylans (assembly GCA_949129095.1). Lineage (NCBI taxonomy): Eukaryota > Metazoa > Arthropoda > Insecta > Diptera > Syrphidae > Volucella > Volucella bombylans. The sequence continues at coordinate 13,787,743 of OX422145.1, read as the reverse complement.
CCCCGAAGAAGTTCAAAGTCACTCCGTCTGCCGGGAAGCTCATGGCCACAGTTTTTTGGGACTCAAAGGGAATCTTGCTCATTGAGTACAAAAAAAAGGTGAAACCATCAACGCCACATCCTACGCTTCCACTTTGCATAATTTTCGGGAGGAAATTAAAAAGAAAAGACGGAGTAAACTCGCAGCGGGTGTGTTGCTTCTTCATGACAACGCTCCTGTTCACACGGCGCGAGTTTCCAAGGCTGCTGCGCGAGATTGTGGTTTCGAAGAAATCCAACACCCACCCTATAGTTCAGACCTTGCCCCTAGTGATTATTTCCTGTTTCTGGATTTGAAAAAATGTCTTCGTGGAAAAAGATTTTCGGATGATGAAGAACTCAAGTCGGCAATAAATGGGTATTTTGCAGAGAAAGAGGAAATTTATTTTTTTGAGGGTTTAAAAAAGCTTATCTCAAGATGTAACAAATGCATTGATGTTAGGGGAGATTATATTGAAAAATAAAAAGAATTGAAATTGAATTCGCATTTTCCTTCATATCGATACCGAGAATATATTGAACGCCCCTCGTATGTCTATATGAAGGGTATGACCTGGAAAGTTCGGAATAGGGGTAGAGTTAATAAGTTGGTTGTTTGGATGACGTTCGTATTTGCTGAGGGCATATGTTAATAGTTGGTGGTCCGTAAAAATGTTTGTTTTGCTTGATTCGTAAAGACCTTTTTTGTATTTACTTTAATGCCATTTCTTCCGACAATAAAACCTAGGAATTCGGTTTCTGTTTGAAGAAATTCGAATTTGTCCAACTGCGGGGACCATGGTTCAAGTGGTAGTATATTGCTTTCAGACAACTAAACTCGAGATGAGTGGTTGCCTAGAATACAAAAACTAGTCCAATTGCACTAATAATTTAGTCTTCCCTTTAAATGTTGGATGCCATCCAGGAAGCGAAATAACCACTGAGCCCAAAAATCTTTCTTCTCTCTCTGTCCCATTTTGATAAAAACTACACCTTTTAGGTGTAGTAACACCCACTTAACACTCAAGTTCTTTAAAAAAAATTAAATAAAAATTGTACGTTCATGTTGGTTTTTTCGAGTGTTTTAAAGCTTGTGCCAGATTATTTAGATGTTCAGCTTCATCTTTACCGAATATGATGATATCATCAATATACAACAGACAACGTTTGCCTACGTGTTTCCATAAGATGTCATCTAAGGTTTTTTGGAATATGGAAGGCACATTTTTAGGGCCGAATGTCAATCGGATGTATTCAAATTTGCCATTGTTAATTGAGAATGCCCGTTACTCAATGTCGGATTGTTTCAAAGGGATTTGGTGAAATCCATTCTGCCTCAAAGTTATTCGTGTCGTTATTGTATTCGTTTACATTATTAATGTTGGTTATTTCTGTCTGGAAAACTCGTTGGTGTTAATTCGGTGCATGGTGTTATTGTGGTAAATCTGAATGATAGCGTTTTCCTGGTTGTGGGCGTATCTGGTGCTTATTTTGATAACTTGGAATTCTAGTCTACATCCATTCTTCTAAGATGAGGTTGAAGGTGTCCAATTTGTTGTCTAGCTTGAGGCTCGTAATATTGTTGTCTTCTATGTGGCTGCTAGAATTGTGGTCCAGCGGGAGGTTGGTAGTAGTGAGGTCTAGCTGGATTGTATTGTCCATCGAAATTTGGTCTCATCAATCTTTGTTGAAAATGCATAGCCTCTGAGTATAAATATGGAGAAGCTGAAATCAGTAATTTTTTTTTTTTTTTTATAATTTACGCGCGCCTAAGGGGTTAGATACCCTTTTACTATTGCCAGGGCGCGGGAGGAAAGGTAGAAGGAGGAGAAAGGAAAATTGTTTTGTAGTGGTTTGAAACTCAGGTGTGTTTGGTTTCGGTATTTGCTCTCCAGGGGGGTGGGAGTCCGAATAGGACGGAGAGTTTTTTCTTCACTCAGAGTGGAAGGTTATAATTCGCAGTAATTATTTGTGCTTGAAACTCTACGTGTCAGTGTTATGCCTTCACACGCAGAATTTTTCTGTCTGAGTTCCAATTACACAACTGAAAAACTTGAAAGACTTGTTCGTGGGCAGGATTCGAACCTAGACCCCTCCGAGTGAGAAGCGATTGCTAGTACCACTACACCACGGCCACCCCCAAATTTATTTTAATGAATATGGATTCCCCTTGGTGGAAACGTGAAGGTGTTTCAGGAGGAATTTTGGGTATAGTAGTGTAACTATTGATCGCGTAATCAGCCGTAACCAACATTTTGCAGCTTAAGGCAAAGGTGTTGAGACCGGGGCAGATCCACAGGTTCATTTATATTTAAGAGTCGTGACAAGTCACTTTTCAGGCTACGAATGAACGTGTCATGAGGCTTGTCTCTATAAGCTTGGGTCATGTAGTCGAGTGCTATTATCCATACTATAGATTTTATTAAGAATAAATGACAAATGTTGGTATACCATTTGAAAGAATTCTGGAATAGTGTGGTTACCTTATATCAATCTTTTGTCTGCGTAGTGCAGAGCAAGATATCTGGAAATTTTTTCGAATTTAGTGGCGTATTGTACACATCAAGTACAATACTGCTTATCCTGTGATTTTGTTTCTTATGACGCTCAATATTCCGTAGTATTTGAGTCTTCTTTTAAATGTTCGTAGATAGAGAGTATCCTATGTATTCTCCATGAATTAAATTCTTCTGCATTTCCTGAGAGCTCCCTTAATCACCCCTTAACCTTCACCACGTCTGGATCGAATTCCATCCATGTCGGACAGGGATCTATCGTTACCTGCACTTGAGTAAAGACGATCGTTAATTATCTGAGGGTAACTCTGATCTAATGATTTGCGTAGATACCTATATTATTATTATTTTATATTATTGATGTTAAAAATTATTGGGTAGGATCTGATGAAGTAGGTACTACTGCTCCGGCGTTTAGAATTGGGGTCCATTTAAATTGTTCAGATTCATGGTGTTAGATAAGCAAGTAGTTTTAGGTAAGCAAGGTAAAACGATTTTTGTTTTTTTGCTTTTTGTTATTTTACTTTTTTTTATTCTATTTCTGAAAATGTACTATTAATTTAACTTTTGTTTTCTTTCGCATTATAATTTTGATTTACTTTATTTTTCTTATGTTCCTTTTAGTTTTTAATAACTTATTTTTATTCTTCATTAATTTGTTGAACACATTTGTAGAAACAATTTTTATTTACTTTAATTTACTTTTTCTTTTTACTTTAATTAGTTTTATTTAAGTTTCCTTTTTAATTTTCTTTCGATTTCTTACTTAAACTCTCTTTACATAAAAAGAAGATGAAGAACGAACATCTCTGGTGTTTTATTGAGACTTAAGCGTTACACACACGTGCCGGGTGATTAATATGTCCTTTCATGTGTGAGGACCGTGGGTCTTCCAACTCCAACTGCGTAGGCGGCTGTCTTCCTATTCTGAAGAATCCGTTTTGTCCGAAAATCGGTGACTCCGGTGTCCTTAGTTCCCTATGACTTTGATGGGTTGGCTTCTTCACGTTTTTGGTGGTATAACACTCGCGATATGAACTTTCATCAACACTCCAACGGTCCCTACTCGGGCGCCAATTAATCAATTATATAATTATTTTAATAAAAATATATTTCTGTCAAATTGCCTGCACCTTTATTTCTTGATTCTCCCTTAAGACTAACTCTAACCAATGCCAAATGTAATTATAATGCTTTTTTTACCGAATCAGCAATCCAATGCAATTGAAGTTGTCACTGCCGAATTCTTGGAACATTCCAGAGGTGCATTGTGTTTTGGTTCATTCATCTTTATGAGAAAGGATTTATTTGAACAACAAACTCTTGGAAGTGAATTGGTTTTGTTAAGTTATATACCTAATGGAACATAAGTAGTCGATATTAGATCTAAATTAACAGTATTCCATGACTGCTATTCTACAAAATAGAAAGAACGCTCTATTTTGACAATAATTTTAGCAACGCAGTTAATTCACTATGAGAAATTTTAATCACAGTTTTGGTGGCTCCACTATTACAGGTTTCTCGTTATTTCGACCGGCTTCTAGACCAAACGTCTGTCCATTTACTTCTCCTTAGAAGGTCCACCTGCACAGAACTAACCTTAATAAAAAAAGGTCCCCAGGTGTGGATAACATTTAAAATTACATATTGCGGAAATGTTGCAGCTCCTTGGACATCTATCTTTGACTATTGCAATAATAACGGATACTTTACCTCAGCCAGGAAAGAAGCAATTCAAAAAAAAAGAGTTGCGAATGCAATTAAAGAATTTCGGACCTATATCTTTTCTCTCTAATATTAAACTATGGTATTATTTATATTACTACTGCACCTAAATGCACAGAGCTCTCATCTACAAGCTTATTAAAGTTAATGCTCCTAAACATCTTATTCAAATAGTGTATAGTGTATAGTATCGTTCTTAAACAGTATATATAGCTGGTGATCACTCGGATTTTTCATCGGTAATGTCAGGCATACCACAAAGATCAATAATGGGTCCAATCTTGTTCAGTATATTTCTCCACGACTTTAATTTTCCAGATACTTCTGTGGCCGAACCCAGTAACCAAGAAATAGTATTTGAGAAAATAAATCCACAATAAATGTGGTCTTACTTGTTTTCGAAACGCCAGGGGTAAGGGTCATCGAAACGCAATTAAAGAAAGCAAAACACTAGCACTGAAAATTAATAATAGTTTTATCCCAGTGAGAACGGAAATAAAGTATATTGGCCCATATTTTGAAAATATGGTAGATTTCTAATTAATAAACGTGCCAGAAAAATTTTTGCGGTGGAAAATACATTGTGGTGGGGGGGGGGAGTGGCAATAAAAAATGGTTTTCAAATAAAATAGTCTATGAATCGTGTAGGATAATACCTCTTATAACATGTCTTATGGACCTCTCCGCAAGGAAACTGCAGCGAATAAAATATCATCCGAATCACCTTATTAAATTTTTAAAGGACTCAAATGATACCTCAAGCTGGAAGAAAATTATGATATTACCTTTCAACATTTATTCTGCACAATCTCAACCCATGATCACCAGAAGAACATAGATAAAGCATTTCACATCAATCTTAGAGGATAATATATTCAGTGTCAGATAACATATATGTTACACATATTCAAATGTCTTTATGTAATTTTTTATTTGTTGTATTTTTCTTACCTAATACAAAAGTAAACCAGTAGTAAAATGCGAAATGTAAAATAGTTTTTCTTTTATTTTGTAGTCATTTACGTATGATATACGAGTATATTTTTAGCATAAAAATGAATGTATGCCAGGAGCATGCTTGCAAATGAGAGTGTGAAATAAAAAAATTCATAAAGTACTGATTAATTAATTATATAATTAAAAATTTCGTTACAAGTTTAGTCTGCCATATGTTCAAAAGCTGGCTATGTCGTATTATGTAAGAAAAAAAAATGTAATATACTGATTTTCATAAGTCTTAGTAAAATCGTAGCGTTTCTTAAAAATTAATGCAATAGCAAAAATATCCAAGATGGAGTGTGGGATCCGATATTTAAACAAATATTATATACACGAGTTGTTGTGGTACGTGTGCTCCTTTCAGGACGCAATACGATTTAAGGAATTCTAACTATCATAGTTAACTGAAATGTTATGGCACAATTTTTAAAACAGGGTCCACCATTTAAGTTAACAAACAAAATAGGTTGGTATTACTCGTATCTTATCAACTGAACTCCTAGATAATATCATAAGTCCATATTAAGGCAACAATGCTTATCACCCCTCCAACAGTAATCAATCGATAGGAATTCCATTTGAATAAAGTCATGAAAAAAGATTTTCCGGAGCGAGAAACTTATCCAGAAAAGATATACTGAAATCATATAAATTTAAAGCGTTAACTAAGCAAGCAAATCACGTATTCGTATTGCATTGGCGGAAAAAAAATTAGGTGAATTACCATCTATGCTTTAACAACATTTTGCCTATGACCTCGTCCCGATGTTATGCAGGCAATAATATGTTACTATAGCATTTGGAGTTTCTTTTTCCATTTTATTAATCAATAAATAGGTTATTGCATGTAACTAAATCTTACAATGCAACCATTTACAGACAGACAACAATTACAGTCACTTTAATAAAAAAAAGTCATTAACAAATTTTTTTAAATTTTAAACAGTTTCCAGTTGTTTGTTAACATTTATCACTGCAGCATGCATTTTTCTTAAATAATACATAAAAAATAATCAAATAAAATAAAATCGACTTGAAAACAAAAAATTCCTTATATCGGTATTTCAAATGGCAATATCCATTTGTTAAGCTAAATCAAAGTTAATTTACATCAAAATCTATTTTAAAAACGAATTCAGAATCAAAATTCAATACAGAAATTGTGAGTTAAACGAAGTGAACGAATATTTACTAAAACTAATAGAAACAACAACGTAATTATAATATTCATAAGTGGTTGCAGACAATATTATATTTTTTCGTCGTACGAACTCTTAACACCAATTTCACCTTACCAAAGATTTATTAGAAACTGCAAACAGATTTTCAATTACTCATTTTATAAAGTAATCGTCCGTCTTATATTTGTTCTTCATTCAAAATTTAAACTTTGAATAACACTTCTTAGAAAAGTAAATACTTGCTTAGTGTCTGCCTACATTGTACTCGTATAGGAAACTTCTGTACACAATTTTCAATTTCAAGATTCAATGATTTGGACTTCGGTGCTTAAGCTAAGAGATATAGTAAATACTTCAAATCTGACATCAGTATCGCACAGTTTGCCATTTTTAATGGTACACGTGCTCAGAACTTTTTTTTTATATAATTTACGCCCGCTCAAGGGATTAGATACCCTTTTACTGTTGCCAGGGAGCGGGCGGAAAGGTAGAAAGAGGAGAAAGGAACAATTGTTTTTGTAGTGGTTTGAAACTCAGGAGTATTTGGTTTCGATATTCGTTCCCCAGGGGTGGGAGCTAAAAAATCGTGAACTTTTCCGGCCGATGATTTTTTATTATTTTCGACGCGAATTAGCTCAATAGTAGTGTGCCAATTAACTCGATTTGACTTTTGGTGTTGAAGAACCATCCCGAGCCACCGTGTTTCGCTGATTTTTTGAATTCAATCTTGGTCGTTGTTCGCTCTAGGGAGAATTTCAACAAGGCGGTCATGTGACTTATCGTGAAATTGAAACATGTTTGGACATTACATCCACTCGAATATGTACATTTCATATTGCCTGAACATTTGACGGTTAAAAAGATTTATTCGTGTTGGGAAAAAGCTCGCTCGAAAAAGGCCTCATGTCGATTGAAATGAAACGTCTCTAGGATCATGAGAGGATCTATAAATCATATGTGCCCGAAATTAAGCAGCAGTTGACTGTGTGGGTATTTCAAGATGAGCCAAATCCAATAAAGTTCGCGCACAAAGCACTACAAAGCAAATGGTCACCTGCTTCAACCGAAAAACCGAACATGTTGCCATCGTGCCATTAAAGAAACGTAGAACTGTTAATTCGGAATGGTACACCACCATTTGTTTGCTAGAAATCTTTGGAAAAATAAGGAAAAGCAACCACAGAACACGGATCATTCTCCACCAATACAATGCGAGCTTTCACAAGTAGGCTCGAACAAGCTCAAACGTTTGGAGTACCCAAAACATCGAATTGATGTCTCATCCGCCGTACAGCCCTGATTTTTCACCCAATGACTTCTTTCTATTCCCGCACATCAAAAATGAAATGCGAGCTCAACGCTGAAGGAGTGGTTGATGCGCTTTAAACGCATGTTTTGGGGTTACCTCGTTCGGAGTGGAAAAAATGCTTGGAAAATAGGTTCAAAAGCGCGCAAAAGTATATTGGTTTTCATGGACAGTATTTCGAAAAAAAAATAAATTCCAACAATAAATATTTATTTTTATTTGTTTTTCTCAAAACTTCATTAGCAACCTGGGTATTAATTTCAATTCAATGTATCTATTTTAAATCATCTCTGCGTTGCGCAGTTAAGTTCATAATACAAACTTTAGTATAAAAGTATTATCTGAAACTAAAGTAATAACAAGTAAGTAAGAAAGTCAGGAGAGAAGAAGAACAAATAAATAAAAGATAAAAAAATGGATAGACAGCATAGAGAGAAAATTCGAAGGAAAAATTAAATTATTAGAACGCTAATTGCGATTGTTTATTGTACCACATGAAATGTCCGATTTTCGAGTAAAAATTTAAAAGCAGTATTATTTGCCGTAAATTTGTATTCAATCAAAATAGGATCCGTTACCATTTATGACATTCTTCTTCCTTTTTCGTAAAACTGCTGAATTTTTGAGGCAATGAAATCTTCAAAGGCTTTTATGACCTATACTCGCTTCCGGAAGACCTTTTGCCAGTAAAATGAATCCAGATTGCTGAAAAGATGGTAAAACGTTGGGGAAATATCAGGAGAGTACGATATATGCAGAAGAATTTCAAATCCCAACTGCAACAGTTTTTGCACCGTTACTTGTGAGATATGGCGTCTAGCATTGTCATGCAAAAGGATCGGACCGTGCCTGTTCTAATTCAAGTTGGAATTAGAAATAATTGCCAAGCAATGTTGTCTTGGCTCAAAAATTTCTTGACTTCAAAAAAAAAAAAAAATAAAATAAATACTCTGTATCCACGTTATAAACTTTACTATATTTGTCTATTGAATGCTAACTGACAAGTGACTATATAATTTTCATCTAGTTCCCATGAAACCTCGCTTTTGGGTGCTACTGTAAAATTAACATAGAATTATGATATTACATAAGAAGGGCAATGACCATATAAACTTGACTTTGAATTTCTTTCAATACATTAATATGTTAAGATTTTACATTTATGTATGTGTATGTTTACATGTATTGTGTTTCATAAGTGTTATACATTTACAATTATTAATCCCCCCTATTAAACATGTATGTAGGAAGTAATCACCTCAAAAGTGCATCCTTTCTCCTTGTCTTGAAGTCAGCCATGATCAATTTGGTGACGGTGAGATGACTGCTGACCTCGTTTTACGTACATACGTGTACTAGAGGGAGACCATCTGCTACGAGGATGTTGACATTTGTTAACATTTCGTGTTTTTATCCGTGGTGTTCGGTGGTGTTTTAGTTTTGTCAAATTATATGTAAAATCGTAAACATTTAAATGTTTTATGTTGTGTTAGGAACCAACATGCTCCCCGCCCTCATGGTGGAGATTTCTTGGAAGCGACATCCTTCCTGCTGGCGAAATTCGGGTGCCATTCGTGGGAGTCCAAGTGACAAAGCTGAATGACTCTCATCGGTATGCAAATGAAATTGGAAGAAAAATATTAGTGAGCATATGTATGTTACATGTATAAAAAAATACAAATTAAACCGAATTGAAATTCAAAATTTTAGTTATTCGCGTTGGGAATCCTGCTTTATGGTGAGGGATGAGGTTTTATTTGCGGTCGGTCGTTTGAGTGTCGATTTTTGCGTTTTTATTGTCGCGACGCGCGTTAGACCGTCCGAACCGGGATGTAATTTTATTACTCGCGCGAGTGCCCATGACGAGGGCGGTAGATTATCCTCCTTCACGATCACGATGTCTCCTACGTTGAGGTTTGGCTGCCTTTGAAGCCATTTTGGTCGTTGTTGGAGAAGATGGAGATACGATACGCTCCATTGCTTCCAAAATTCTTGCAGAAGGCGTTGAATGTATCTCCATTTATCCAGACTGCTAATGTTGTGATAGATTAAGTTTCTTTCTGGGACAGTGTGTTTTGGGCCCCCGGTGAGAAAGTGACCTGGTGTTAAGACCGTCAAATCGTCCGGATCTGAGGACATAGGACACAGTGGCCTAGAATTGAGGCATGCTTCAATTTGACTAAGTAACGTCGAATACTCTTCAAATGTTAATTTGGAGTTGCCTATAGTCCTTTTGAGGTGGTGCTTGATGGATTTTACTCCTGCCTCCCAGAGCCCCCCGAAATGTGGGGACGAAGGAGGGTTGAACTGCCATGTTGTCTTTAGAGAAGCTAATTCATTGGCAACTTCAATGCACCATTCGGACGAGAGAAATTTGCTGTCTCTCTTGATCTCGTTGTATGCGCCTTTAAAATTTGTGCCGCAATCGCTGAATATGTTTGCACATGTACCTCTTCTCGCGACGAATCTTCTAAAGGCAGCTATGAAGGCAGTGGCTGTAAGCTCTATGTGCATAGCCTTAGTCGATAGGCAAATGAAAACTGCTATGTATCCCTTTTCAACTTTTCTGCATCGCCCTTTCCGCAGCTTTATTTCAATGGGCCCGGCATAATCTGTACCCGTGTTGGTAAATGGTCTGCAACAACGAACCCTTTCAGCAGGAGGGCTCCCCATGAGTTGTTGTTGCATCTTGGCTTTGTATCGATAGCATCTCATACATTTGTGTATTGTGGATTTCACCAGTCTCTTTATGTTTGTTATCCAATAGACCTTCCTAATTTCTGCCATCATCATTTGTAGAGGTCCATGAAGTGTGCGTTGATGGATGTCACTTACTATAAGTTTCGCGAAATGGTGCGAATCCTTTAATATCAAAGGATGCTGTTGATTGAACGGAAGTGGTGAGTTTGTCAATCGACCTCCTACTCGTAGCAATCCTTCAGCGTCGAGAAATGGATTTAGGTTAAGGATTATACTTTTCTTTGAAAGAGTGTTCATTGTTTTCAATGACTTGCTGTCTTCGGCGAAAAGCTCTTCTTGGACAAGTTTTATGAGTTGATCGTGTGCTGACGTCAGTTTATTGTGGGTAAGAGGGAACGTTGTGAGTGGTTTTTTGTTCGTTATGTTTTTTATGTTGACAAGATATCTTCTCCATATTGCTACGTTGCGCACGAGTCGATTTAATGTTGAAAATTTTTCAAAAAATGATACATTTATTAGGGTACAATGAGCTACTATCTGTGTAAAGTGAAGTTTTATGGGTGTTAGCTGTGAATGATAGAAGCATGATCGATGTTCATGTTTCTGGTTTATACCTTTGGTTTCAAGATTGGTATCAATTGGATTTACTTCTGGCAATTCGGTAAGAGAAAAATTTTGTAAAAAATTGGGACCCGACCACCACATCTGATTGTTAATTAGCTCCTTGGGTTGAAGTCCTGGTGATGCGATGTCTGCTGGATTTTCCTTTGATGCTACATGTCTCCACATCATCGGACTAGTGAGGGTCTGGATCTCAGCTACTCGGTTGGCCACAAAGGTTGTTCTTGTTAGCGGGTTCCCTTTGATCCAAGCTAACGTGATCATTGAGTCGCACCATGCGAAGACTTCAAGATTGGTGAATTGCATTGCTCGCAATATGAGACGCAACAATTTTGCTAACAAAAGGGCTCCGCATAGTTCTAACCGTGGTAGTGAAATGCATTTGACTGGGGCAACTCTTGTTTTGGACGCTAGGATGCTAATGTGTTCTCTGCCGTTTTCTGTTACTCGCGCGTATACAACGGCTGCGTATGCCTTATCCGAGGCGTCGCTGAAGCCAAGCAGTTGAACATTGGCCGCATCTCCATATTGTATCCAACGCGGTATCTGCATTTCCTTAAGAACGCTAAATCCATTGCGGAGATTTACCCAAACATCTTCAGTCTCTTTAGAGATTGGGGTATCCCAAGCTAGCTCTTGAAGCCACAGTTGCTGCAAAATAAGCTTCGCCTTGATAATGCAAGGCGAGATCCACCCCAGGGGGTCAAAGAGACGGGCAATATCTGCTAAAACAGATCTTTTAGTGTATTCCTTCACTCTCGGTAAGTTGATTTTAAATTTAAACACGTCCTGTGCTGGGTGCCATCTGATTCCCAGGGTCTTTATGGTGTCAGTCGAGTCGATATTTAGCGGAAGATCTCCCTTTCATTTTCAGGTATTTGTTCTAGTACTTTAGGTGAGTTGCTCGCCCACTTTCTGAGCGGAAATCCAGCCGACTTCAAGGTGGTCAGAATATCTGCTTGTAGCTTAATCGATTCGGATTCGGTATTTGCACCGTGAATCAGGTCATCCACATAGAATCCTTCAGTGAGAGCCTTGGTAACGTGAGGATATAATTTATTTACGTCAGCCGCTAGCTGCTGTAGAGTTCGTACGGCAAGGTATGGTGCTGATGCAGTGCCAAAGGTTACAGTCCTTAAGGCGAAGGTTTTTAAGGGCTCTGTAGGATTCGTTCTCCACAAAATCAGCTGATAAGGGGTATCAGCGGATGCCATCCATATTTGACGGTACATCATGCTGATGTCCGCAACAAATGCCACCTTATACTTTCTCCACCGTGCGATTAGCTCTATAATATCTGCCTGTAAGCGTGGCCCAATCATTAAATTGTCGTTTAATGATTTGCCATTTGACGACTTACATGAAGCATCGAATACTACGCGTAATTTTGTGGTGCTACTCGATTCTTTACTAACCGCATGGTGTGGAAGGAAGTAATGTTGGGTTGTTGAGATTCGCCTACTTCTTGTTACTTCTTCCGTGTGACCAAGAGTGAGGTATTCCTGGATACAGTCGGTGTATGCCTTTTGTAGTTTTGTACTATTTATGAACCTTTTTTCTAATTGAAAAAACCTGGCCATTGCAGGCCTTAGGGAATTGCCGAGGTTTGGGCGAATATTGTTTTTAAAGGGTAGTTGTACTTCGTACCTACCATCATCTCTTCTTATATATGTGCTTTGGAAATGTAGTTCACATTTTTCTTCTTCCTGGGTTAATTTTCTTTCTTCTAAATCCTCTTCTAATTCCCAAAATCTTTTTAACTGAGTATCCAGTAAATTGATTTTGGATTGTTATTTTTGTAGACTGAGCAGCATTGTATATGTTGCCAGTCAAAATCCACCCTAACTCAGTACATTGTGCAACAGGGGTTCCTTTTTCTCCTTTTACAAGACCCTGTAGAATAATGGATGCATACACATCAGCACCTAGAAGAATGTCAATCTTGCCCGGGGTGCTATACGAAGGATTTGCTAGGGGTAGGTTGGCAAGATGGGTCCAGTCCTTGGTTTGGAACTGATGCACTGGTAGCATTGATGTCAGTTGGTTGAAGACAAATGCCTTGACTTCGAGTGAGAATGTTGACGACGTCAATGAAAAGATTGTGAGTTCTGTTTCGTACTTCGATATGCCAGTAGAAATCCGACCTAGACCAGTGACTTGTGCTGAAGTCTTGTTCTTTTTTAATTGAAGAAGTTGTGTGACGTTTTCGGTGACAAAGGTTGCTTCTGAGCTAGGGTCGATTAATGCCGTTAAAATGTGCTGACTACCATTGGCTGCAAAAACTTTGACCAATGCGGTCGCTAGTAGTGCCTTGGTATGGACTTGACTAGCTGGCGCATAATATATTTGGTTCTGATCTCTGTGTCCACAATGCAAAGTATCTGTATCTTCTAGTTTATTTGTCTTTTGAATAAGGAGAGTGTTAATGTTGCAATGTGGATGACTGCATATTGCGGTTTGAGATGTGCTGGGAACATAGGTACTCCCATTATAATTGAGTTGATTTCCAACGATTTAATTTTGTTTTGTCGCAGTGCCGTTGTTTGATGCGTCTATAATACCGTGAGGAGCAGAGTGCTGACAATGGTGACTCTGTAAGTTTTGGTGTGCATTTTGTTGAGTTTTTTGCGAATCATAGTGTAGCAGCGTATGATGTTTTAAATTGCATTTAAAACAGCGGTTAGTGCTACTGCAATTGGATGTATGGTGGTCTAGCCCAAGGCAATTTGAGCAAACTGAAATTCGTTTGGTTGTCTCTATGCGGGTTTTGACGTCCATCCTTAAAAATTGCTTACAGTGACGTAAACTGTGTGCACCTTTACAAAGCCTACAGCGAAATTGTTTGTTTTCAGCCTCAGTCTTGACATGATACATATGAGGAGCGGAAGTCTTGCGAAACGATGAAGACGGTTGTGGAAGTTTTGTATGTATGTTGGATTCCCTCATGTTTTCAAGAGAGCTAAAACGCCCTTCAATGAAGGCTAGGAACGTTTTCCAATCGGGTAAGCTCTTTGTCGTACCTAATTTTGTCTCCCAATTTTTTGTGTTGTGAACGGAAGTTTCTGATATGTAATGTATATAAGGATGGAATCCCATGCCTCTACATTTAATCCCTGATTAGCCAAGGCATGGACACTCAATGCTAGTATCGTGCAAAGATTTTAACGATTCGGCGGATTCATGGGTGATTTTTTGTTGTTCTAAAAGAATTCTTAATTGCGTGTTTACTAACTTCCTTTTGTTTTGGAACCTATCAGTGAGTATTTCCCAAGCTGACGCATAGTTTTTGCTATCGATGGGAAGATGTTGTATGAGACGTGCAGCCTCTCCACACAATGAGGTTTTTAGAAATTGTAATTTCTGAATTTCAGATAGATCAGTGTTTTGGTCTATTAAATTTTCGAAAATGTTGTGGAATTCACTCCACTCTTCAAATTTACCGGAAAATGGTTTTATGTTAATCCGCGGAAGACGAATGTCGGACACAGCCGATTTTGTGACGTTTAGTCGCGAGATATCACAATTAGTGGTGTTCTGGTGCGAAAATTGCTCAATGTCATCACTTATCATACCACTAAATTGAAAATAAACTCGCTTAATTTTGGTATAAATTTCGTCCGAAATATATTTGTCTTTTAGTGGATCTGCCGCACTATTCACAATTGTCGAATGTAAACCTTTAACCGCTTTGAATAACTCGTCTACGTCCGAAAAACACGCGTTAACGTAACCCCTTGATTTACGAGTTTCGATTTGTTTTTGGTATTCCTCGAAATCAGATACAATTTCTTCAAGAAACCGTTCTTGTCTTTCGATTGTCTTAGCCAATTTCGACATGATTAAAATGTAATAAGTTTCACACTAGCACTTCTTATATTTATTTAATTTAAGTTTTTATTATAATTTTTATTTTGATTTTAATTTTAAGAAAAAAGGAAGAAAAAATTGGATTTCCTACCTTAGTTTTGCACTCGGTTCAGTGTCTTGCCTTTTCCTGTTCTGCAATACGTTGTTCTTATGGCAGGTGTGTATGTTTAATTTGCAGTTTTGTCCGTTGCAGTTGTCCGTTGTTGACCGTAGATGTCCGTTGATGCAAACCGTTGAAGTCCATTGCACCCGTAGGAGATGTCCGTTGAAAGAACGGAGGATTTTTGGATAGATGTCCAAAATTTTGGTCTGCTGACCGTTGATGATTTCTGGATAGTTATCACGATCTCTGGATAGTTGTCCAGAACACAAAAAAGAAAACTTCGTTTTGGACTGATTTAATCAAGGCTTCGAAGGACCATGTTCTAATTCAAGTTGGAATTAGAAATAATTGCCAAGCAATGTTGTCTTGGCTCAAAAATTTCTTGACTTCAAAAAAAAAATAAAATAAAATACTCTGTATCCACGTTATAAACTTTACTATATTTGTCTATTGAATGCTAACTGACAAGTGACTATATAATTTTCATCTAGTTCCCATGAAACCTCGCTTTTGGGTGCTACTGTAAAATTAACATAGAATTATGATATTACATAAGAAGGGCAATGACCATATAAACTTGACTTTGAATTTCTTTCAATACATTAATATGTTAAGATTTTACATTTATGTATGTGTATGTTTACATGTATTGTGTTTCATAAGTGTTATACATTTACAATTATTAATCTCCCCTATTAAACATGTATGTAGGAAGTAATCACCTCAAAAGTGCATCCTTTCTCCTTGTCTTGAAGTCAGCCATGATCAATTTGGTGACGGTGAGATGACTGCTGACCTCGTTTTACGTACATACGTGTACTAGAGGGAGACCATCTGCTACGAGGATGTTGACATTTGTTAACATTTCGTGTTTTTATCCGTGGTGTTCGGTGGTGTTTTAGTTTTGTCAAATTATATGTAAAATCGTAAACATTTAAATGTTTTATGTTGTGTTAGGAACCAACAGTGCCTATTGACCAACGCAGGTTGCTTTTCAGAAAATTTGGCATGCAATATGTCGATTTCCTCACTATACTTGATAGCGTTTATCCTTTTTCCTGGTTGAAGAAATGAAAAATGGATTAGTCCTTTTGAAGTCAACCAAATTGTTACCATAACCTTTTTTGGGTGAAGATCTTTTACGATTATTATACAGTACCCACTTTTCATCACAGGTGACTGTCCGGTGCAAAAGCGGTTCAGTTTTTTTTCTTAGTGTAAGCGATGCGTAGATTTCCAGGCGTCGTAGTTTTTGGGATTCGTTCAGTTCATGGGGTACCCACTTATCGAGTTTCTTTACCTTTCCTATGAGAGAAAGGTGTCGACTTATTGTCATTGGGGATATTTCCATGTTTTGTGCAATAACGCGTACTGATTTCGTTGGGTTTGCATCCCCCGTTGAACGGAACTTCCCAAACCAACGTCGTATAGTGCGTTCATTTAGCGCTACATCCTCAAATGCGTCATTAATGTTTTCAATTGCCAATGACGCGTTATGTCACATTTTAAATTCGCAAAGGAAGAGGGTTCGAATTTGAACTGCAGACAGCATGGTAAATAATTCCTAGAAAAAAATAACGGTAATTGCAATGAACCCTAAGATTCTCTGACGTCAGGCACAGGTACCACTTTATTTTATAAAAAACGAAAATTTAACGTTCTGTCACAGATGTTCACTCGAGCAATTCTTATTTCCGAGTGAGCGAAAATCAAATTTCATGTGGTACAACCTAATGCTTACCCTTTTGATGTGTGTAGGGAGATTGTTCCAGTGGCACAGAGTATACCAAATAAACTGCCACAGTTGTAAAATGCAACATTTAGTTTTTTCAAGATATCGCATCCATACAATTTGATGGGCAGAACGACATACTTTATGAGTTTCATTATTTACTGTGGCAGGCAGGTACTGCTTTGTTGGGCTCAATCCCCTAAGAACGCTATATATTTTTGAGATAATGTTGAAGTAAATTCCCAAATCCTAATCAGCAGCGTCTTGGTCGTTGACGAATTAATTCTAAGGCAGTTACAAGTATGGAATCGATGTCTATGTTTAGATTTTCAATACTAATGTATTTTGTGTATGTTATTTTTAATGACTCATCGGAAGTCATCGGAGGAATTTAGTCAAAATCTAATTGTCGCCATTCGATATGAAGACGCGCCTGCTGACAAAAATTCAAATCAGTAGCACCAAAGTCATCGTGGGCACATACGGATATTGTAGGTAGGTAGGTAACAGTGGCTGTTGGCAATACCAATACAATTAGGCCTATTGGCCCATTGGGATGCCACTTGAATCTATGATCATCTTACTAATGGAACCAGTTTGAGCTTATTATGAAGCGTAGGATACTGTTTAGGTCTACGTTGTAGAAGAAAGCTCCTAAATGAAGTTTTCTTCTCTGGGAGAGAGCTGGACATATACAGAGTAGGTGGAGGATTGTCTCATCCTCTTCATCATCCATGCAGCTTCTACAGAAATCGTTTGTAAAAGCGCCAAGCCTTCTTGCGTGCTTGCCTAAGAAGCAGTGTCCAATATAACGCCTATGATGCCGCTGAGATGTTTCACAATTAGAAGGGTCACACACTTAGAGCGATTCATATCCAGCTCTGGCCAGATCTGTTTGGTCGCTAAACATGTTTGTCTAACAGTCCACCTAAGGTCTGTTTTTTTTTATTAGCATCCAGCTCAAATGAAACAGAATGTCTAATGCCGCAGAGGGGGTAGACCGCAAGTCTCCGCTTATGCATAGAGATGCTGTTCTTTGGACTCTGCTTAGTTTAATGCAGTTAACTGTAATTTTTAAGGCCGTCCACTAGACGACCATCCCGTAAGTAAGTATCGGTCTTATAACCGAGATGTATAGCCAGTTGGTTATGCGAGGTTGAAGGCCCCATTTATTCCCAATGGCTTTTTTCCAAGAGAATAGAGCTATTGTAGCTTTATTGACTCTTTATTGAATGTTAGGTTTTCAGTTTAGTTCCCTGTCAAAAATGAGACCCAGATATTTTGCTGTATCGGAAAATACTAAACTGGTACTGTTTATTGAAGGAAGGTCTATAATTTGAATTTTGTATTTTCTGGAAAAGAGGACAAGATCAGTTTTATGTTGGTTTATTCCCAATCCACAGCGATCTTTCCAACGGGTTAATCTATTAAGATTTTCTTGAAAGAGTTTTTTGATGGTATTAAGATGCTTATCTGAGACGGCTATAGCAACGTCATCAGCATAGGCAATCACCTTTCTAGCACCCGCTTCCAGATATATCAGCAGTTCATTAACCGCTTAGTTCCAGAGAAGGGGAGGGAGGACACCGCCTGGCGGCGTACCTCTGCTCACACATCTTTTAGCAGAAGTCTCACTCTGTTTGGAGTTGATTATCCTATTGCTTAGCATAAGACTGATCAAATCCCCAAGTGAGTCTACCTGCAGAGTTGACAGCGCAGTGGTGGTTGCGGATGTATTGACGTTATTAAAGGCATCACCTATGTCCAGGAAAGCAACCAATGTGTATTCTTTATATACTCGTAGTAGGGATCGTTCGATGTGGCTAGTCACTGAATGCAGAGCCATTTCCACCGACTTTCCATTACAGTAGGCATGTTGTTGTTGTTGTTGCTGCTGCTGTTTTACCTGCTGCCGCTGTTGTTGCTGCTCTTGTTGTTACTGCTGGTGTTTCTTAGTCTTTTGTTGGTTTAGCACTTGTGCTATTGTATTTATCTGTTGTTTGTTCTGGGGCTGCTTTTGAGCAAGCTGCGACTGCTGTTGTTGTTGGGATTGCTCATGCTCTTCCCTCTTCCTTCTGACCATTTGCTGTTCTTTTATGGCCTGTACCCTTTGCTGTAGCATTTCGATGCTGCTACTTATAGATTCGATTTCCTCCTACTCATCGTCCGATTCGCTTGCTGCCAATGAAGCGAAGTTGTTTCCTGCCCTCACTCCACCAAGCTTTACAGTGGACGTTGGTAGGGTGCGAGGTTGTGCCAAGTTAGAGGTTGGCTTTAGCTTCCTCTTTCTCTTTGGCTTCGGCGTTTGGCTCGAACCACTCGAAGTCTCACCTGATCTCTCAGCCGATCCCGCTATTGGCATAGCGGACCGCTCTCCACAATCCATCACTTTCAAGCAAACACTTTTTTATTAAAAATTGTCTTTTTAAATTAATTAAATAATAAAGAAAAAAAAAAAAACTTTCGCGGAGGCTGGGAAGCGAACCCACAAGCACCGAGATTTATTGTCCGGGTCTCTACCACATCGGCTACCGAACACTCGAAAGTTTTTTGTTTAATACTATATTTATTTATTTATTATTGTTTTTCCACACTTGTAAAGCCGAACATGAAATGCCTTTGATCTCCTCTGAGGTCTATGAACGACTGACCAGCAGACGCGTATAGTTTTAAGCTATGCAGCGCCCAGAGCAGTTTGTCTCTTGTGATCAGATCATGAATTGTTAGGGTTGCTCATGGCCGCGAATTGGGAGCTACCTAGAAAGTGGGTGTCCATTAGCAAATTGAGTGATTCTTCACTTGAGGTTGTCCTGGAGCCATCGGTTTTTTTTTTCAAGCAGCTAGGCATCGTACGATTTGTAGAGAGGATTTTTCTTAGCCGCGATGCCTCAGAGGTTTCCGTGATTTTGTCACAGAATGATCTTCAGGGTTGTCGCTTTGCCTTCCTCAGTTCTTTTTTGTATAACTTTAAAGATTCTTTGTATGAGTCCCGGTCGGTCACTTTTTTGTGCTTTTTACTACGTTCAAAAGTTTTCTGCAAGTACGTCTGAGCAGTCCCAGTGCTGATGTCCACCAGTGCGGTTTTTTCTTGATTCTATGATGAATAAGAGAGCAGAAAGCGGCCATAGTCTGATTGCGAGCCAGGGTGAATTCCTTGATATTCATTTCAAGCTCATTGGTGTCACACGAGGGACTTGATAGTTCTGAGGATAGCGTTTCTGACAGTATTCCTCTGTATTTTGGCCAACCAATTTCCGGTAACTCCGGAATGCTGGTTGGCGGGGGAGAGCATCACACAGGCTGAATTGGATGTATCTGTGGTCTGAAAAAGAGTATTTAGACGATACCATCCAGTTCGTCGCATACGACGATGAGGCCAGTTTTTTGCCTTTCAGCCTCCAGTACCACCCTTTCTAGGTTATCACTAGGAAGAGCGTCCACATGATCGTGGTCAAGGTAAGCCGATGCCAGCCAAGCCTTTAGCAGTCTCTAGTCTGGCAACGATTAAATCGGGGTCGCTGAGATTAGGAAGTAAAACTGCAGTTCAGTCAGTTCAGTTTCTATGAATTTTTATTTATATCACTTAAATTACTCTTATATGCTAGACAAAAAACGCTTAAAAATTTGCTTAAATAACTTAAAAATATCTTATTATAACTTACTGGCCCCATGCGGCCACTCTGAGTTAAACCTAACACTTAAACTATGTCTTTCGACGTATCTTATCTTATTATCAAACTTAAAACTAAAAAAACCTACAGACTATCTCAAAATAAATCTTAATCTACTTAACCTACTTACATCTAACACATATATAGACATACATACATATTTATATACATAATATGTATATACATAATACATAAATACCTGTATATATATATTTGTTTTTTTTTTTTGTGGGTTTTATATATTTTTTTCTTATAATTATATATAAGCCGGCCATGGCTAAAAAAAAATTAGGCTGACCCACTTTGCCTCAGATGAAGCTATCTATTTCTGGAGGTATTCGACGACGAAGCATCCTCGCCTTTAACTAGCCACCAAAATTACTGGTGCTGCTGAGCAACATCCCTCATGTTGCGACTCTCTACCACCCTACTGAACCGGCGACGCTCCGCACTGCCATGTGCGAGGTCTCTGTCGTAGTTGAGTCGCCTGTCCACAGCTGTTCGACCGACCTGGAAGATTAGCGGCACCGCGAATCTGTCCTGGATCAGACCTTTGCTATCTAGATAGAGGAACGCCTCTTGGGGAATAAACCGGTCAAAGCGAACTCTTTCGTGATACATATAATTGGGGATCAGGATGTTCGATGAGGCCATTGCTCTTGTAACGTGCATTCGAGTGCCTTAATGACGAAATAGTCCACTCTTATTAGGTTCTCCCTATTGTATAAGACCTCATTAGCATAGAATTATATGTACTCAGATTCTGGTGTTCTGTACAAGGGAAGACAAGTCCTAAGACAAGCCCTCTCAAACACCTGAATCTTTTCAAATAAACTTGCTCTCACGTTGAACCACACGGGGCAGCCAAATACAAGCATAGGCCGGATAAGGGACATGTAGCAGATCACCTTCACCCTCACATCGAGTTGGTTGTTATACAACAGTCTCTCTGTAAGGGCAAAAGCTTCTTTGGCTCTGGCCAGAGCAACATCTATATGTTTGTTAAAATACAGAATTTGATCTAGCCAGCTCCCAAGGTATCTGAGTATATTTCGACAAGAAAGTGGCTGCCCGCGCTGCTCCACGATCGAGAACTTTCGCCCATTCTTTCTAGTATCCCTAAAGGGCCCAGACAATGGCGTTCTAAACAGAATAGTTTCCGACTTCTGAGAGTTGATTTTCAACTTCCAGTCACCGCAATATCGCTTAATTTTGTCGAAGTCAAGTTGCAAAAGTGTATTAATGACCTCAATCTTTGGAACTGATCTGTACGCGATTAAGTCGTCTGCGTACGCTTTGGCATGGGGAAGTGAACCTATCAGATCACTTCTGTAAATGTTGGAAAGGATCGGCGAATTTACCGCACCTTGTTGCAGACCGTTTTTAATGTTAAACGTTCCAGCAGAGGTCACATCGCCATTCTTCGCGATGAACTGTCTACTGGAGAGCATATCAAAAAGAATATACAGCAGTGGTTTACTAATGCCCAACCTGTCCAGCTTGAAAAGGAGTCCCTCTAACCATACGGTATGGAAGGCCTTCTCTAAGTCAATCAGGCAGGCACCAGTGCACTGTTTCTTACCTTTGTTCCATTGGATATCAGAAATCAGTTTAGACGCAACATGAAACTATATTTTTGTCCTCAATCCACTTAGTCAGGGCTCTATTGATCACCTTTTCGAACACCTTGCTGATGTTTTAAAGAAGACTGATCGAGCGGAGATTCGCCGTATTGGTATTGTCTTTATCCCTTTTGGTGATGGGATGTGCCACCGCAGTTTGCGAACGCGCTTGAAAATGTGCGTTATTCATCTCTTTACTATCAACTCTACCTCAGTCTTTCTCCAATTTCTTAACTATTTTATTTCCTCCCCCTTTTTTTGTCTTTCTTTTTCCTTTTTAATATTTTATCTTATTATTATTATTATAATTACTATTACTTATCATTTTCTTTATTTTTTAATTTGTTTGTTATATTTTTTCTCTTCTTTCTGTTTAAACTTAATATTTTGTAACTAAATATTATTACTTAGTACTATAAGAGAGAATGCCTTAATGTATAACTTGTTTATTGCAATAAATTGAATTGCATTGCATTATTAAACAGGGTGGTATAAATGTTCACTGCTTCTAGAGGGAGATGTCGAAGCACAATGTTCGGTATTTCATCGGCTTCCACTGATTTCTTACTTCCAATATTCTCGTCACTGAACTGGGTGAAACCCGAGCTCTCGAATCGCCAATTCACAATTTCATTTCGAAGGTAGAAATTGTGCACAAGGACTCGATTCTCCAGATCGTGGTTCGGGCCAATGATAATATTCGCCTTGCACACTTCCTGGATAGTCGCTCCTATAGCCTCCACCTGCTCCTGAGGATCCTCGATCACAAAGAAGTTGTCATCATCAACAGCCTCAATTGGATCTATACCTGCTGCTACCAGTATTTGTTCGTTGTTCGTCGTGCGGGCGATTTTAAGACATGGAAGGTCGTTCTGATTGTTTCTCCGAAATATTTTATTTATTTGCGGGAACATATTCGGGTTGTTGGTGTTTACAGTCCGAATTTTATCGTTCCAATATAAACTTACAGATGATCTGTAATTTTCCTTTATTAATGTTTGGAATTTTTTAATCGACGACTTCAGTGTCATGATTTCCGGGTTATGTCTGTCAGTAAACTGCCTGTACAAGGCTTTTAGTCTTGACAGCAGTGTACTTTTATGTCAGTGCAGTGCGTCATTAGTTGCGTTGTGGAATAAGTCTTCTTCGTCAGTGCGTTGGTACCGAGGTATCGTTTTGTCCATTGTTGGTTTGATTGTCTCGTCCATTAGTCTTAGATACCTGTCAATCTACTCGTTTGACAGATTTCTGTTGGACGGTGGATAGAGCGAATTCGAGGAGAGTGCTCTAGTCAGTGTTATGGTGAAGTGTGTTCAACGCACCCTACTATAATTGTAGGAATGCCTTTCGGTGCGACCGCAATGGTCACTGTCGTACACGAAAGTGCGTAGACAGTTTGTAGTTTGTTGGTTAGTGCGTGTCTATTGTATTCGTGAGTCGAACAGTAGAATATTCAAATAGGACCCGTGTCTGGGAAACGATGGACTATTCGTCGCCTGAAGCCCTAGTCGATATATTATACTGCGCTGACCCCCCAAATTGAATAGTAGGTTCCCTCTAGTATTTGGTGTATTTTTTCCCTATGTTTGGCGTTGAAATCTCCGCCGATAATGAAATAGTTGTCCGTACGAAAATTACAACGCTACCTCCCTGAATGGAGTTGGGTCGGTCTCGACGTACTATTTTGTATCTTCTATGCCTGATTTTGTGTCTCTTGGTAAGCTTAGTTTCGCTAACCAAAAGCACATCAGGGGCTTGGTCTTTAAGCTTAAAGAGTGCGGCTCGTCGTTCGTACCTTATCAGTGAATTCACAGTTACAGCAAGGACCTTCAGGGTTTGCTCTGCCACGTACGTACCCATTACGGTAAAAGGTACGTTAGGCCAGGCAGCAGAGCGTATACTTGATCTACCCGCGCAGTCTGTTCGGTCTGTACTGGTTCGGGTGCTCTGGGCGCTGGGGCCTGAGAAGCAACCTTCGCTTGCTGTACCGTATTTCCCCTATTTGCCGCCATTTGGGCGTAGGCAATATGAGGAGTAACGGCTGGAGTTTGCAAATGCACGGGTGGACGTTTTACTTCCACTTTCTGCTGCGGGGACAGATTTATTCTTTTGATGTACTGGAACCCCGATAATTTGCGGTGTGCCCGTGTCCCTACATAAAGCACAAGAGAGTTGGCTTTTTTCAGACGCTCCGTCCTTACCCAGAGCGCATTCCTCGGACTTGTGGTTCTTTCCGCACTTACGCATCGAGGTTGCATTTCGCAGTTCGATGCGGCGTGGCCGAACCTTAGGGAGCGAACACATTGTAAAATCTTTTCGCTCCTCTTTAATTTTTCCCAGTGTACAACCTGGTAGTCTAGGACTTTAATACTCCTTAGACCATCCAGATTGCTGTTGGGACTTAGCTGGACTAGGAAAATCAGTAGTTACCGCTTCTCCCTATTGGCTCTAACCGTGACAAACAGTTTGATCCCCACGAATTTGAGCCCTTCGTACTCGTTCTCTTTCAGCAGTGCAAGGAGCTCCTCCGGATCAGTCGACGGTTCTAACCCCTTCAGGAGCATTGTTTGCAGCTTCTCCCCCTTCGGGGTGTAGGAGAAGAACCCCGTCGTCGAGTTCTTCAATAAACTTTTAATTTTGTGGTAGCGCTCCACTGTATTGCAGTGGATGGCGTGCCTATCTACACCAAGTCTTTTAATAAAAAAATTATTGCCTATAGCCGACTTACATAATTCTATAGTATCTTTCAACTCCATCTTAAATGTGTTGATTGGAGGTACTCATATCTTAGTTGTTTTCTGCTGTTGTTGTTGCTGTTGCTTTTGCTGCTGCTGCTGTTGTTGCTGCTGCTGGTTCTGCTGTAGTTGCTGCTTATGCTTCTGCGATTTTTGTAGCTGTTGTTGTTGCTGTTTATGCTTTTGCTGTGCTACTTTTTTTGTTAGTTCCTGTGCCTGTTTTTGCATTTTTTGTTGTTTTAGCTGCTGTTTCTATGTTTGTTGCTGTGGTAGATCCACGTTTACACTTTGTTGTTGCTGAGGGTTCTGGAGTTGTTGATGTTTCTCCATCTCCCTCCTTGCCACTGGCTTTGCTCTTATAGCAAGCACTTTTTTCTGTAGCTGCTTGATGCTGTTGTTAATAGCTTCGACTTCATTCTCTTCGTCATCTGACTCAGAGGCAGCTAGGGATGCGAAACTATTTTCTGCTCCCACGTAGTGACCTTCACCATCGTCTGCGACGTATGGGTAGTCGTCACTATCTTGATCTGGACGTTTCATAGCTGCTGCTGTTGATGTCGTTGAGTACGACCCTTCCCCCACCCCAGCTGGCAGCTTTTCAGTGGAAGTTGAAAGGGAGGGACGCTTTACTAAGTTAGGAGTCGGCCTTAGCTTCCTCCTTCTCTTCATCATTGGTTCGCCTACTATTGTTGTTTGGCTTGATGTATTTGCATGCATCGCCTGATTTGTCAGCTGGTCTCGCTATTGGTACAGCGGCCCGCTCTCCAGAATCCATCGCGTGTTGTTGTTTACCACTTTATTTCATTTGTATTTATAAAAAAAAAACAGATCTAATCGACTCGGAGTCGAACCCACGACCTTTTACTTGGTAACCGGACTCACTACCACTGGGCTAATTGGAGCTCTATATGAAATTTATCAAATGTCTTTTTAATTGGAATCACTAAGTCAAACACAAGCCGAAACACGTCTATATTCAACGGAGATCAATGAACGACTCAACGTTCAAACACCAATTCCACAGGGCTGATTGACTCTTTACAAAACGTTGTCTAATACGGGCTTTCACGTAATATATATAGTATATTTGTTTTTTACTCGAAAAAAGTCGAAACACGTTTTCACTTCACGACGGTCTGTGAACGACTGGAAGTAAAAATGCATTACGGCTACGTTTCACTAAAAACAAGTTCTGATCTTACCTTTGTCTCTTGTATACGAGCGGAGCATATACAGGTGTCCTAAGTCTACGAACCACGCCTTCTACAATCCATGGTTCCTGGATTAGTGAATGAGTGCGGCCAAAGCCTTTTTTGAGTGATGGAGATTAATCTGGGGAAACCGTATCATTACTACAGCTGTCCAGAGTGGGCTCCACCATGGTGCTGTTGAGGTCCTCCGATTCTGAAGATGTGCCCAAGAGCTCATCTTCTTGCTCTGATCGTATAGGACCCCTTTTTGCTTAGCCATCGGTTTCCATTTCCGACAGGGTGTCAGATGAGGAGACCGACGGCTTAATTGTTACCTCGGATAGATTGGAGTCGTCGCTATCCACTTCTGGAAAGGATATCGACGCTCCAAGATTGAAGGTTGTGTTTGGTGGTGTCTCCGTTAAAGGAGGAGGATGTTGCTAACCAGCATCCAGCTCATCCTTTTGTAGACCCTTAGGTGTATTGACTCGAATCCTAACCGAATCATGCCTTTTGTCTGCGCTAGAGGGTTAAGGGACTTCTTATTAATCACGATTAAAGCGCATCTATAAGAGCCCCTTAGTTCCTCCAGTTTCGCGACTTTCCAATCATGAAGGTTCGGGTTAATGAGCCTGATGATTTCCAGAACGCTTTCTGGGGAAAAGGGTTCGGCTGGGATCCAGGTGCGAGTTCGAGGTCTGCTAGGCATGTCCTCCATAGACACGACCTTGGGTTTTGCACCTGGCCAAATCTTTCCTAAACCACTTATGGATTTAGTGAAAAGATCAAGAGATCTCTGATTGGCACATGCGATAAACTTGATGTGGCCTTGGTGCTAGCCAGCGTCGCTTGTGATGGGAGGTGGTTCGGGGTTTTCGCGCATGATAGCCAAGAAGTTGATCGAAACCTACAGCGTGACCATCTGCCACCCTTCAGGTGTTATAGATCCGTCAGCATCTTTCCTGTTGATTACCGCGATTATTATCCTTTAGGATATCGCTGAAAGACCTCAGAGATGTGCTGTTGGATGGCCCAGGGGTTTGGTTCGGTGAGTTTTGGGCCTTTTGGGAAATGGCAGGGTTTCCTCCAATGATCTCTGGCGTTTGGAGGAGCCTTTTGGTTTTTTGAGAGCAATGGAAACAGTGGGTAATCCGTCTTTTAGGATGTTGTTAGCGCACTGCTCTCAACCTCCGGAATAGATTCGAAGATTTTGATGATGCGTGAAGCATTTCGGCGTCTTAGGTAGAGCGCCTTAGATGGAGCTTGACGATGTGGCTGAGCTCCAGATTCCTCCTTGGCGAGAGGAGTTTTGGTAGCAGCGACAATTCCGTGGATTGCCACAAACTTGCTGCTGCTAGGGGTGGAGGAAGTGATAGAACCATTGCTTGCCACAGACTTAACACTTCCTGAAGATTTATTTTTGGAGCATCCTTTGGTTTCAGGACTCGCCTGGAGAATTTCTCGAGATTCATTGACCCCGCTCAGTCTCTAGAAATCGACAAGTTCTATTCTTGCGGTAGAGGCACATACGGACATACATACATACATATACTTTTTTAAAAACTGTCTAAAAACATTATAGAATCTTTAAATGCAAGAACTTCCTGTTGTATACTGTAACATATATGATACATATGCATGCATATTCATATTGGTACGCAAGAAGATGATATACGAGTTTATAACTCTTTTACTAAGTAACATAAGTCAGTCGTGATTGAGCATCTTAACGATAGAGTTATAAAGAAAGTCAACTGAGTGTTTTATTAAATCTTTACATGGTGTCAGGTATTAAATAGTTACATTATATATGCCACCAAATTTAGAAACGAGTGAAAATAATTAAAATAATAGTACAATTATTTATAATGCGTGAAATATCGACTCCTGGATTCTTGTCAAAAATTCCACCATTCCATTTGAAAAGCACTAATCTCGCGACCACATGCAAAAAATGGTTTAACCAGTTTAAAGTCTATATGTGAGCAATAAATCTAGAAAGTCAAGCAGGTCAACGCAAAGTTGCCTTACTTATGCACTATATGGGACCAGCTTTTTTTTATATTTTCAATTTTTTCAATATTGATCTGGATGGTATTTCCTTTGAAACCTTTGTAAATTTCTCTTTATATCTTCTACATAAAGTGAACATTGGTATGAAGTGTCGCAATTTCTTTTCCCGCTCACAAACATTGGACGAATCAATAGATGCGTAGGTTACTGCGCTCGAGACCTTGAGTCTAATATGCGAATTTTCTGACTTAAGAGAAATGTTGGTACGGGACATTTTTGTCTGTAGATTAAGCGATAAATACACATGTTTAAAGAACGTCTACTTTACGTTTACTTTACTTTACATTTCATTCTTAAGCAAAGCTTCGAGAATCGTTGGAATTGAATGGTGGGCTCTTGTCACTGATCAAATTGCCATTAAGTTGAAGAAAGTAATGGAGATTTCAAGAGCCATTGAAATCTCAAGAGAACATTAGCAAAAATCGCAGCATCAAGATGAAACTAATACATTCGTAGAAGCTCTGACCAAGAGAAACGAAGACAAAGGAAGTCAAAATCACAGCAAACAACAGGCCAATACACAAAATCAAATAGCAAAAATCATCAGATTTCACATCATCAGATTTACATACAATACATTCACAAAAAAAAAATCACAACAATCAAACAGTCAAACAAATCAAACCAATGTAACAGTTGCTGTGAAATTCACAACCACAGATACCCTGTGGATGAATTTGCATCTCGAGAATGTATATACGTAATATAGAAACTGGACCTATCGTCTGATTCAGAATCCGAAACGCTATTCCTGCGATCGCTGGAGTCTACAGCATCGTCCTTATCATGGTACATATACATACAAATGAACGGGAAAAACGATACTGTCTTACACTATCTGTTGATGCACCTAAAAATGCAGTGGTTGCGGTAATCCTACATGGAACAGCATATTCTTCTGCAACCTTAACAACGTGTCAGCAAAATTGCACAAAATTGCATTACTACATCAAAGGTAGGCTCATTATGGTGGAAACAGATCACAAACCACTAGTACCGTTGTTTAAGCGGCCACTGCATAAGATACCAACAGCGATATTGCAGCGATTCATGCTTCGTCTTCAAGGCTACGATTTGTCTGTTAGTTATAAGCCAGGAAAAGATTTATTTGTCGCTGCTCTGTCAGAAACCGTTTTAACAGAATTCGACAAAGATCTACGCTTACACTGTAATTTGTTAACTAAAAGTCTACCAGCATCTGAATCTCAACTAGATGAAATTCGTCGTACAACAGTAAATGATAACGCTCTTACAAAAGTTAAATATTATCACAATAATGGTTGGCCGAATCATAAAAAGTCTAATGATTCACTAGCTATACCGTACTTTAGCATAAGAGCGGATAGACAGATCGCAGATTACTTCGTTTTTAAATGCAATCGATTTGTTGGCCGAGGCTCAAGTGGTAGTGTATTGGCTTGCAAATCGGAAGATTCGGTGTTCGAATGCCCTGAAGACATTCTTTTTTTCAGGCAACGTCATTCACGTAAGACGAATGGTTGCCTATACTACAGCAACAAGTTGGATGCCATCCATGGAGCGAAATAACCACAGAGCCCAAAAATCATTCTTTTTCTCTATGCCCCATTTTCCTAAAAAATTAACACGTGCTCAGGCATTTTAAGTGTAATAATATAGACTTGAGTGTTAAGTTCTTTACAAAAATAAAAAAAAACAATCACTGCGCCATAAGATACTTACTCTTTTACACGAAGGACACATGGGCATAGATCTAGCAAAGGATTGCATATTCTATAATATAAAGGGTCCGCAATCTAACGTTTTTTTTTTCAACTAGCGCTTATTTCGTGAATGGTAATACTTGGCTCATGTCTGATTTGACAGATAATTAGTTTTATCCTTCCGGTTAATAATGGAAAATAATTTCATTCAAATGGTCCAATGGCCTACACGATCGGTTTAATTTTTAAGCACATTATCGATTGTGTGCAGCTGTATTTCACCAATGACTTCACGAATATTGTCCTTTAAAGCGTCAATTGTCTCTGGCTTGTTGGCGTAACACTTATCTTTTATGGCACCCCACAAATAATAGTCCAACGGTGTCAAATCCCAGCTTCAAGGTGGCCAAACGACATCAGCCCTGCGGCTGATAATGCGATCTTCAAAAACAGGGCGCAAAACATCGAGTGTAGTTTCGGCTGTGTACCACGTAGAGCCGTCCTGTTGAAACCAAATGTTGCCAATATCCTCCTCTTCAATTTTTGTGAACAAAAATTCGTTCAACATGGCCCGATAACGATCGCCATTGACTGTAACGGCCACTCCTTGCTCATTTTCCAAGAAAAATGGCCCAATTATGCTTCTGGACCAAAATCCGCACCAAACAGTGACTCGTTTTGGGTGTATTGGCTTTTCAATGTATGCGTGCGGATTTTCTGTGCCCCAAATGCGACAATTTTGCTTGTTTACATACCCGCCAAGATCAAAATGAGCTTCATCTGAAAAGATGATTTTTTTGCCAAAATCGGCATCTTCTCTAAGTCGATCGCAGGCCCACTTAGCGAAGCTAAAACGCATTGGATGGTCAGTTGGATTCAACTCCTGAACCAATTGGACTTTGTATGGGGTCATACCAAGGTCTTTATGCAAAATTCGTCTCAATGATGTCTCCGAAATGTTCAATTGTTGACAACGACGGTGAATTGATGTTGATGGCGCTTCACGCACACTTTCTGCCACAGCAGCAATATTCTCGGGTGTACGCACTGTTTTTGGCTTTTCACGCTTTGGTTTATCGATGAGGATGCCAGTTTCTTTCACCTTTTTTCACAAGATAACGAACATACGGAGCTGATGGTGCTTCTCTTCTTCCAAAATCCGTACGCAATTTTCGCACACATTCTGCAATATTACCATGATTTTCAAAGTAATGTCGCAATATTTCCCAGCGTTGTTCAAGCGTATACACAACCATATTCGTTCAGCGGAAGGATGAAACTAATTATCTGTCAAATCAGACATGAGCTAAGTGTTACCATTCACGAAATAAGTACTAATTGGAAAAAACACGTTAGATGGCGGACCCTTTAGCTAGTAATTGTACAAATAAAATTAGACTGTAAGATACGTCGAAAGACATAGATTAAGTATTATGTTTAATTTAGAGTGCCAGCATGGGGCCAGTAAGTTGCAATAAGATTATTTTTAAGTTATTTAAGCTAATTTTTAAGCGTTTTTTGTTTAGCATATAAGAGTAATTTAAGTTCTAAAAATAAAAATGCATAAAAACTGAAAAAAAATTAGTAATTGTGAGTCATGCATACGTCACATAAATGCCACCCCAAAAGATGTTATTCCAATTCCGTGGTTCAAAGTCGCATCGACTTGTTTGAAATAAAGGGTATTGCACTTTTAGTAGTAGACTACTTTACAAAATTCATAGAAATAGGACTACTGTGCGGGGGATATACAAATCGTTTAGTTGTTACACAACTTAAATCTCTATTTTCGCAGCATGGTATTCTACAAACCATGATCAGTGACAACGGCTCAATTTCAACGATTTTCGAAGATTTCCTCAAGAATGGAATATAGACCATGTCACCCCAACAATAAAGAAATTGCTATTAAAATGCGATGAAACTGGCTCAGCTCCTTATGTTGCCTTACAGGACAACACCAAAAGGACACTATTAATATCTCGTAAGCTTCGAACTAAACTTCCAGCCGGTAGCGAAAACTTCAAGCCTAGGTTTCGGATTGTAGACCAAAAAAAACATGAAAATCATATAGAAGAAAAACAAAATAAGATGAAATCATATTACATACTCGTATTATGATTGCTTGCGTATTTCTTCTAATTCGGTTCCAATCCAAAACGAGCTGCGATACGAAGAATTAAAACCTAATCAAACCGCACAATTCAATAACGTTATAAGTTTATTGGTTTTATTTCAATTGTTTTGTGCAAAGAACAACCTTACTCGTTGACGGTCAAATCCAGAAGAAAGAATTAAATTTAAAATACATAACATGAATAGTGAGCAATGAGCATTAATTATTAAATATAATATCAAATGAAATTTTATATTGTTGCATAAATCGAGACCTGAGAAGCTGACAATATAAGGCAAATGAGACAATGTTTGGCATATTTCAACAATAATTAATTAATTTTGATTAACTGTGCTCCGATCCCAAACAATGATCTAAGCAAAAAACTAATCAAGTCAGTAAAAACAGGTAAACGCATATAATGGTTTTCAGGAGCCATTGTTAATAAATGCCGTAAACCTCGCTCATATACGATAGTGGAACTTATTATAGACGAAGTCGTCAACACATTCTTGAAACTCCTCAAAAAGATCACTCGGATGACAGGAATCAATGAGCTGAAGAGACAACGGATACTCAAGAAGATACTTTTATAGTAAGGCCTAAGATAAGTACAAGTCATATTGTAATTGTAATAAGTCATATTGTAATAAGATAATTACAACTCGATATGGTTGTACCTCCTGTCAAATTTAGCCACACTGAATTCCATTCTTAATTTATATTATTTATATCCTAACAAGAGAATTAAAATGTAGTTTAAGCTGTAGTTTGAATTTTAAATCATTATTTAAAAAAAAAACAATGTATATACTCGTACAAGTACATGCACACTATTGTATTCATATAACAATGCATATAACAATATAACTCTGGATATACTTATTTCAAGCATACTAAATAATTTTCTATTACGTAAGATTTAAATTCATATTTTCAACGGGAGGTGTTGTATACTCTAAGATATATCATACATAGCCATGCATATTCATATATGTACGTAAGAAGATGATATACAGGGTGTAACCTAATTCGTCAAGGATAATTTGGAAAATGATTTTTGAGTATATTCTAAAAAAAAAACAGTAAGGGTCTATCATCAATGTTGACTTTATTTATCGAGGATTCAAGAAAAGGCTTATTTTGGTGTCCCCTGACCCATGTTAACGGAAATTGCTCTGTTGGTATTAATGGTAGAAACTTCGTTTTTAGAAGAAACACAATCCTTTGCAACTGCGTTTATATAAAGTTGATATCTTCTTTGAGTATTCAGATATCCAATTTCTAAGCCTGTTCCATTCTTCTTGCCCATACTAATTTTTGACTTTGAGGTCACTTTTCTCCAGAAAATGCGTAATAAACATAAACTTTTACTATTTTTGTCTTATGAACGTAACAATAAAAAAAATCATAAAACTCAAATATGTTATGATACTTGAGAAAACCTGCTCCAGGTAAAAAAGGAATACGAGTATATGATTTTTTTACATACGATTCTAACAACAATTAACAATAAGGGTGTTTTTTAAAAAAAAAATCATAATTTTCCATTAATATTTTTAAAATTGCATATCTATTCACAAGTTTTAAAGCCTGCTCGTTTAATTAACCACCTGTCAAAGCCTTTCATATATGAAGGCCTATTTGGAAAATTTACCGGACAAATATGGTAGAAAAGATTAGAAAAAAAATTAATTCATCAGTTTAATTTTTTATGCCAAGGTTACAGTTGCTTAGTAACGCTATTTGAAAAGTCTGCATTTACAAACATGGCTTTGAAATTAAATATCTGAAGACTAGAACAAGAAATCAACTCTATTTAAGCGCACTTACAAAGGATAGTATTTCGTCTAAAAACGAAGTCGTAAACAAAGTTTCTACCTATTGACATAGCAATTTCCGTTAACATGGATCAGTGTACACCAAAGTAAGCCGTTTCTTAATTCCCCGATAGATGACGTCAACATCGTAGATACATACCTATTTGGACTGTTCGGGGTTCAATACCAACCAGGACCGAACAACTTTTTTTCAGGCAACTAAAGTGGGCTAAGTATGCAAAGTCCGATTAAATCCTAACTCTAAAAGTTAAATCGCAGTTAAATGCCCAAAACTAAGCACATCTCTCAGCTCGCATTTCAATCAGCCAAAGTACGTCATTGTTTTGTGTGTAAATTCCTTTCTTCGGTATAATTTTGTGTTTTAATCATAATACTCGTACATACATATACATATTATGTCTGCAAATTCACGTCGTGTACAACAACAAAGCTGTGTGAATTCTCCGAGAGATGCTGCTACGCACAATTCAGCTGGCTTAGCTGATAAACTGCTGCATAGAAGAAAAACTGGAGCAGTGGATGGAGACATCTTCCCTTTCATTGCATGCTAAATTGTCTGCCCTAGAGGATCGTCTGCATGCACAGGTTAGAGAAAACAAATGGCGTTTTGACGAACAACTGCAAAA
This sequence comes from Volucella bombylans, assembly GCA_949129095.1. Taxonomy (NCBI): domain Eukaryota; kingdom Metazoa; phylum Arthropoda; class Insecta; order Diptera; family Syrphidae; genus Volucella; species Volucella bombylans. The sequence goes on along the minus strand of OX422145.1, from coordinate 13,753,417 downwards.
AGCAAATGATGAAATAAAGGGACTTAAGTTCGTTGTCGATAAATTCGAACGAGAAAAAATCAGCTGTGATGCTGTAGTTTTTGGTGTACCCGAGTCTCCTGGGGAAAATTTGGAAACAATGCTTTTTCCCTAGCCGCAGTTGACATGTAATGCGTAGTAGACGAAGTCTTTTAAATACAAGTCTGTTGAACTTGATAATATTCACCCAGACTTTATAAAAATGCTGCTTCCAATTTTATTTCCCTACATTACCCATATATTTAACACTATTATTATGACATCTACTTACCCCTGTACCTGGAAAAAATCCAAAATCATCCCAATTCCAAAAAAGGTACAAACTCTGAATTTAGACCAATAGCTATGCTTCCCCTTTTATCCAAAGTTTTTGAATGCATTGTAAGCAACCAGATCAAACAATTTATAAAAGACAAACAGCTCCTTAACCCTCTCCAGTCAGGTTTTCTGTCGGGACACTGTTGCACGTCAGTTTTATTAAAAGTTTGTGAAGTCATAAGACAGGCAATTGATGTCAATTATACTACTGTGATAATACTACTTGACTTTTTCAAAGCATTTGATTGTGTTAACCCTGAAATACTGTGTTATAAACTAGCGACTTTTCTTAACGTTTCATGTAATAGTAAACTGTCTTAATTTCTTCCCGTTAAAAATGGTGTTCCTCAGGGATCTATTCTTGGTCCATTACTGTTCTCCTTGTTCATTAATGAACTACCTTTTCATTTATTTCATTGTCGATTCTATATACATATATGCTAACGATGGTCAATTATACATTAGTTTTCCTATTGGCATGGTTGAGGACGCAATAGCAAAAATGAATGACGATCTACAATCTATTTTTTAGTGGACTGCACGTAATGGTCTGACTTTGAATCCCATCAAAACAAAAGCGATGCCAATTCCTTCTATCCTTTTAAACTCTTGACAAGTTGAATATGTCACACACGCTAAAAATCTTGGAATCATGTTTAACAACAAATTAACGTGGGATTCGTACATACACACTGTAATAAATAAGGTATATGCTTCGCTATGAGGACTATCTACTACTAAATTTTATCTATGCAAGTTAAGCTAAAATTAGTTAAAGCTCTAATAATCCCAATCATATCATATGGATGTGAATTGTTTGCCGATCCTGACTCTCTTACACTTCAAAAATTAAAGGTTGCCTTTAACTCAATTACGTGATTTGTATTCAATCGTTGTAGATTTGATCATATCTCATCGGAAGCTATTCAAATTATCGGATGTAAGTTGGAAGATTTTTCCAAATATCTGTGCTGTTCTCTAGTTTTCAAAATTATTCATAGGAAAGAACCAAACTATCTGTTTAATATAATTTATTTTTGATTATATATTCATTTCATAACATGACGCAGGCAATTTTTTTATTTATGCTGTCAAGCTATGGAATACCTAATCAACCCAATCATGTGAGGTCTACTATCGAACACAGAAAATTTCATACATCTGCTTTAAACACTTTTCTAATTTGAACTGATTTGTTTTTTTTAGTGATTATTAATTTTTCTTGGTTGCGATTTTAACTTTATCTGTATTATTATCTTTTTTTTTTGTTTTATATTTATCTACCTATTTTATATTTACTTTGCTTTAATTAATTGTAATTTTCTTTGTATACTTTTGCACAATGTATGTTATTTAATGTTATTTTATATCCTGTAGTAACTATAAGTTAATCTTCATGTACAGAGTTTTATCTGATTAATAAATAAAATAAATACAAATACAAAAATACAAAATCTTCTGAGATGAATGGTTGCCTAAATACAACATCAAATCAATGTAGACTATAATGATTTTGTCTCACTGGAGATAGACCCTTACTGTAGAACGATTTTTTTCTTAGAATATTCCCAAAAATCATTTCTCAAATTATCGTTGTTGAATTAGGAAATAGCCTGTATATAACTCATATAATAAGTAAGTCAGTCGTGATTGAGCATCCTAAAAATAAAGTTATAAAGAAAGTCAACCGAGCGTTTTATTAAATGTTTACACTTCCCTATCAGGAAGTTAAAAGAAAATTAAATCTTAACAACATACGAGTACACTGGCGATCACTAGGATGAGGCCATACGGGGAGTGTACGATAACTCTGGCGCCAAGAATTGATAACGGTATTTTTTAGAGGGGTTAAAAACTATCATTTTTTACTATGGGAGGGGGGGTCTATCTCGCCCCGTTTAGGAGTTAGGGGCAATTTTAGAAAAAAATGACTTAAAATGTGAAAGAAATTATTAAAAAACAACGGCAATACTTACAATAAAGTACCATGTCATCCTTATAATTTTTTTCAAGGCAGTATTTCCGGTAAAGTAAAAGTGCCATAAATTGGTGAAGGTGCTGCGTTGTATTGCGGCATAAAATTGATTTTTTCAGAAGCTCGTTCTGATTCTCAAGATCATTTATAGTATTGGTTGCATCGGTCTTGTCAACATATTCGCCTTTGCTGTGGTTTGTAATTTCATGAGACGTAGAAGTAGAGAACATTTTCTCAATACCTATGTGTTGGCGTGCGCTGTCGGTACAAATACGACTGTACCCAACTGCTGTTGGGGTTAACGTATTTGTGTATATAAGGCCACAAGTCTTCTTTACTTTTGGAGTTCACTTTAAAGAAGAGTCCGACCTTATCTTCTTTACAAAATAACCCCAACACTACGATTTTCATTTGTTCGGTTACACGGCCTCTATGGTATTTCCTTTTTGTAAGAAAGGTCTCGTCGATTTGTAGAGTTTTTCCTTCGTCGCCAATGTTAACATCGACGTGAGATGCCATTATTTCGGCTATTTCATGACAATAGTTATAGTAATCTATTATAGTAGATTTACTAAGCTCACTTTTATTGTCGTGATGGCGCCAAGCGATTATATGCTAATTTTAAAATAATAAAATACATGTAATAATATTTTTAAAAAATCCTTAGGTTGTAGCTTAAGGTTTAATTAATTTACCTGAAAAACCGTGTTCACAGGCATTTTGATAACAAAAGCGATAATTATTGCAAGCACCTCACGAATCTCTAACCGACATTGAGGTCCATGAAAAATGTACCGATATTTTATATATTTTATATCTTACCGATTGTATTTCTACAATTTTTGTCACCTTTTTTTTTAGAGCTTTTCTTTGAGCATCGCCACATCCAACCGAACTTTAAATTTCTACACTTTTCTACCTTCACAGGTAAGTTGCAACACAGTGGGGGATGGATGTTTTAGTGGGAATTAAACCAGATTCCTCTAAAAATTCAATGCTACTTTCGTTGGTCGATACCAAATCTTCGAACGAAGAAAACACGGAGAAGTTATTTAGTTTAGGATGGAATAGAGGATGCTTAGCCGTCATTGCTTATTCACAAAAAAATATCACTTGATTCGCACTACGGTTGAACACAGAGTGATCTTTGTGAATATCAATAACTACACGCCTTATCACAAAAAGAAATAACGGTATAAAAGCCAAACGTTTGTTCGGTTATATTTTTGCATCATTATCAAGCGCATTACATATTACATATGTACAAACATAGATACTTCGCAACGTAAATAATTTGCTGCAACATTGGAACATGTGAATTTTCTACAATGATCGGAAAAAGTATTTTTTCAAACAAAATATCGTATATTTTTATTCAAATATTTTATTTGATCAATTGAAAAAATTTAAAAAAAAATACAGAATAATGTAAAGACCATGAGCTTTCAAAAGAACTTTAATTAATTGAATTCAATGTTATAGTTCTGCAAATGAAAATTATTTTTCAGAAATATGCGGTGGAAAAAGTATTTTGAGAAAACATATTATGAGGAAAAAATGAGTTTGAAAAGAAAATTAAACAAAAATTAAGGCATAATTTAATAGAAAATGAAATTTCCGTTGCTATTAATGACTTTCTGCAATCGGCCTGGTATAGATTTTACCAAATTTTGGAGAGTTTGCGGAGAAATTTCCTTCCAGAGGCTTTCGACCTCAGCGATTGTCTCTTCGCGCGTTCTTGTCAAGCATGGACTCCTTTTTCGCTTGATATAGGCCCACACATTTTCTATTATGTTTAAGTCGGGGCTTTGAGGTGGCCAATCTAGTGTATTTACACCCACTTCCTTTAGAAAATTAGTTATCATCTTGGCTTTGTGGCAAGGTGCGTTGTCTTGTTGCAAAATGAACGACTGTCCAATCAATTTATCACCAGAACTAAAAGCGTGGTTATTTAAAATATCCAAATATTGTTGTTTGTTCATCATTCCCTCGATTGCTACCAAGTCTCCGGTGCCATTAAAGCAAACACATCCCCAAAACATGACCGTGCCACCACCATGAGGTACTCGTTTACACACAGGTGCTACTTTGCTTCGCATTTTCCTAGGGATTCTGCAAAAAGTTTTCTTATTTGATCCGTGGTACTCAAAACAGCTTTCATCAGTCCACAATACTTTTTCCCAAAATGATGAAGGCTTGTGTAAAGATTTTTTGGCAAACTGCAGGCGTTTAGGCTTATTTTTTTGGGATATTTGGGGTATTGTTCTGGCTATGTAAGTAGAAAAGTCAGCCTCCTTCAAAAGATTTCTTACAGTTTTTTCTGAAATTTCAATTTCATACTCCTTTTTTATTTCAATTGCCACAGATTTTGCGATGTTCAGCACATTTTCTTTAAACTTTCTGACTATTAAACGGTCCTCTTTCTCGGAAGTCTTGCGTGGTCGCCCTGAACGTGGAACATTTCGCGTGGATTTGTTTTTTTTCTGCTTATTTATTTGGTAATAGACGGTTGGACGAGGAACTTTATATAGTTTGCTTAACTTTTCCACCGAAATACCCGCATAATACTTGCTCACCATCTCAATTCTTAAATCTTGGCTAACTTCCGACGTTTTACCCATAATTATCAACTAATTGTTTGTAAATGTCGTCGAAGTTAATACTCGTAAATTTTATTAAAAAGAGACAATATAAATAGGAAATCTCAACTCTGATGGCACGCGACACGAAAGAAGTTGCAAAGATTACGATGTCAAAATACTCTTCCCAGTTAGTTATGGCTCAGACTATTCATTAAAAGGGTCCCAAAAAGAATGCATGAGAAAAATAAAATATTTCTGGATTTTACCGTTGCCTAGGTGCTTTGTTTTTGGTTTTGAGTAGCAAAAGATTCCCGTTACATTTCTTAGTTTATCATATCAAGTGGTCTAGCATTACAAATAGTAAAATACTTTTTCCGAACATTGTATAATGCGAATTAGTGAAACTTTGTTATTAATGGGAACTTTGTAATTTTGTGATGAGTACTGTGGATGAAGAGATGACATAGGCGCCTGCCTTACGAAAAGCACATACCCCGAGCGGAGCAACGAAGTTGCGTGAGCGGGACCTGCCGCCTGCGGAAAGAGAGTTGAAATCCCTTAATCCCGCGAAGCGGGTCACCCGTGTACTCTTAATTAAGAAAACTATTGATATAGGCATCTGCGAGATGTTTAAATAATACTCATTAACTTATTCAAAGGAAGACTACGTACATACGAGTAAATACCAAAAAACAAAACTAAATTAGTAATTTCAATTTCAAATTCAATTTGCTCAAAAACTAGAGGACAGAAAGCCATGCGGATTTTTGTGTTCGATTCAGAATTATAACGCGCATTGCATACAAAGATCCAATTTGGCACATTATTTCACAATTTTGAGTAATATTGTTAAAAAAAAAAATTTTTAATTTTTTACCAAGAATTTGAGTTTGAATGTGAATTATTCAAAAACTATTCACACGAATAATTTGATGTAAATTTTATATTAAAGAATGGCTTTCATATTCTGTATAGTATTGTACTTTATTGTAAGTGTTACCGTTGTTTTTTAATAATTTTTTTGTTTTTAAATTGCCCATAACTCCTAAACGTTATCAATTCTTGGCGCCAAAGTTATCGTACTCGTGCCGGCCATACATTTTGCAATTTTCACTCTTTATACCTGTTGGAAGTGTTGTACCCTGAAAATTTTACTACCTGTGATCAAGTACATATTTTCTCAACAGGAAGTCATAAAATTAAAGGGTAAATAAGAAACGACCGTTGGAATTTCCCGAGATCAAACAACGGACTACTTGGAAAGTGTATAAAAAGATGCGCCACTGCTAATGGCGATTTGTATGGAAATAGCCATAAAACAGATAGAGACACTTGACATTACGTACGTGCTCGAGGGTGTCCATTGTTTGAGTGATATTAGTATCACCTATGAGTTTTATCGTACAGTTTTGAATCCTATCTAGCAGGTGCAGAGTTGGTTTGGGCGCACCTGACCAGAGGTGGGAATTGTACTCCAATTTCGGGCAGATAAATGCCTTATATATTGAGGCCAGATCAGTGTGGGTACTGTATTTCTTACATCGCTTGAAGGGACCTAGACATTTTTGACGACGCCGAATATGTGGTCATTCAAACGTAAGTCGTCATTGACACACATACTGAGAATGGAAAGTTTATCGGTTTCGACGATGTAAGTGCCATTAATGGGCAATGGCTGGGTGCTTAAATTTCACTTTAACGACAGCAGACAACATTGTATTTGGAAGCATTAATTTCCGCTCTGTTGATATTTCCCCAATTGGTTATGCTGTTAATATCGGAATTTAATGAGCTTAACATACACTGACATTCCCGTTCTACGGCTGAAGGGCAGGGACGTGAGTCTGGGAATGAATATGAAAAGTAGAGACTACGGTCATCAGTTTGTCCTATTGATTAATGCATACGTCGATAGCTTATGGTCGGTGAATATTTCTTGACTCGTATAGCAAATTTCTTAGTGTAGTGAGCACCTCGGTCTATCATATCAATATAGTCGGTGGTTGAATATCCCGATCTAAAACCAGCTTGATTTCCAGTTATTAGATTTTTCGTAACAATCCACGAGTTTAGTCGTTTCTGTAAAATGGTAGTAAAGATTTTTTGTTAAAAACAACATTGAGTTCATTTATTAGTACATTTGTGCAGTATTCAAAGAACTCGACTGGAATCGTAGAAAGGTGCGGCATATTGGAAGGGACATATATTAGTTGTTGGACTTAGCAGGTCCCTGATGTATGTTGTGAGATCGTCAGAACCGCACTAGGAATTGATAATGAATTATTTCCCATTTTTTTCATTTAGTAATTTCCAAAAGTCCTGAGTAATGGTATTGTACATCGCGCCACTCGTCTAACGCCTCAAAGTAGATTTTCTTCTTCCACTCACGTAGTGCTTTATAATTTGAATTGGCTTCCAAATAAAACTTCCTGAAAAGACTATCGCTGAAGTCACGGAACACTTGTATTCAAGCAAAAGAAAATCGCCCCACCATTTTACAATCACCATTTACAGTTAGACCATTGGTAGTAATAGGATATTATCCGCTGCTGATTTCCTTTATTTGATCGATACCAGTTACGTCCCCTGTAGTCCCTTATCAAGCTGACTTCGATAGCTGGTCACATTTGCTTTGCAAGTAGTATCATGGTTCTATTCGGGGACATGATCAGAATAAGGCTGTTTATCTATTTCGAAGTTAGTTATGTAATGATTCCATTCACCCGAATTTCACCCGGACAAATTCGTTCCATTCAGGATTCGCAGGCCGTACAGATCACATAATTCTACCAGTTTAAACCCATCCTCAGATAAGCGATCTACTTCTGATAGATTGTTCTGGTTCCCACGTTCTTTATCAACTCTTGCTTTGAAATCACCAAACAGAAGTACATTCGGTATAATATTGTACAGCGTAACCTCCCGAAATCCGCTTCCCAATTTATTACTTTCTACAACAATTATTTCATATAAGAAAAGAAATTTAAATTGATTAATATATTTATAGAAATCCATATAAAATCTCGCATTTCGTAGCTCTGTCACATTATATGATACCGTTTTGTATATCTTTTTGTTAGTGTTCTTTCTTCTTCTCTTCCTTATTATCGTGGTAGGCAACATTATAATTAAAACAATTTCTGCTGAGCTCTCTGATCCGCTGGTATTGGAACCTGTGACTTCCAGAACGCCGCCGAACAGCTCTTTTCGCCATCACAACCTCGAAATTTTGCGATTAACTTAAATAGTTGCTTCCTTCCTTCCCTTACTGCTGTTGGATAGACCCTGTGCATATAAACTGCAGATAGATCGATTTTTGATTTGGATTTTAATACTCGAACTACGAGTATCATATATCCTCTTTGTCTTTCATCTTAACGATGCCGTTTGAAAATTTTCCGCCCACTTGAATCTCACGTGCTGATGTAACTTTGGAGTTGTTGTTTATCTGCAGTGAGTCTAAACATAGAGAGTTTGCCTTTTCCCCTGCATTCGAACCTTCTTGTGTTGGAAAATGAACTATTATGTTCCTCTTTGGAGTATCTGCACTTGTTTTTCTAAGGACAAATCCCGAAGCTCCATTTGGTGAAGTTGGGCTTTCAGAAACACCCGCTGCTTTGTAACGAATTTATTTCCGCGCTGACCATTCCCATGTGTGCTTCCGTTGCCACTAAATGAGTTTAACATCCAAGAGTGCTGACATTGCTAAAATTGTATAAAGGTTTTAAGATCGGTAACCAACATATTTCCGGTTGCTGTGCTTTCTTTACCAGTATGTCTCCTTGTCGTAGGATATTCAGATTGTAAAGTCAGATTTTGCTAGCAGGCGATGGATGTTTTATAATGGTGACTTTTCCGCGATTCTTTTAGTGGTGAGTAGATTAGTCTTTGGGTTGTTAGAATCTTTACCAATTGGATTTTTTTTATTTCCGGTCACTTATAATTCTCTATATGCCGAAACCCGTGTTACTACTAAACCCTCAAAAGGATGCAATAAAAAATAAAAGAGCTGTCGATGTATTAATAACGCCAAAAGTGTGCAATTTATTTAACTGATAACTACTTCAGTACTTACACGAGCTTCAGCATAAATTATAACTACAGTCAAAATAAATTGTAAAGAGCAACGGTCATGTAGGCTGACAGCCAGAACAATGCACTAAAGCTTCATATATATATACGTATATATATTCTATCCCGAGCGCAATCACTAAGGTCTCTGGAAAACCAAAATACTGAGTAAAGCTGTTGCACTCGAGCTGCTGGTGTGTAGTATCACTTGCACTATTTACTGGCACTACATTTTCTTCAAAACAATTAGTTTAGATTACAAAATTCCTTATTTACAACATTACTTATTTACACTGATAATAATTGCTCTCACTTCTTAACCAGGGTTGCCACTCACTATCTGCAATCATGATTTCGTCAGAATTCAAAGCGTGTTTTATTTTCTCGAACGATTCAAAAGCTTTTTCATTTAGGTTTACTGATTTTGATTTCGATTGTGTTTTGGAGAAGGGGTGTCAACAGCTAAGCAATTTTAGCACAAACCCTTTTGAACCTGCAGTAATACTATGTCATAAGAATGATCTCTTGGAATATTTGGTGCAGGAATCTCTGCTTTACTCTGTAACAAACTTAACTTATCATATTCGGGGTTCCAAGCTCTGAAGATAATTTCTAATCTTGGTAATGAATTTCTTCGTTTTTACTGAATGTAATGATGTAGTCGATGTAAACGTAACATCTGCCACTGATATACTCTGAGGTGTACGTTGGGCGCGGTTTTAAGACCGAGTGGAAGCTGTAGCAAAATAATTGCGATCACCAAATAGGAACAACGTATTTCGCATGACCATCTCGACAAGGGCAAACATCCTCTATTGTAGCCAACTTCCAATACAGTCACACAATACACAAGTGAATCGGGTTCACTTCTTTAGCTAGTTTTGCTTTTCCTATTCATACCCTTAGGACATCTTTGATGGTAAAATGGCCATTTACCTCAAAAGCAGCTCTGCAGATCGTCTTGGCATTATCGGAGTATATGATGGATGGAATCCCTTTCTGAGTGATAAATCGTTTGAGACCTGTCTCTGTTGTTAAACTCGGCAACATCTCGAGGTGCACAGCTCGAATGGCTGCACAGGTGATAACCATCATATAGACCATACCCTTGATGTCGGATTCATCAAAGGTGTAGAGGGGGCTAGCAAAATCGACACCAATGACATCAAACGGCTTTAGCAATCTGAGCCGATCAACGGGCAATGCTCCAAATAGCGCTGATGGTTTTCCAAACATCTTTCGACATGTAACGCATGTTTTTATGCGTGTCTGGATGCATTGACGACCTCTAGGGATACCAAATCTTGCTCTCAGTTCGGACAGCACAAAATTCTTCCCCCGTGTAGGGTTGGTTCATTGGTGATAATCGTCTACAATAAGGGCCGTGACGTAGTGGGATCCTGTTGATAATATAATGGGTTGGCATATATCTGAAGAGTCGTCAAGATACTGAAGACAACCATTAACCCTCAAAAGCCCACTGTCATCAAGAGAAGGAAGCAGTTCAACAATTTTCGACGACTTCGGAACCGGCTTCCTTTCCTGCAAAGAGTGAATTTATTTAGTAAAATAAATAGACTGAGTATACTTGATCCAGTAAATTTCCTCAGCCATGACTTCTTCTGCGCTTAGATGTTTAGATGCAGAACCATTCTTCGTACGACAGAACTTAATAAAACGCTGTATGTACGTCGTTACTCATACAAGATGTTTCCATACCCCCACCTCTTCATACTGGTGTAAAGAGGAAGGCAGTATAGTTTCAGCTTCGGAAGCAGTTTCCACTTCCACAGAAACGCCACCCCCTTATTCGAAGCATTGAGCTGGAAAATCTCCACTCTTTAGCCAGGTTGGCCCGTTTTTCCAAAGAGAAGATGACTGTAAAATATCGACGCTGACACTTCTCGTCACAATCAGCCGGATTTTCCTTGCCATTATAATGACGCCACTCTGCAACCTTTGTGTGCCGTTTATCTCATCTACCCTTCTATGCACGTAAAGCTTCCATTTGTTTTTTTTCCTTGAATCCAATTCAGTGTTATTTTTGAGTCGGTCCATAGGTAGAAACCACAGATCGAAGTTCCAAGCGAACGCTTCAAATAAGCGCAAAGCCAAGTGGCAATCAAAGCGGCAGTCAACTCCAATTTGGGTAAAGTTAGGCCGTTGTCCTTCAATGGGGCTACCCGATTCTTCGCGCATAGAAATGCTGATGTCTAATCTCCTAATGAATTGACTCTTGTAATATAGGCTGCAGAGGCAAATGCCTTGAGACTTGCATCGGCAAAAATGTGCACGCCCCTTGCATTCGGTGCGCAAAATGTCAAAGCTGCTCGCGGTATAGTTACCTCGCTAAAATGCCATAAGCCTTTGACGCATTGTTCCCATTCAGCTAGTAGATGTCCGTTTAGCGGTTCGTCGCAGGACTGCTTTGCTTTCCATATGAACTGGAAAAGCACTCTCACTTTCACAATAACTGGACTGAGCATGCCCAAAGGTTCGAAAACTCTCTCAATTGTACTTAGAACAATCTTCTTGTTAGCTCCACCACGCCTAAGTGACTCCACCATCGTCGCCAAGCACATACCAATCCAAGCACTTTTTGATTTATAGCTGCATGCCCTGAACCCAAAACATCTCATACGCGACTGCTGTTCGAGTTCCATTTCCTTAAATTCATAGAGGTTTAGCCCATTATCTTCACAACTTCCTGACTTACTCGGATAGCCTCTTCTTCTGTGTTCAACGCCATAGCAATGGTATCCATATAGAAACTTTTTGATATTGATTCTAGAAGATTAAAGATTTCAATTCCTTTCGTATGGTAGGTGTTAACAAAAAGGGGCTACAATTGACCCCAAAAGTAGCTCTTGTCATTCGGTAATCCATAAACTGGTTCATCTGACGAGAGAGTGCCCCTGGAGCGAATCACACAAATCGATAAGTATCACTGTCGTTTTTGTTCAGCATAATTTGAAAAAAATCCTTTTCCATATCGGCTACTACACCATACGACCCGAGTCAAAAATCACGTTGAGAACGTCTGGAAGCAGATTAACACCCACCTGCAGCACTTCGTTGAGCGAATATGAGCCTTTATTGCGAGCGGAGGCGTCGAATACGATTCTCATTTTTTTTGTGGTTCTTTCCGATTTGAACACTGGATGGTGTGGAGGGTAGAAAACGCGTTTTTGTTGACACTCTTTAGTTGAAGGAATGGCTTCAGCAAAGCCATCCGACACCATCCTTTGGATGGCTGCACCATGCTCTTGAAGAACTGCCGGATTCTTAGATAGTCACATCGTTGGGGACTTCAATCGATTAATTGCGTTTTCTTTGTTGACGCGGAGAATAGCATCTGGATTCTTCCATGGCAGAACAGCTTCGTAGCGATGACCCTTTCGGGTTATACATTGAGCAATGAGATTCTTGGGCGGCAGTTGGTAATTCACGAGAATGCTTCGCAATCGTTTTCTAACGCTGATAGGCACATAGCGGCACTGCAAGAAGGGATACTTGAGTTCTTGTTCGAAAAAATATTCTTACCGAACGATGGCTTTCCTTGTAACGTCCATCCAAGAATAGTCCCAACTGCTCTGAGGGTGGGTGAAATGTAGCGCTGTTTACCGGTGACTACTGACCAATACTTGTCGGATCCGATCAACAGGCTGAGTACGTCTTCTGCTTCGATCTTCGCCTGATGAACATCAGCCGTAAGGAGACTTTGGATCGAAGTGCATGACAAGTCATGTGGAGGCAGAACATCGATGCAAATATTTGGAACCATTACCGCTTCTATGTCCACATATTGATTGCCATACTGAATTTGGAGTACAATTCGTACTTTGTTAAACAGCCTTGATGGAGTTTGATTCCTGGATCCGAAAGGCATCAGCGACAAATTTACCTTTTCAGTAGTAGGAACTTTCAGTTTTTTAACCAGGTATTCGCCGATATATGAACATTCGCTCCCACCATCTATTAAAAAACGAATGAGTAGTCGATTTTATTTGATTGGGGCTGCGAAAATTCCCCGTCCTGTCTTCAAAAAGACATTTGAGTTATGCGATGAATCACAGGCACACATAGAGGCGCTTTGAAGAACTGTCTCTCTTTTCGGCTCACACAAAGAAGTAAAATGCCTTCCTTTACATTTAGCACATGTCACATATTTTGCATTTCGGCATTTTTTCCACGAATGGCCACTTTTCGCACACCGATAACAACGATTTTCCTTTCGCAAAATTTCTTTCCTTTGTTTCACCGACAATTTGCTGTCACACTCCTTTGTGGCGTGCTGATGAGAGCCACAGAAAAGGCAATTTTCTCTGTCATGCAAAAACGATCAGGTTGGTTGCCGTGGTTTTGGTTATTTTTTAAAGAACTTAACACTCAAGTGGGTATTATTACACTTAAAATGCCTGAGCACGTGTTAAATTGTTAGAGTTGAAGAGACGCGTTTGACGTTTGCAGAGGAGTTCTATGTTATCTCGTTCTTCTCCAATCACTCAACTTCTTGCTTCAAAAAACGCATTATACTTTCTACCTGTTTGTGACCTATTTGTAGAAACGTAGAGGTATTGTCATTTGCTGCTATTGACGTCTCATTTTTTTGCGTTTGATCGTCATTATTCTCGGTGGAACGAAAGTAGTCGACGCGCAGTTCAACTGCAAGGTAACGAATAAGAATTGATTTCAGCATAACGTGATACTGGTGTGTTGGAATCTGGAATCATAGCAAGTTCCAGATGCAATAAATCCTCCTATTACCCTTTTTACCTTACCCGTAAGAACGGATTCAAGATAACAGAACTTGTCTGATAATGATAACCCGCTATTTTCATGAACACCTGCATTAAAATTGAAGCCAATCTTGGATTTTACCATCAAAACTCTTGAGTGGAAGTTTTGGCAATTTGGGGAGACTCACTTCGTTACGACTGGAGTGTCGGCTATTGTCGGAGTTATCCAAAACTTCTAATGATAAAGCTTGTTTTCTACGTACCCTTTGTAGGCGCGAGCCAATGCGATCCAACATGTCGACTGCCATGTCCTGATATTCGGCTACCTTCTCCGTCTCCTTGTGGAGTTCGTCCGCCTTGGAAAGACCTTTGCTGCTCACCTCTTTGTTCATAACGTTAAGGCTTTCGTGGGCAGCTGTTACGCATTGGAGTAATGCTTGTAGTTCCTCTTCGATGATTTCTAAATTATTTCCTGAATTAAGCTGGGAATCCTTGGATGGAAGGTATTCCATTGCGCTTTTTACTATTTTCGTGACTTGACCACGATATTCCAGTGGCGTGTGGCTCATCGTCGGAAGCGGACGTGTTTCGAGGCGACGAAGGCAACTAGCAGGCATAATAAGTTCGTGCAACAACTTTTTTCGAGACAGTGACTCTTTATAATCGAAAATAATTACGAAAAACCTAGTGTAGTGCCTAGTTATTTTGAAGTTACTTTGAAGCGTATATGCTCACATCAAACATTAGCAAGTGTTCGAATGTAGTCCAAACTAGTACATGTGACTCAAAAATCAATCAGCGAGACAGTAAAAAAATGATTTGTTGACCAGGAAATCAATGACGTCAATCAACATTTCTGGTAACACAACGGCGAATTGTACCAGGTATGGGTATGAGAATGGATTATGAGAATCTTAATCGAAACAATATCACAGATAATAATGACAGTCCAAATAAATAGACAACAGTCATTAGCAACTTGAAGCGATCAGCTAGTCATTATCAATCCGCTCAGCTAAGCATGTTAACTTAACCAACAACCCCTTTTCAGCTCTAGTAGAGAGCGAGTCGATGGAAACCGGTTTTGCAGCAACACGGGAAGAGAAGACAAACCCAAGAAGTGCTCCTAATCAGAGAGGATCCAATAAAAATAATTATAGCAGTAGGCCATCAAATGTTAATAAAATTTCTTATTGTCCTCCTATTTATATATTTGGTGCGAGCTGTGACTTTATTAGTGACGTTATAGATCTGGAATCTAAAGAATGTAAAGTATCTGATTTAGCACGTAAATTTGTAAACATGGCCTATCAGAAAACCAGAGTCTATGTTAGCAAATGCTAGTGTACGTAAAATGATAATCAATCGATTATGCGGTACGGGTATAGGCGCGTACCCTTTCTCTGCAAAGGAAACGAAAAAGGCTTCTATTCTGTTGAAAGGTCTTGATGCTGACACTCCCTGCGAAACCATTAAACAAGCGTTGCATGCAGTAGTTCCTAATGTTAAAATAAGTAAAATAGTTCCATTTATTACTTCTAAAACAAAGGAACTTAATATAAAATTGAATATATTCATGGTACAACTGTAGATAGGGGAGTCTATTAGGAATCTTATAAATATTAGATATTTGCTCTATCAACGTATCTATAGGGAAAAAAACATAACCGAACGGTTATTATATGCTATCGTTGTCAGCGTTTTGGGCATTCCGAATGCTGTGCATATAAGAGTCGATGCGTTCTCTGTGGTGAATCTCATGATTCTACCATATGCATAAATTTAGCGAAATCTCTTAAGGAGGCAAACCAGCCGGTACCTCAACCAAAATGTATTAACTGCAATTCTACTGGTCATGCAGCCAGCTAGAGGGGTTGTCCTTCGTACACTAAATACAAGGAAAAAAAAAACAGTGTTTAACTCAAAGAGCAAAAACATTTTCTTACATAAAACAAAAAGAAATAGAAGATCAAATTAGTAGTCTTGTCAACCCTAGTGTATCTTACGCACAAAGAGCAAAATCGGCAGTTAAGGATGTTTACAACAATCAAAGAATTGTGTCTGCAACAAGTACACCCTTTATAGGCAAAACAACAGCCGCCGCTACAAATAACTCAGACTGTTTTACAAGTGAACTCAATAAATTTCTTAACGAAGCGCAAAATCTATTTAATACATATTTCATTCAAAGAGTTATTAATAAAGATTAGGCAATTTTGGCCTGCATACCAACAACTACAAACCAAGGAGGAAAATATGTTTGCTTACCTTGAATTTGTCGCCTCAATAATATTTTAACGATGATAGAAATAAATAAACTTAAAATAATATCGATGAATATTAATTCAATAATCTCCCATGAAAGAAGGCTGGCAGTGTCTGATATTGTAAAAAATATTTTTTTATTTTAGTTTTAGTTTTTGACTTTTTTATTTCATTCGAATTATAACAACTCGTTTATGGAATACAAAGTCTTTTGGTTTTGTCATATGGCCGTCTACCAGAATGACATTTTGAAATATAAACAATAAAAAAAAAAGAAAGAAAGAAAATATTTATTGTGGCAGAAAAGAAAAACATTAATGAATAATAGATATACACACAGTTTAATTATTATATTTGTTTTTAAGTCTTCATTTATTATGCAATTGCGATAACTTACCGCAACCGTGACATACGAGTATAAAGTATCCCGTCCAGATTTTCGATTATGTAAAAATCAAGCAGTAAAACTTCATCAAAATACTGCTTACCGTAGTGACTCATCCTAAACTCGCTACAAATTCAAGGGTAGCAATTCACCTCGTGTTTTGAAAATAATATTAATTTTATTTATCTCATTCGAATTGAGGAGATATGTTTTATCACCATGATTGAAATTCAAACGGCTATAATAATACCTATAAGATGACGCACGTGCTTCAGATGTGTACCTTTCATAGAGGACATTTCGAAATTTTTCTAGAAGCGTGTTTAATCTTTTTTTCAGCAGGGAAGGTTGTTCGTTTTGTGTTACATTTACATCCAAACTACAAATGGCAGCCAGATTTATCCATTCACTTGCTGTATCTCCCGAGGATTGTATTGCTTTTTTCAGAATAATTTTTGGCAATCCTTCATCTTTCATTTCGAAGATCTTGACAATATAATTGAAATGCATATTCAGTGTTTTCATAATCAATTGTGTTTCAAGGTACAGCATATAATTTGGAGTAGTCCGCGGGAGACAAAAGATTCTGTTGATGAAGTATCTAAGACATTTTTCAACTGGTTGGAAACAATTGTATACCCAAACCTGTGCACCATACAGCAAGATAGAAGTAAAAGTCCTTTCGAAGGACTGCAGTATCCGTAGCTGATTTCGAGAGTGCTTCTTGCAGATTCAGTACTTGTGTCTTTTTCGTCAGCTGTTCCGGCTGCGTTAGGTAGACCAGGCAGATGGTTAACTACCTGTCTTCAGGCAGGTTAACTTCCGCATCAGCCACGAAATTCGATTTCCCTGGTGTATAAATCAATTCGTAGTTATACTCCTCAATCCTTGCTTTCCAGCGTTTACAATATCAGACACTGCCAGCCTTCTTTCATGGGAGATTATTTAATTAATATTCTTAATCTTCTTTGCTCCATATAGATAATTTCTCAAATTATCCAGAGCCCAGACTACTGCAAGCATCTCCATTGATTGCGTAATTTTCCTCTGTTCGATTCAGAGAGCGAGATATATACGCGACTGGTCTCCCCTTGCCATGCTCACCTTGAGACAGCACAGCACCGGTTGCAAAATTTGAAGCATTTGTGGTCAAATTGAAGCTTTTCTCGAAGTCCGGAAATGCCAGTACTGCAGAAGTGAGTAGCTCCTTCAAGGTTTCGAAAGCCTTAATTGCATCTTCATTGAGAGAGATTGGGACATTTTTGGAATGGTTAGCTCGATGGCCTTAAACAGATTAAGATAAAATAAATATCTCACAAAATTATCTGGGGACTAAAGATAAATACCCATAAAAGCGGTTTAACATGTTTTATAAATGCTAGTGGAAAAGGTCACTATCTTGCACTCAGGAAAGCAAACTGTTAGAACTTCAAATTTATGGAAGTCCCATTCCACTACGAGTTGAAACTAAATATCTAGGTATTCATTTTCAAAATAGACTTTTGTTTAACAAACATAGCCGGAGAGCCTTAGCCAAAACAAAACCGGTAACAGGTGTTCTAAAACCTCTGCTAAATTCAAAACAACAACAAAATATTGATATATAAAACGCTCATTAGGCCAATTCTGACCTACGGTTTTGCATTTTGGTTTACAATTTCACCTACAGTTAATTATGCGTTGTATTGAGCAGGTTTTCGTTCGCTGGTAATTAAAAATATTGTTCCAGCCATCATCAGCACCTGTTCATATCTTGGCACCATCGACGGCAGCAATAACTTGGGTCAGCGGGTTACCCGGTAAGCAATTCTCGGTTCCCAGGTTCAAATCTACGTGTAGGAACATGTTTCTTTTTTTGTTTAAATTGCTCTAGTTTCCACATTGCGCGATCCAACGTCATGGTATCGTATGATATTCCTTCGGTAAGGATTAGCGGATGTAGAAAATCAGGAGATGTGGTCTGATCTGATGAACCAGTTGAACAAGAAAAAAATAACGGATCATGGTAGGTGGTACGAGTTTGGAGAAAACAGACGACTGGTAGGGCGTGGGAAAATGGTAAGGCTGTGATTGAAAGTGAGGGTCAGTTAGAAGGAGTCAAGCAAGCAGTTCGGTAGTCTGGTGAAAAATAGTTAGTAGTGTAATAGAAAAGAAATAAAAAAAAAGAGAATAGGAAGCTAGATAATGCCGAAAAGAAAACTAGAAGTTCTCAGGAAAAAAAATAGAATACCTGTAATTAAATTTGAGATGCCGAAAGTGAATTAATACACAAAAAATAATGCAATGAAGTAAAAGGAAAAAAAAAAGGAATTGAATTGAAATTATCACATAGTCTACCAATTAGTCCAAATGAATTGTGCTATATAAAGGGTTTTCCACTAGGGACTTGACAACTTTGAATTTAATTTGTGAACGCACTCTTTCACTAATCATCAAACTGTTACTGTCAATTTATTCAGTAAACTCAATGTTTTCATTATGGTAAAGTACACGAGCAACGTCTGCAAATTATAAAAATTTTCTACCGAAATTCGGAGTCGGTGACAGCAACTTTAAGAGCGTTAACTCCAATTTTCGGTCGTAATTCTCGCACTAGTAGACAGGCAATAACAAGTTTAGTGCAAAAATTTGAGTCTACGTATTCGTTTTGTGATGTTGCCGTATCAGTGAGATAACGGGTTGGTCGAAGTGTCGAAAATATCGCTGCCGTTCAGGCGTCCGTAGCAAACGATCCAAATCATTCAATTCCACGGCCTTCTTAAGAATTGGGCATCGCTCAGACCACATTATGGCGTATTTTGCGTAAGGCTCTTGGTTTACACCCATATAACTTGCGAAAAAAAACGAAAACGGCGAGACCATACACATCGGGTCTTTCAACGATGTAAACAAAATGAACAACTAAGCATTGTTGTTGTACGTAATTCTAATTGAGAGATTCGAAATAGAAGAAAATAAAATGGAAAACACATGCAGTGAAGCTGATGTCGACTTTGACTTTAGGGTAATACATGGTGTTGGCGGCATCGAAAAAAAATATTTGGAAAAAATGAATTTTTGTTGCGTAAGTTTTAATATAAGATCCATTACAAAAAATTGGGATATCTTTTTAGCAGAAATTGAAAATGTGCTTTCTTACATCGATATATTAGTACTGAATGAAATTAATATACCGAAGAAAAAAAATGACTTTTATCGCATTGACGGCTTTAATACTGAATTTATAAACCGTGACGCGACGAAAGGTGGAGGAGTTGCAATATATATAAAAGGTAATATTTCTTACACAATAATACCAGCGAATCCAATCAACTACGAGGGCATGCACCTGGAAATCAATCATCAAGGTGGTCAAAAGCATATACATGCAATATACAGGCGACCTAGCTCTAGTGTTGGAAGGTTCATTGACGAATTAGATGAAATTATAAAAGAAAGAAAAGAAAACATTGTACTAGGGGATGTCAATATTAATATCATAGATGAGAATAACTCACTTGTTCTTAAATACATGGAGATGATGGCGTCGAAAGGGTTGATAAGTGTTATTAAACAACCGACACGTGTTGACATATCAAATAATACGGCGACGTTAATTTATCATATATATGTTAGCATTACCAAGCTCAACATATTCTCTGCAATTATTGTAACCGATCTATCTGATCATTACGCCGTCTTATATGCTACAGAAGACTTGGATAGAACAGAAACCTCTCGGGAAACGGAAGTTAAACACATTAATCAGCAGAAAGTTAATGAGCTTATAGAGCAAACAGACTGGCAACATCTAATCCAAGAAAATGACGTCGAGGTACTCTACAATAATTTTGTACGAGAAATGAATAAAATATAAGCTGAAGCATTCAAAACGACCACAACAAAAAGAACACGTAAACATAAGCCATGGATCACGCCAGAAATAATACCAATGTGCAAACAAAGGGATGAGCTATATAGGAGGTGGAAAAACAGCCCCAGATGCAAGACTTTTGAGGGTGAATACAAGAAATTTCGAAACACAGTTAACAAGAATATTCAATTAATAAAAGCCAATTTTTACAAACGAAAATTCATAAATGCTAATAACGACCCGAGGAAAACGTGGAGAATTGTGAATGAACTGCTTGGAAGAAAGAGACGTTCAGTAGACGAAATTATAAAAATCAATTTTCCAAAGGCGTCTGAATCCGAAGGCTTAAAAGACATTGTTGAGGACTTCGCGGAGCTGTTTTCGAATCAAGCAGCGAACATTATGCATATGTGTGACACCAAAACCTCAAACCATGACAACCGGCAACTTCAACAAAGTATCTACTTAGAAGAAGCAACGGAACCTGAAGTTTACGAGATATTGTGTCAACTAAGTAGCACAAAAGGTCCTGGAGCAGACAACATAAGACCAGTCGATCTCAAAGTTAATGCCATGAGTCTCACCCCTATAATCACGAAGATTATAAACCTTAGTTTGTGTCAGTCATGTGTACCTAAGCTCATGAAAACGTCTATAATTCGCCCAATATACAAGGGAGGAATAAAACAAGACACGGCAAATTATAGGCCAATTTCAATTCTGCCAGCGGTTGAAAAATGTTTGGAAGAGATAGTCGTTAAACGTGTAAATTGTTTTATGTTGAAGTATAGAGTGATTCACCCAAACCAGTTTGGATTTCAAAAATACAAGAGCACCCAATTGCTACTGGGAGAGTTTACCAATGTGGTTAATGCAGGGCTAAATAAAAACCATCACGTACTTGTTCTTTTTATAGACTTCAGCAAAGCCTTCGATACCTTGACACCCGAAAAACTCGTGGAAAGTGTCAACAAATTGGGATTAAGAGGATTGCTGGCAAGCTGGCTCAAAAGCTATCTGACTGATAGAGTAATCCAAGTCAAGGTATCTGACACATTAAGTCTAAAAAAATCTAGCAAATACGGTGTACCACAAGGTTCCAAATTGGGGCCCATTTTATTCATTCTGTTCACAAATGAACTGTTAAGGACATTTAAGAAATCGATTGCCTATGCTTATGCTGATGATATTGCAATCGTTGTAAGACACAAGGACTTGCATTTAGCCATGAAGATATTGCAAGATGAATTTGACGCTGTATCTGAATGGTGTCATGATAACGGTCTGGTGATAAACGCAGACAAAACCAAGGTGATGCACATTAGGACCCCTTCTAAGTCAACGGAAGCTATAGAAATTGTTCATCGTAATGATCACTGTCCATTACTAAGAAGCAGCAACACAATTGAGGTAGTCAAAGCCATCAAATATCTTGGAGTTACCATCGACGAGCATTTTTTGTGGCGTGAACACATCAACATCCTGCGTCTTCAACTTAAGAGCACGATATTTGCAATGGTGCATCTTAAGCGTTACTCTCATATGGAGGTACAAAAGCAAGTGTACTACTCGATGGCAGAGTCACGCATTAGATACGGAATTATGGCCTGGGGAAACGCAGCGAAATCCCATCTGGATAAGATATCTAAATTACAACATCGTCTTGTCAAAATAATTAGACCTATTAATTCAACTTTTAAAGTTTTAGATGTAAAGGCACTTTTCCAGATGACAACATTGCTTACCTAGATGAACGACCAACGGTTTCTCCGTCCCATAAACCACTTACAAAACACCCGAAGACGAGCCCAAGGGATGCTAGAAGTTCCGGAAGCTTACAACACGCATGGTGATAGAGAACTGCGATGCACCGTTCCTAATTTAGTTAATTCGCTACCACAATTTCTAAAAGTGATTCCGAATTTTAAAAAAAGAAAAAAAGAGTTAAAAAAGCATTTAATTGAACTTTATTTTGTGAAGTAGACCGTTAAAGAAGACTTTAACAGCACTATATTGAATGTAACCTAATTGTAAACAAAACTTTTTTCAATTTAAATAATTTCAAAAGTTAATTTACTCAATTTATGTCCAACCACCTGCAGATAAGCACTCTGCTTTGCAGGTAATACATGTAAATGAAAAACTTCTTTTGTGCAAATAAAATCCATTGAATTGAGATCAAGATGACTCAAGAATTGAAGCCGATGGACCATTTGAAGCGACGTACGTTCTCCGATTGGATTCTGGAGAAGATGCGCCAAGATGATGAATTTCATCGCAAAATCATCTTCAGTGACGAAGCTCATTTTTGGCTCAATGGGTTCGTCAATAAGCAAAATATGTGTTATTGGTCGGGTGAAAATCCACATGTGCTTCATGAATCACCACTTCATCCACAAAAAATAACGGCGGCGTTATTGTGCCATATTTTTTCGTCGACGATAACGATTTTCACGTTACAGTGAATTGTCAGCGTTATCGCGCCATGATCACCGATTATTTTTGACCCGAATTGGAAGATATGGACTTGGACGAAATGTCGTTTCAACAGGATAATGCCACAAGCCACACAGCACACGCTACAATCGATTTATTGAAGGGTAAGTATGGTGAGCGTGTTATCTCAAGAAATAGGGCAGTCGATTGGCCGCCTCGTTCCTGCGATTTAACGCCGCTTGACTATTTTCTGTGGGGCTACGTTAAGTCATTGGTTTATGCCAACACGCCGACGACGTTAGAAGAGCTCAGAGCCAACATTGAACTGGAAATCGCGGCCGTTTCGGCCGAGACGTTTGCGTGAAGTAATTCGCCGAAAGAGGCCAGAATTGTGAGCACAAAACTCGTGGATTTTGCACCATGAGAACGCACCGTCCCACAGTGCCATCATTATTCGTAATTTTTTGACGAAAAATGCAACAAATACCATCCAACAGCCACCGAATTCACCTGATTTGCCCTGTGACTTCTTTCTGTTCAATTGAGTTAAAAAACCAGTACGTGGAATGCGTTTCAGCAGCCGAGAGGAAGTAATGGAAAAATCGCAAGGACATACCGAAAACCGAATATAAAAAATATTTCGAGGTTTGGATCAAGAGCTGGCATAGGTGTGTTGCAGTCGATGGGGATTACTTTGATTGAGGCAATATAGATTTAGATGAATAAACTTGTATTTTTATTTTCTGAACTTTTTTTCCAGGAAATTTTTGATCGAGGTGGTACTCAGACCCTCGTGGATCAACTCGTGGCTATCTTATAAATATGTCAAGATTTTTTTGCCGGCAAAACGGTAAGTTTAGTTTACTTTTTAATGCATAGGATTAGTATACCAGCATCAATGCCGACTCACATTTTGGGTCAATAAACTTTCATAGAAGAAATGAGTGGCCATACATGCAACACGAGCTCAATGAAAAGATAACCTACATATTTCTCTCTATTCAACTTGTTTGCTAGCGCAAACATTGCATTTGCTGCACTTTGGTTCGGCTTATGTAGTTATTGCTAAGATTAGCAGAATTAATGTATTAAAGTAAATTTTGACATGAGTCGATGTTGGACGACTAAGACAACCCAAGTATCTGTCTACATTTTATCGCTGTCATCGCAAAATCGCTTAATATTATCTCGAAGCCAAGTTGTAAGAGTGTACTTATGATCTAGCTTTTGACCTGATTTGTATGCTATCAATTCGTCTGACTACGCTATGGTGAAGTGAGATAACAAGATCTCTTGTGTAGATGTTGAATAGGATCCGCGAATTAACCGCACCTTGTTGCAGACCGTTTTTAATGTTAAATACTCCAGCAGAAGTCAGATCGCCATTCTTGATGATGAACTGGTGAGCATATTAAAAAGAATGTACAGCAGTGGTTAACTTACGCCCAAGCTGTTCAGCTTGAAGAATAGTTCCTCTAAATATACGGTGTCGAACGCCTTCTCCAAATCAATCAGGCAGGCAACCGTGCATTTTTTTTACTTTTGTTCTACTGGATATCAGGTACCAGTTTAGACGCGGCTTGTGAGATATCATGTCCCTCCTTAAAACCGACTTAATTATTCGGAACTACATTTTTGTCACCCACCCATTTAGTTAGGACTCTATTGATCACCCTTTCGAATACTTTGTTGATGTTGGGAAGGAGACTTATCGACCGAGGATTCGCCAGATATTACGTTTCTTTATCCCTTTGGGGATCACCACCACCGCTGTCTTCCAATGCGCTGGACCATGGGCATAATTCAGAGCATTGATAAAGTGGTGTATAGGTCTACTGCCTGACAGAACTCTGAGTTCTTAAGACGCCAGTTCTCTATATCGAAGGTAGGAATTGGACATGATTTTTCGGGTCGCGATTCGGGCCAATAACCTTATCCTCTTTGTACACTTCCTGGAAAAAACGCTGCCACAAAAAACGACCACAAAGAAGTTGACAACATCGACAGGTTCCTTCTGGATTTGTTCCTGCTATTAACAACATCTTTCTCTCTCTCTCTTTATCCATTTTCCGAAAAGCTGACCTCATGCTCCGGTATTTTCGGAGTAGTCAATACCCTCTTGAGCGTTAAGTTCTTTACAAAAAAAAAGAAAAAAAAAAAAGGAAGGGAGTATAGAAGTTCACTATGTTCTCAATATTAATTACATATGATCATTAAACTTATTACATGATGTATTAGTATGATCATTAAACTTATTACAATAAGTAGAGCAGAATAGAACTTCCTTCGTTAGGAAAGTTATGTAAAAAAAACTGTATGTCCGTTGAAGGCGTAAGCAACAGCCAAATTATAGAAAATATGAAAATATAGAGATAAAATTTGATTTAGTCGTAATGGTTAGTAAATATTATATGTTATAATATTATTGCACATTTTCTAAATCCGACAGAAATAGTAAATATAATCAATGAGCTTACAATTTGAAGGCAATAAAACTGGATAATTATAGAGAAGTACGCATTACTTAACGAAATAAGTATGACGACGGAAAGAAGTATGATGATACACAGAAATCATTGAGGTTTAGTAAATTTCATAAACAAATGTTTTAAATGAATTTATGGAAATATGGATGACGAGAACAGACAGGATATCGAAAATCAGTAATAGATTCAAATCATCATGAAACTGTTAAAAATATAAGTAAATAAGTAAAAATAAACACCTATTTAACGGAACCATTTCACTATTAAAAAATACACTTTTACCAGATAGAACAAAAAAATTAAAGACCAATTAAATGCTACAGCTTTAACATCTAAACACCTCAATATAAAAGCATTTATTTTAATTAAATGCTTAAAGCTCATATATTAAAACATGTGTTGTAAAAATACAATACCAAACTTATACATGTGAGGAGAACAAGTCGACAAAGTATACCGAAAAGGAGACAAACGTTAAATTAGAAATTAATTCATTAGACGACAATTTGTTAATTGTTCAAAATGTAAAATATTCATAAATCACTTAAGAGTAATTATGAGGTGAGAACAATTGTGTTAAGCGGGAGTTATTTTGCGCAACATATGTATTTATTAACATATTAACATATATGTATTTATTTAAAAAATTTCTATATAATATTTATGAACTCTGAATACAGAAAATTTTATTCGAGCTGACCACTCTGTACAGCAGGATTCGCGGGCGTATCTAGGGATACCGATGTTCAAAAGCATCCGAGAGAATGACGTCTGTATCAGTGACACTTTCGTCCTGTGACTGTTTGTTTAGTTCCCAACTTGAAGTCTTGCGACTGGTTATAAGGACAGCCTCAGTCTTGTGCTCGGTAAGCTTCAGCATGACAGACTTATCTTCGTAACAACTATATTTGTGGCATGACGGTCGCTGCCAGAGCAAGAGGCTATACTGATGTTAGTGGTTTGAGCTTATTATTAAGACCACCTCAAAATAAAAGGAAAGTGACTTCAAATATTAGTTTTTGCCTCATTAACTATATTTGGCACAAATATTCTTTGAAAACTCTTACATGTTTGCACTTTTTGCACTCTGTGTATGACCTTTTAGGGAAATGTCTGATGTATGGTTTAGCAATAATTGAAATAATAATAATACTCACAATACAATGCTTGCAATATTTTTAGAATCATATTAAATAAAATACCGGAGGGGTTTCCATTTTTTTTGGAGCTCTAGTTCGTTACTTTCCTTAGTTAAGTTATTTATCTTAATTTTTAATCCTGCTGTTTTTTTGACGATTATTACTACTATGATAATTACAAACGTAAACGTGCCTGCTTTCATATAGGATGGTTCGGGGTTCATCAGCAGCCGTGCCCTAAGGCACTCTTTTTTCAGGCAACTGAAATATCGTGAGTTGAATAGTTGCCTAAAATACAACAACAAGACAATTTACACTAGTAATTTGGTCTCCCCATTAAATATTGGATGCCACTCATTTAGCAAAATAACCACTGAGCTCAGACATCTTTCTCCCTCGCTATCCAATTTTCCAAAAAAACTTAACACGTGCTCCGACATTTTAAGAGTACATACTACTCTTCTTGAGTGTTTCATATTGTTGTAAGGGCATAACACCTACAACAATTTGATCCGGTCAATGTCAGAATTTTCACTTCGCAGCCTTGCTTAGCATCGTCGGTGTTTGTGTTTTCTGTGTTTGTCTGTGATTATGACTAGGGAATTCAGGGTAGTCGTAGCCAATATACACGGGCTAAAAAGTAATCACTTTTCTGCGTACGTTCACGTCTGTAAATACAGACCAGCTGTTTTGGCACTTAGTGAAACACAGATAGATCCCCGCCCACACCTCTCAGATCATTCTGATCTGAAGCTATCTGGCTACGAACTAGTGCCATTATTCTTCTCTCACCGCGGTCTCGCCATTTATGTGTGTAGTGATGTAGCTTACCAAACTCCACCACAATGTGATCCATGTTCCAATCCGGAATTCAACTTCATGTGGTTAAAATTCCACCTCCGTAAGCAAATTATCCACTACTGCTTTATATATAGAAGCCCCAAACTGGACAGCAATTCAACTTTTAACGAGATTGATGCGCTCTCTGACTCCATTCAAAGAATTGTATCCCTGTATCCTCATACTGAAGTCGTTATTACGGGCGATTTCAATATACACAATTCTGGGTGGCTTCGACATTCTGGACAGACAACACCCGAAGGACGGTGTGTTGAGACCTTCTCTGTGGAAAACAACCTAACGCAGCTTGGAAATGAGCCCACGCGAATACCAGACGTTGATAGTCATACCGCCAACACCCTGGACTTGTTTTTTAACTTCTCACCCTGATAAGTATACCATTGATGTGCTCTCTCCTCTAGGCTCGTCGAACCATTGTGCCATATCATCCAATTTCTCGTACACCGACCACACAGTTAGAGAAAAAATTCCTAAAAGAACCGTATGGCAATACGAGAAAGCCAACTGGAGCGGTCTTAACAGCTGCTTTAGGAATTTTAGCTGGTCGTTATGCTTCCTCGATAACGACGTGGATGCTGCTGATATGATTACAGACAACATTCTCTTTGGAATGAGATCCTTTATTCCT
Organism: Volucella bombylans; assembly: GCA_949129095.1. Lineage (NCBI taxonomy): Eukaryota > Metazoa > Arthropoda > Insecta > Diptera > Syrphidae > Volucella > Volucella bombylans. The sequence goes on along the minus strand of OX422145.1, from coordinate 13,725,661 downwards.
CATCGGATGAAGAGTATCAAACCAAAAGAAAAGGCATGGTACGACTCGAGCTGTAAAGAGGCCGTCAGGGTTAGAGAAGTGTTTTTTCGGTCCTACAAGACCAACCCGACAGAGGATAACCGAAAAAAGTTCAAGCGAGCCAGAAATGACTGCAACGCCTTTCTTAAGCGTGTGAAATTCCTATACGACCAAAAACTGAGGCAAAAAATACTGAAATGTCCCAAAAGCAGCAAACATTTTCGGTCGTTCGTCAAAAACATTAGAAATACCGCCTCATTCTCCATCCCAACGCTCATTTACAATGACATTCCAGCTGTCAGCTCTTTGGATAAGGCCAATCTGCTTGCTGCACACTTTGCGGCCAGCTCAACACTCCCAGATTGTGCTTTGTCTCCGCCTACATTTGAGTGCGTCGAATCTTCAATGGAACGAATCTACTTTCGCACTCGTGTAGTAGCAAGAGTACTTAAAGATCTCAACATACATAAATCCGCTGTTACAGATGGTATATCTCCCCTTCTTCTGAAGAGGTGTTCTTCCTCGTTGGCAAAACTACTGCGTAAGCTTTTTCATCAATCCTACACGTTAGGACTCTTCCCGAGCAGATGGAAAACAGCCTTTGTCCAGCCCGTCACTAAAAAAGGCGAATCATCTTCTCTTTCTTCCTACAGACCCATTGCACTTACGTCCCTTCTTTCCAAGGTCATGGAAACGCTGATAAATCGTCAGCTCATGAAATATCTCGAAACACGAAAACTTTTCAATGACCGGCAGTACGGTTTTCGTAGCAACGGGTCTACTGGTGATTTGATGGTATGTCTCACCGAAAAGTGGAACAAAAGCGTACATAAATCTGACGAAAGCAAGATAGTTGCACTTGATATTTCTAAGGCATTTGACAGAGTTTGGCATCAGGCTCTTTTGTCGAAAATGCGTGCATTTGTAATCGACGACTCTCTTCTTCAATGGATTAGAAATTACCTTTCGGAACGTTCAATTCAAGTTGTCCTGGACGGTTTCAAGTCTGATATTCACAAAATAAATGCTGGTGTGCCCCAGGGTTCTGTTCTGTCTCCGACACTCTTTTTAATTTTCATTAATGATCTCTTGTCTGCTACTTCTAATCCAATATATTCCTTTGCTGATGACAGTACTCTCTGCTTTTCATATTCGTTTCCGAACACACGGCCCTGCTCTTCGGCTGTAGAACGAGAACGGCAGCGTATGCTAAGCTCATTAAATTCCGATATCAATAGCACAACCAATTGGGGAACTATCAACAGAGTGGAATTTAATGCTTCCAAAACACAATGCTGTCTGCTGTCGTTAAGGCGAAATTTAAACACCCAGCCATTATCCATGAATGGCACTTGCATCGTCGAAACCGAAAAACTTTCCATTCTCGGTATGTGTGTCAATGACAACTTACGTTGGAATGACCACATATTTGATATCGCCAAAAATGCTGGGAAATGTCTAGGTTTCCTCAAGCGATGTAAGAAATATTTTACCCCCTCTGATTTGGCCTCAATATATTTATAAGGCATTCATCAGCCCAAAATTGGAGTACAATGCCCACATCTGGTCAGGTGCTCCTAAAACATCTCTGCACCTGCTAGATAGGATTAAAAACCGTGCGATAAAACTTATTGACGATACTAATACCAGTCAATCGATTGACACGCTTGAACACCGACGTAATGTCTCCTGTCTCACTTTGTTTTATCGCTATTCACACCACCAGTGCTCCACCGAAATCACCAGTAGCATTCCGCCCATTCAAACTTTCAACCATAACATCTGTCTCGCTATGAATGCTCATCAGTATACCCTCAAGCCCATTTTCGGACGTACTCTAAAATATCGTGATTCGTCCCTAAGACGTACAACTCGCAGTTTTCAGTTTTAAAGCATTTTATTTCCTTAATCATTAACTCTTACATACTATCAAAAAATGCTTAAATGCTAGCTTAAAATTACTTAACAATCTTATACTAACTTACTGGCCCCTCACAGGCACTCTAAGCTACTCTTAATTCTTATAACTATGTCTTTTGACTTTATGTACATTTTCTTTACTAATATTTATTTACTATACTTAAAGCTAAGAAAAAAAATTGCTAACAAAAACTTAGCATATGGACATAATTTTTTATTTTTTATAAAAACTTAATATCTAACTTAAAATAAACCTTAGCCTACCTAACCTACATGCACAATACACACATACACACATAAAACGTACAACTCGCTTATGGAATGCCCTGCCGATCTCTGTATTTCCTGGACATTTAAAAACAATGTACATCGGTACCTCTCTTTTCTTCCTCCCTAAATTTCCTTTGTCCGCGCTGTGATCAATCACCTTAAGGATACACAAACCCCTTGAGCGCGCGCTTAATATATAAAAAAAAAATAGTATCGTCGCACATACTTAAATCTCTCTCGTTTACCGATACCGTTGCAGAAGCCTTACTATTAAACCATGTCTTCTACGTATTCTTGTATTGAAAAGTCCATTATGGAAGATATTATTCGGTGAAAAACGAGAAACTCGAAAGTTCGTAAAAATTGTATTACAATATTTCATAAGAGATCTCCTTATTTATTTTTTAGAAAGAGGGCCTTTAATTTTTTGTGACCTGAACAAATGGGCGTTACCTACCCGAGGTGTTCCCTTTTTAACTTTCAGGCATCATAAAATTAACCTTTTTAAAAAAAAATGTTTATTGGATATACATTGTGCAGCAATAAGCATATTTTACGGGAAAAGATTGCCAAAGCAGCTGTTAATTATTTAATTTTATAGAGCTGTTCCAAAAGGATAGCGCATTTTCGATTTTTATCATTTGATAAAGTATCAACTAATGATTTGAGATGAAATGACCTGACGTATTTAATATATTTGCAAACACTAGGTACTTGAGTCAAAGTTGCAAAAAGTAGGGGTTAATTAGATGTTTTTCCGAAAAAAATTGTGACAAAATTAAAAAAAAAAAATCACATTTGATCATCAATAAATTTTGACATATTAATTTTGGTCATTCATTTTGAAACAATTAAAGTTCAATTGGAGTTCAATAATACTGCATATGTAATACGCATAAATTTTAAATATGTTATTTTCAATAGGGGTGAAAAAAGGGCAGGGTAAGGCTTTGATTAAAATCTCTGTATCTCGGTGGAGATGCATTTCCGACCACCCCCCCCCCCCCCAAACGATTTTTTCTCTAAATATTTCACGGAATCGCGCCTTAAAATATTCCGGTACTATCCGTATATTTACGACACCCCCTTTGATATATACATATGTATGATATATAGTCATATTGTTCCTCTAACCCCGAATGTGCATGTTTCATTATCCGAAATTTGGTTCACTATCTTATGTTCCCTTCGATTCAACTAAGGAAATCGGCGACTTAGTTCTCTTAACTTTTGGGGTAGTCGACCTGATAATCGAACTTCTGGAGTTTAAGTAACCAACGCTGATTACGCTGAAATCTTTTCCATTGTATTTCTTATTCAGATGTTTTATTGGAATGTGATTGGTTGTGGCCTTCAACTTGTTTCCCCATAAATAATTTCGTTCATATTCCTTTTGTTCCGCGCTATGTGCAAACATCTTAAGGGTACATAAATCCCTTGTGCGCGCGCCAATTATATACAAAGCAAAAAAAAATTGAGCGCACTAGTTATTTGTCCTATGTAAGAATGGCTCCAATGGAAAAATGTTGGTTGAATTCTGAGAATTTAAAAACAGGATGTGTTATTAGGTATTATTTGAGTGTTTCAAATACATTAATGTACTCAGGGTCATTAGGTTTTAGTTCCTTTATAGGGATACGTGGCCACTGGATATGGATATGCGATTTTTGCTTATCCCTGCATAAACTTTCTATAATATCCGGAAGTTTCTAGAAAACTTCTCAGTTTGCGGGATTGGAAAATTCTAATTCTAGGTTTTAGTCCTTCCTCTGTCAGGATGTACCCTAGAAACTCGGTGTTCTTTTTGAGGAAGGCTAGTTAGTTATTTGAAATTTGAGGCTATGAATTGTTAACACCTGAGTAAGCCGTAGGCTGGTTGTACCACATGAAATGCCCGATATTTTGTAAAAAAAATTAAATTTCGATATTTCTTTTTATACAGTTTTATTTAGTCAAAATAAAACACCATTGATATCTATAAGCTTCTTTCACCGTGATTCAAGGTCCATTATTCCTTTTTTATAGAAGGCTTGATTTTTTGACGCTAAGAAGTTTTCAAAGGCTTCTATGAACTCTGCATGGTTTCGGAACACTGCGGAAAGGGTGATAATCCGTTGGAGAAATATCAGGAGAGTACGATGGATGCGGAAGAATTTGGAATACCAACTATAGTAGCTTTCGGACCGTTGCGTGTGAGGTATGGGGTCTGGCATTGTCATGCAACACGATCGGATCATGCTTATTTGCCAGCGCAGTCTGCTTTTCAGATAATTTCGTATGCATTATGTCGATTTCCTCACAATATTTGACTGCATTTATCATTTCCCCTGGTTGAAGAAATGAAAAGTGGATTGGTCCATCAGATTGTCACCATAATCTTTTCTGGGTGAAGGCCAAGTTTGGCGATGTGTTTTGGATTTTCGTCTGCATTTAACCAGTGCCCAGACCATTTACGGTTGTCATACAAAATCCACTTTTCATGACATGTGATTATACGGTGAAAAAACGGTGCATTTCGGTGTCTTAGACTCAGTGATACATAGGTTTCTAAACGGCGTAGTTTTTGGGCCTTGTTCAATTCATGAGGTACCCACTTGTCGAGTTTTTTCACTTTTCATATTTGAGATAAGTGTCGACTTATTGTCATAGGAGATACTCCCATGTTGTGTGCAATGCCCCGCACCGTTTTTGTTGGGTCTGCACCCACCGTTTCGTCAATTACCGTTTCCGGTTTCCCACGCAGTTCGTTTTCGAGGCTTAGTTCTTCCGAGCGGAACTTACCAAACCAAACCAATGGTGCGTTCGTTCACCGCTACATTCTCGAATGCGTCACTTATGTTTTTAGCTGCCAGAGACGCAGTTTGAACTCGTAAAGGAAAAGAGTACGAATTTGAACCGGCGCCAGCATGATATAAACATTTCTAGAAAAAAATAACTGTACTTGCAACGGACCCTAAATGTCGCACACATCAATCACACATACCACTTTACCTTATAAAAAAAAATCACTGTGTTGTACAGATGTTCACTCGACAGCTTCTAATTGAGGAATAAGTAAAAAATCGGACATTTCGGGATTTCGAATATACGAGTATCAAAATATCGTCCAAATTAACAATACGTACTCATTATTGCGAAGGAAGATGCGCACACGTTGAGGGTATAAACGAAACTGACTTTATTTCTAAAATTCTTAAAAGTAATATTTACATAGATGAGTTTAATAAGTATGTATTAGTAGTACAATGGTAGTATGCGGAATTTATATTACACTACTTCTCCCCAATTTTCAATAATATTTTTTTAGGAAACAACAAAAAAAATTTCCTTTTATAGAAAATGTATAAGGCTTCGAATAATACCAAAATAAATTGAATGTGAAATATATAATACATATTCTTACTGATATTCAAATTTTTTATTATTTTCTTCGAAAATCCTCTGGCTCGTAACGGAATATTTCCCGGCGAATTCTTCTCTGCGAAGTTGATTATTTTCTTGACAAGCATCTGAACTTTGTCCATTCGTCGGACTTGCTGATAGAGACGATGACATTAATTGCCATATTTTCGTCGCTGAACCGGGTGAAACCAGAGCCCTCGGATCGCCAGTTCCCTATTTCATTTCGAATGCAGAAGTCGTGCAGCAAGACGCGACTGTCCAGGTCATAATTAGGGCCAATGATATCAGTGGCCTTGTATACTTTCTGGAAAGTCGCCCCTATGGCCTCAACCATCTCCTGCGGATCCTCGATCACAAAGAAGTCGTCATCGTCAGCGGCTTCATTTGGATCAATACCTGCTATTGTCAGTAACCATTCGTTTTCTGTTGTCCGCTCTATTTTAAGACACTGAAGGTCTTTCTTTTGAGTGAAACCTCGCACAACAAGAAGAGCTTTATATCTATTCACTTTGTTGCCTCTTGAAAGTTTTATCTTGAACACCCATTTATTGTCGATAACTTTTCGTCCTTTCGGAAGTTTAACCAAGTCCCATGTTCCATTTTGTTTAAGTGCCCTGATCTCTTTGTCCATCGCAGTTCTCCATTTTTCTGCGTCATTAGAATCCAGTGATTCATAATAACTTCTTGATTCATAACTCTCGGAAACAAATGCATGCCTTTCTAAGATATTCAAGAGAATGCTGGGCGAAGCTAATGTTTGGTTCTTCGTATGGTTTCGAAGTATACGCTTTGGTGGTGTCTCGATCATTTGATTCTCCTTATCATTTCCCCTGACATTTTCAGCACCAGAATCAATATCTTTATTGTCTTCTGCAGAATGATAGTCATCATGTTCATGCCCGCTGCGTCTATCTTCTCTATTTGTTTGATTAACATCCATGCATTCAGTCGAACTAACATCAGAATTCCTGGGAAATGGCATAACTGCAATCTGATTTTCATTCCTAGGAGAGACGTTACAAGAGACTTCTATTTTATTAGTTTGAGTCAACCAAATACGATAGCCTTTCTGATTTTCTGCATAGCCAACATATAATAGCAATAGCCATGTTTTGCTATCTTATCTCGTTTCTCATTTTGGGATATAAGCAAACACTTCAGAGTCAAAAACCTTTAAATTCTCAAACCTAGGTTGTTTTCCAAACCAAAGGTCAAATGGACTTTTATCTTTTTGTGGACTTGGACCATATCTATTTAAAATACGAAATGCTGTGTTCAGAGCCTACGCCCAAAGTTTGAGTGGTAGGTTCTTAGCATGCAACATAGTCCTAGCGATTTCTACGATTAACCTCATGTCCCTTTCAGCACCCATTCTGTTCAGGATTGTATGGCACCGTGGTCTGATGACGTATTTTTTTTATAATTTACGTACGCCTAAGGGGTTAGATAACCTTTCACTGTTGCCAGGGCGCGGGCGGAAAGGTAGAAGGAGGAGAAAAGAAAATTGTTTTTGTAGTGGTTTGAAACTCAGGTGTATTTGGTTTCGATATTAGCTCTCCCGGGGTGGGAGTCCGAATAGGACGGAGAGTTTTTTCTCCGCTCAGAGTGATTCGAGGGTTATAATTCAACTTGGTTTTTGTGTTTGAAACTCTACAACAGCCAAATCTACGTGTCAGTGCTATGCCTTCACACGCAGAATTTTTCTGATTGAGTTCGAATTACACAAATGAAAAACTTGAAAACTTGTGATGGGTAGGATTCGAACCTTGACCCTCCGAGTGAGAAGCGATTGCTAGTACCACTACCCCTCATATACCTCATATACCGTATCGTCGCAAAATATTATCTACATCTTTATTTTTGTACTCCATCCCGTTATCAGACCTAAGTGCCTTAACTACGTAACTATTATCTATTTTGACTGCACATATATAACTCTCAAAGTCCTCAGATAATCCACTCTTTTCATTAAGAAAATAAACATACCTGTAGTTGGAGAAATCATCCTTAAAAAGTGCAAAATATCTTGAACCACCAACAGAACGCTGCTGTATGGGGCCGCACAAATCGGAGTGAACAAGTTCGTATGCAGGTGTTGCTCTGACAGCAACATTTGTTGACCCCTCGTCGCTATGTTCAATTACACGAAATATCATTTTAAATAATCTCCTGCAACAGCACGTTTATTTTTCTTTATTTCATACTTGGCGTTCTCAGATATCATCTTATATTGGTTATCCAGCGCGGCTCCCGAAGACTAAAGTTTTAACTTAATCTTTGGAACGTAATATACGTTTAATAGTTCTTTTCCTGACCATTTCTGATTATCAAACGCATTAATATCAATGCTGCCTTTGCCGAGAGCAAACATTTGTTCTCCGTTGCCAATGACATCAGCCATGGGTTCTGCGAGTTCAACAAATTATTTTTATTTTCGTCAATCGTTAGCGGGAGCATCGGCTTCAAAATGTCATCTTTATAAATTACTTAAGTCATCCACCAACGTATCAAAAAACTTATTTGGGGCATTTTCTCCTGAAAAAATACAAATAAACAAAAAAAAACTTATTTCTTTAAAAAAAGAAAAATATTACCAGTAGACTTTTTGTGTTGTTATCAAACGAAAACTTGATGAAATAGGAAGACGTGCATGGAACTTGTTGTACATCTGATGTAGAGGATTTGGAGTACAATGAGTTAAGGGAACTAGAATGAATTCTAAATCACCATATATGTATAGTAAATGGAACCTTCAGTTTTCGTTTTTCTTTATCAAATTTAATACGATTCTTTCCATCTTCAGGCATTATTGTTATCATTTTGCCACACTCGCTTTTATTTTTTTATTTTTTATGTATGATCTTTCCCTACCAGAAGTTGCACTCGCCATTTTTATTCTTTTTATATTTACACTTTTTTAATTTAATTTTTTTGTTGTTTTATTTCTATTATTGGGTTGTACCACATGAAATGTCGGATTTTCGTTCAGTCGGAAATAAGAAGTTCTCGAGTCCCAGTACGTTTAATTTTCTTTTTTTATAAAATAAAATGGTACGAATTTGATTTTTGGTGGGGGCTAACGCCCCCATTTATTTTTTTTAATACAAGCTTAAAAACTATGACTCAAACTAATAAAATAATGTTTAGCTATTAGTAGAACTTATTACTAGGGCTTAAAGCTAAGAATGGTGAAGGAGATCGAATTTGAGGGAAATTGTGCTGCGATTAAAATCGAAAACGGAAAGGTTGGGTTTACCTTACGCAGCATACGGGAGATTGGTTCGTTAGAGCCATGTGTAGTGCGGTGGATTGGTAGATAAAAAAGACGGTGGCGGAGTAGATTTCGGGGGTTAGCGTAAAAGCAAATGGAGTTATAAAGAGACGTGCAATCGACGGAGCCTGAGAGGAGTCGGTGAATAAAAAGAATGTCAGCTGCGTCCCTCCGTTCCTCAAGGGTATTTAGATTAATGAGCTAGAGACAGTGTCAATAGGGAAGTAAGGTTAGAGGATTGTCTTAAGGTAGACCTCGAAGACCAAATCGAAGAAAACGATGCTGGATGTACTCAATACGGGATACACGAACTCGTTGAAAGGGACACCACGCTTGGCTGGCGTACTCGAGAAGGGGGCGAACGTAAGTGATGTATAGTGACCTGGTCACGTATAGGTTGCAGAATTCTTTGAACTATCTTTTAACGAAGTCAAGTGATGAGTTTGCTTTAGTATTTATTTCATCAATATGCGAGCGGAAATTAAGCTCCCTGTCGCTTAATATACCTAGGTCGCGGATAGACTCAACAAGGGATACAGGTTGGCCGTGCAGAAGGTAGATTCGGGGAGGAGACTTGTTGCACTTACGTGAAAAGGTAATCGATTGAAATTTGGTGACATTGAGGTCTAAGCAGTTCTCGATGCACCAGGTGGAAAAACTATTAAGATCTATTTGAAGATGGCTGGAGTAAAATTGTGAGGAAATGGGTTCAACAAATTTGGTATCGTCAGCATAGAGAGAGAGAGACCTTGAATGAGTGACCTTTCAAGATCGCTAGTAGTTAGGATGAAGAGAAGTCGACCTAGGTAACTACCTTGAGGAACACCTGAAGTGGCCAAGAAAGGGGCCGATAGGACAGGCCTGAAACGGACTCTATAAAAACGATTATCCAGGTAAGAAGATATCCATTTAAGCAAAATGGGTTCAAAGCCAAGGACGGACAATTTAAACAGGATTAGTTTATGAGATATCTTGTCAAAAGCCTTACTCAAATCAGTTGTTATAACGTCAACTTCTTTACCACTTTTTAAGGCTGAGAGAACAGAGGACACGAATTCTACGAGGTTAGTGGTAGTTGATCTACCCTTCAGAAAGCCGTGTTGATTGGGGGAAAGAAAAGATTTACACTGGAAACTTAAGGCTTCATGCAAAATGCTTTCGAGGAGTTTGGGTATATGAGAAAGTTTAGCTATAGGGCGGTAATTAGTGACTTCGCTCTTTAATCAATTTTTGTATATGGGTGTTATGAAAGAGGACTTCCATATCTGTGGAAATTCACCTTGAGAGAGCGATAATCGGATGAGATTTGCAAGGGGGCGGGAAAGAGTTGAGGAACACTTTTTAAGAAATATGGATGGAAGGCCATCTGGGCCGGGTAAATATTCATCGTAAAGTTTTGTAATTTGTTTTCTATTACTGTATGATCAAAACTTTGAGAAATAGTGGGACCAATGGGGAAGTTAAGTAGGTATTTGAAATAAGAGGGATCCGGTACGAAGGAATTATCGACAAAAGATTTCTTAAAGAAAGCAGCAAAAAAGTTGGCTATGGTATGCGTATCGGTTGATGATATGTTTTCGTATGAGAGGGATGGAGGGAAACCGTCAGATTCTTTCTCGTAGTTAACGAATTGGTAGAAAGACTTAGGATCATTTATAAGCCTTGATTGCGCACTATCAAGGTATCGCTGATAGAGAAACTTATAGAGCTGAGCGAATTGAAGGTATGACCCGAGATAGTTTGAATAGTCAGCAAAAGAGTTGGATCGGAGGAAAACTGCACATAATTTGTTTCTTTTGTTACGTAAAGAGCGAAGTTTACGATTACACCACGGGGGGCTCGTAGAAGAGGTCCTATTACGCGAAAACGGGACATAGAGAGAAATAGAATTGAACAATTCTCTATAGAAAATAGAGAGAGCACTTTTAATGGGCATATTGGCGAAATCAAAAGAACACTTACTAAGATATGCGTTAATTTTGCGGAAATTCGCTTTATGAAAGTCGTAAGAAGAGGTGGCTGCAGATGGGGTGGGGCGGAAAGGAGAGTGGTGGAAAAGAGAAAGAAGAAGTGGTGGGTGAAAGTTATCAATGGTCGATAGTGAAAGGGGACAGAGCGAGACAGATAAGTTTATGGGGCCAGTGGTGAAAATGAGGTCTAATTGCCTACCCATATAGTTGGAGACTCCACTAACTTGGCATAAGCTAGAGTCTGTGAGCTCATCCAAGAAGAGACATTCTTTACTCGAGTTAGGGTTAGCGATAAAAAAGATTCATCATCTGATTGAGTCCAGTGCAGCTGAGGTAGATTGAATACGCCGAATACGATGATATCATCAAGAGGATCAGACAAGTTAATTATTTGATCAATTGCATCGATAGCGAGTTAGTAGCATTCGATTGGTTGGGCCAGTAGGATGTAAAAAAGCATAATGTACAGGGACCTGCAGGGGAGTGTTATCTTTATTGAAGTCAATGTTAGAAGAAGTAGAAACAGCGATTGGTGAAGAGTTTAGGTCATTGCGGACGGCCAATAGGACACCTCAACAGGGAGCATCATCCTTTGGACGGGTAAGATCGTCGTCTCGAAAAACATTGAAACTAGGGGGGAATAATTCCTGATTCTTTATATCGGGAATTAGATTAGTTTCGGTCAGAGCGTGGACCTCAAATGGGAGAGCGTGAGATTGGCGCAAGACGGCACGGGTCTTAGATCGCAGACCTCTTACGTTTTGATAGTAAAAAGGTAAGAGGAAGGTTATTACGAGAGGTCGTAGGAGTGGATGGTCGAAACACTGGCAATGGTAGCACGTTAGGGACGAAAAAATTTGTCGTTGTCAGCTATGCTCTTTTGAGTGCACATAGTTACCGAAAACAACAAGGTCGTCTGAGACTTTTTGGGGAGACATATTAAAAATCTCGTGGAACTTGATACATATATAAGTTCCTTAGACTTTTAAGGTCAGTAGGGAGACCTTCCTGCTGTATGGAGACCGTGACGCTTGTTTTAGTTTCTCCCTCATAGCAAACTGAGTCGGATTTGTTATGCAGATACGCCAGAAGGAGACTTATATTCCCGTACCGTTTTTTTTTCTCTAAGCATAGAAAGTGCATAACGACATTCTGTTGTGTCAAAAGTTTGTTGAGTTATTTTAACTGCTGGAGGTAAGCAGAAGGAGGTCAAAAATGGGGCTGGTGGGCTTTAGTCACGTTTTCAGCTGATGGATTTATAATATGGGAACTAATTGGATATTTAGCTCCGGTTTTGAGATCGAAATTTGGGAAATTATTAGGGAAAGACGTGTGTATTAGTTGTTGAATGCTGGGAGTTTGAGTTGTAGGGATTAAGTCGAAAGAGACGCGGTGGAATAGAGGGGGTTGGAGTAAGGGTGGGAGACTTAAAATTAGGAAACAATATAGTTTTAAAGCTCCAATTGGAGCTGGGTTTGTTATGGGAAGAGGAGGTGGGTCTTGGCAAATTGGATTTACTTGCTGCCTTATTAGCTGGTTTAGATAAGACAGACTGCTTGACTTTATCCTGCTTCTTGGTGGTATTTTCCGACCATTTGCAGACACGCATCTTTCCAAGATTGAAATTGTTGATGGTTGGATTATGAAATAACCATTCGTATTTGGCCGGAAGATTGAACTTGAAGCTGCACTTGCTTCTGTGGTGAGATGTTGGAAGTAAATTGCAATGGCTAATGGTGATGCCATATTTCTTTACGAAGAAATTCGGAATCCAAATTTTTATTAGGATTGAAAATACTCACCACTGGCTTATGATACGTAATCAGGATAAATTTACGACCATATAGAAACTGATGGAAACGCTTAACTCTAAAAACATCTTTGGTATCGGAAAACCAAACCAAACCAAAAACCAAACTTAAAGATGATTTTTCGTCCGGCCCTGATAGCCTTCCGGCTATTGTAATAAAAGAGTGTGTTACCAACCTCGGTTCTCCCCTTGCTGCCCTATTTAACTTGTTTGTCCCAACAGGTACTTTCCCTTTCTTATGGAAGGAATCTTACATCATCCCTATTCACAAAAAAGGAATTAAGGCCGAAGTCGATAATTGTAGACCCATAGCGAAACCCTCTTGCATGGCCAAATGTTTTGAAAGCATATTCTATCAACAACTGCTTCCGTACTGTAGGCCAATCTGCTCAAATCAGCACTGTTTCATGAAAGGTAAATCAACGACCACTAACTTAACAGAGTTCGTCTCTAGGACGCTTCATGCTTTAAAAAACTGTAATGGAGTCGATTCAATTTCCACTGATTTCAGCAATGCATTCGATAAAATTTCTCACCGAATTATTATTTTTAAACTAAAAAAACTTGGCTTTTCCCGTCATTTTGTGGCATGGACCAAATCCTAATTAGAAGACCGAGAATACAGGGTCGTCTAAAGATCTTGAATATCCGACCCCACTAATAAAAATCTGGTGTCCCTCAAGGTATCACCTTGGACCAATCATCTTTATCCTACCAATTAGCGATATAAATCTCATTTTAACGAATTTTAATCTTTCTATTTTCGCTGATGACATAAGAATTTCCAAAGTCATCTCATTGCTTTCTGACTCCCATTGCCTGCAAAATGACTTGTATAAGTTTTCGGTATGGTGCAAGCAAAACTTTTGGAGCTTAATGTAAACAAATGCCAAGCGATAAACTATTCCCGTAAATGCCTACCTCCCCCTCCAAGAAACTACTTAATCAGTGATGAGCCTATTCCTTCCACTACCCAAGTATGGGATCTAGGAATAATTTGCGACAAAGAATTGAATTTCGACTCACATATTGACAGCATTATAAATAAGGCAAACTCTGTACTTGGTTTTATCAAACGTTGGTCAAAAAAATTTTGCAACCCTTACGTTACAAAGTCCCTGTACATTACTTTTGTAAGGCCTCTTCTCGAATATCGCAGCCAAGTTTGGTCACCCTATAAACTAATCCACGTTCAAAGAATAGAAGCAGCCCAACGCAGGTTTATCCGTTTCGCACTTCGTGGTCTACATTGGGCCGATCGTGATGGATTACCTCCCTATGAAAATAGGCTAAAACTAATTAGAATGCATACCCTAAAAAAACGTCGTGAAGTCGCTGATCCACCAGTTACTGACTCGAAATATTGACTACCCGAAAATAACGAAAAATATTTCATGCACTCCCAATCCCCGTAATCTAAGATCTGTCCCACTCTTCCTGATCCGAACTCACCACACCAACTACAGCCATTTTGAACCCGTATCTAGAATGTTGCGTATAACGAACAACTATGCCGAAGTCTTTGACCCAAAAGCAGCAAACACGAAATGAAAAGCATTGTTCAATATGCCTTTCCCTTAACATCTGCCCCGTCCACCATTTTTCCTCGCCCCATTTGATTAAGAATATATTTGTTAGTCTTTAAGCCTAGCTTTAAGCTTTTGCTTGTTAATTAGCTTAATACAGTTGTCCGGGGAAGACCCGCTCCAATAATGATAACAATAGCTGGGCCTTCCTTCTCAATCTGGCTGTATTTCTTCTGGTGCTTATCCAATGTTATTGAGACGTTTGGGTAAAGATGGGAAATGACGGCTCCTATACCAAAGGATGAATATTCTTTCTTTGTAGCATGTTTATGGTTGCCGCAAAGTCAGAAAAGTTGGGCACATAGTTGTGATAATAGTTCACTTTTCCCATGAAGGTTTCCAGTTCCTTGATGTCTTTAGGCGGCTTTAAATTTTTAACGGCAAGAACTCCTGATTCATCTTTAAAAATTCCCTCGGAACTTATTTGACGTCCAAGATATGTAATTTTTTGCTGAAGAAAAGCACACTTGTCTTTCCTGCATCTAATGCCGTTATCTTGTAAAATCCTGAGTATTTGTTCAAGTCGCTGTAATTGTTGGTGCTGATATAATTATATCATCGATATAATTCGCACAACCTTCGATGCCAGTAAGAAGTTGCTCGATTTACTTTTGGAATTTTGGAAGATATCAGGAGCGCTAGCAATGCCATACGGCAACCGTTGTTATTGGAAAAGTCCAAGGGGCGTATTAATGACCATTATTTGCTTAGATGTTTCATCCAACTCCATTTGAAGGTATGCATCCTTCATATAAATTTTTGAAAAATACTTTCCAAAGCGAATAGTGTGAAAGAAATATTCACGAGTAGGTAGCAGGTACTGCTCTATGGCGATTTGCGAGTTTACAGCTGCTTTAGAATCACCACATATGCGAATTAAATTGTTCGGCTTTTTTGCTAGAACTATGGGAGAAGCCGAATCACTAAATTTTATAGGCATTAGTATATTTTGTTCAACAAGTCTTTCTATTTCTGATTTAAAAATTTGCTTTTGGGCAAATGGAATTGGGCGACTGCGGAAAAATCTCAGTGAGCATCTGGTTTAAGGTGTATTTTTGCTTTACAACTTTTTATAGTACCAAGACCGGTTTAAAAAAACAATTTTGTACACAATTCGTTAACTTTAGTAGTAATATCATCTGAAATAGAACGATATCTGTTTAACTTGAAATCCAAAAGTTTTGAATAAGGTAGAAAAATAAATTTTAACCAGCACAGACATTAACCACGATCAATGCTACTTCTCTTTCCATCTTTCCGCATTTTACTTTGGTGTGAAGTTCACCTAGTACCTGCATTTCTTTTTTTACCAAATCCGTACACAATTCTGTTCGTTTTAATTAACTTGGGATTATTTAATTGCTCAAATGTCATAAAAGCAGGATTTTCAAGGTTTTTTTTCAAGCAAATCAAATAACTCCGGTCCGCACCATGACGAGAATAAAGATTTCTGTTTTTCTGCTCTAGTTACAGAATAAGCGAGAAAATGTTGTTCCAATTGCTGAATATATGTATGAGCTCTATTCTTGTCTATCTGGGTTGAATATGTATGTGGAAAGCTGGTACCATAAGCTGCTCAGTTTTATTAGGAACCACTTCTGTTTTTGTTTGGAAAATTGATTTCACCCACTTCTGCTGTTGAGTGAGCAAATTTTGCGTGAATTCTTACTGTTGTTGTAAGAGCAATTCTATGACCTTGAGATCATTTGCTATTTATGTATACTTTTTGATTTTTTTATCACTCGTCGCCAATTGCTAAGTAAGATGCTCACACGTTGAGGGTATAAACGAAACTGACTTTATTTCCATAATTCTTAAAAGTAATATTTACAAAGTTGTGTTTAATACGCGTATGTATTAGTAGTAAAATGGTATTATGTGAAAATATATTACAATTATATTTATAAAATACCGTAAAATGTGTTTAATTGGCCTTTGGAACCTGGCACGAGCATTTTTTAGTTCGAAAGGCATACACCCGAATTCGTCGAGACCTTGTGGAATAATAAATGCCGTCTTTTCTACGTCTTATGGGAGCATCAGTATTTGAGGACACCCATTGGATAAATCAATACTAGAAATGTATTGGAGTTTCCCTATTTTATCAGAAAGGTTTTAAATGTTTGGTAAGTTGAATTTACCATCTTTTGTTTGTTCATTCGAAGCTCTGTAAATGTCTGGCTTGTTCGAACTCACTGGTTGTTCCAATTCGCTACCTCTTTTACATGTTTCTTTTGTAGTAATTTTTTTTTATAATGAGCGCGCGCTCAAGGGGTTTGTGTACCCTTAAAATATTTGCTCACAGCGCGGGCAAAGGAAATATAGGGAGGCAGAAAAGAGAGGTACCGATTTACATTGTTGTTAAATGTTTGCAAGTTATAACGACCAGGAAACACAGAGATCGGCAGGGCATTCCACAAGCGAGTTTAACGGCTTAGGAACGAATCACGATATTTTAGAGTACGTCCAAAAGTCGGCTATAGGGTGTACTGATGAGCACTCAAATCGAGACGGGTGTTACGGTTGAAAGTTTGAATGAGCGGAATGCTACTGGCGATTTCAGTGGACCACTGGTGGTGGAAATAGCGATTAAAAAAAATGAGACAGGCGACATTACGTCGGTATTCGAAGGTGTCAATTGATTGACTAATATTAGTATCATCTATAAGTCTTATCGCACGGTTTTGAATCCTATCTAGCAGGTGCAGAGATGATTTAGGAGCACCTGACCAAATGTGGGCATTGTACTCCAATTTTGGATGGTTGAATGCCTTATATATTGAGGCCAGATCAGAGGGGTTAAAATATTTCTTAAATCGCTTGAGGAAGCCTAGACATTTCGGAACATTTTTGGCAACATCAAATATGTGGTCATTCCAACGTAAGTTATCATTGACACATATTGCGAGAATGGAAAGTTTTTCGGTTTCGACGATGCAAGTACCATTCATGGATAATGGCTGGGTGTTTAAATTTCGCTTTAACAACAGCAGACAGCATTGTGTTTTGAAAACATTAAATTCCACTCTGTCGATAGTTCCCCAATTGGTTATGCTGTCGATATCGGAATTCTGATTCATCAGATTTGTCGAACAATTTATAAATTTGCAAGTCATCAGTCTAAATGTGATGATAGCAGTTTTTACTTAAAGTTTAAACTTAAAGCGCCCTATTATCTATCTTGCATTTTAGATTTTACACGATCTCAAAGATCTTTGCAAGTTAAATCAACTTGCCATAAATATTTAGTTAGTCCTAGACAGTTTTTCGTCCATTCAATTCGCCTTTGGAACCAACCTCTGATAGACATTAAACGTGCTAATTAAAATCAATTTAAAAAACTGGCTTTTCAATACTACCTGAATGCAAACTGAAGTTTCCGATAGTGAAGATCATTATCTTACGAGTACTACTCTTTTTTTTTCCATTTTCATGTCTCTATCTTTCTCTATTGTTTTCTTTCTTTCACCTTTTTCCTATTTTTTATAGTTCTAATTTTACCAAAAAAAATAATTGTCAAATACATTTTCAACCTCTGCGTAATTAATATTATCTGTAAGTTTACCTGTGCATAGAATAATTTTTAAATAAATATGAAATATGAAACACTGTTTTCCATCTGCTCGGAAAGAGTAGGATTGATGAAAAAGCTTACGCAGCGGTTTTACCAGCGAGGAAGAACACCTCTTCAAAAGAAGGGCATATATACCATCTGGACCAGAGGATTTATGTACGAGTATATTAATACCTTTAAGTACTCTTTCTACCACACGAGTGCGAAAGTGGATTCGTCCCATTGAGGATTCAACGCACTCAAGTGTAGGCGGGGACAAAGCACAATCTGGGAGTATTGAGCTGGCTCCAATGTGTGCAGAAAGCAGATTAGCTATGTCCAAAGAGCTGACGGCTAGAATGTCATTGTAAATGAGTGTTGGGAAGGAGGATGAGGCAGAATTTCTAATGTTTTTGACGAACGACCAAAAATATTTACTGCCTCTTTGGGACATCGCAGAATTGTTTGCCTCAGTTATTGGTCGTATTAGAATATAAGTCAGTCTCTCAAACCAGACAGACGTGTTTTTCTTGTTCTCTCTTTAATTAATTTTCGTCAAATTGCATTTTCCGGTTCTTAAACCCAGTGCTTGAATTCTCGAATTTTTTTGTTTGTGCAATTTTTTCAGTGCAAAGCCCCTAACTATATAAAATTGCAACCAAGCAATACAAAAAAATAAAAAAAATAAAAATAAAAACAATAATTCGACGTAATATTTATACCCTCACTGACCTACACAACTGCATTTTTGCATTTTCCGGTTCTTAACCTCAGTGCTTGAATTCTCTAATTTTTTTTTGTGCAATTTTTTCAGTGCAAAGCCCCTAACTACTCGTATATAAAATTGCAACCAAGCAATACAAAAAAAAATTAAATAAAAACAATAATTCGACCTAATATTTATACCCTCACTGACCTACTCAACTAAATTAAATATGTCTTGCGGAATTGCCAAATGTGTAATCGATGACTGCAGTGCTGACTGGGTAGCTTGCAAGGGCATCTGTGGGAAAGCCTTTCATGCCGTTTGTGTCGGGTTAAACATCACTCATCCTTTTCTTCTGTGATGAGTGCAAGTGTATCTCACTCTCGCATGTTCTTTTGGCAATAAAATACCTAAGCGATTCCAATGACTCCTACCAAGACGCACTCGCGAAGAAGATCACGGACAAAAGTTCGGTCATCGAAAGCAGTGTTAAAAGTGTTGAAGAGTTACGGAACTCAGTGCAGACATCAGCCGAACTAATAAAATCCAAAGTAAGGCATATGGATAAACAAATTGCTGGTCTAATCGAGTTAGACTCCGGGAGATCCAGGTATGAAGAAACTGCCTTACGTCACCTGGATAAAGTGTTAAGTGACATCAAAGCCATCTGTTCTATGCAAGTTATATCCAACCAAAAAACTTGCGAGTTGATAAGCTCTCTGCGTGACGACATTGCCATTCATTTCCAGTCTTCGTCACGCAAACAACCATCTCCTAAAGAATCCGATCCTATGCTCGAAGTTAACTTCGACAAAGTGAACAATGTCAGTGATGAACTTACTGCGACTCGATCCCTCGTATGCGATATTGAACATCACATTGCAACAATAAACAGCAAAATCGTTGACCCACCAAACTTCCCGCAGCCTTACCAGAATGTTCCCTATAATACATCGCTAATGGCTGAATTAATGGAACCTGAAGTGGATTTACACTCACCCCCACATACAAGTCATCTGCGGACGGTTCAACCTACTGATTCTTGCGAAGTTTCTTCCAACCTGATAATAAAGACCACATCTACGTCAACACCTCCAATCGCTGCCCCACGGAGGCTAATCAATCACTTCAACTCAACTTGGACACCTTCTGAATGGCAGCCTAGACTTGATAAGCTTGCTTCGAAAAATCAATTGGTCACTACGCTTCTTATAAAAGGCACCCCACCACACGCTGATGCTGATTGGATCTCGAATTTCTTCGTAAAGAAATATGGCTTTACCATTAGCCACTGTAATCTACTTCCAACATCTCACCACAGAAGTAAGCGCAGTTTCAAGCTCAATATGCCGGCCAAATACGAATGGCTATTCCATAATCCAGCCAGCAACAATTTCAACCTTGGAAAGATGCGTGTCTGCAAATGGTTGGAAAATACGACCAAGAAGCAGGATAAAGTCAAGCAGTCCATCTTACCTAAACCATCTATCAAGGTAGAAAGTAAACCCAATTTGCCAAGACCCACCTCCTCTTCTCAAAACAAACCCAGCTCCAATTGGAGCTTTAAAACTAAATTTTTTCCTAATTTTAAGCCTCCCACCCATACTCCAACTCCGTCTATACCACCCCAAATCAAGCCCCGACGTCAACGTGTCTCTTTTGACTTAACACCTATCTTAAATCCCGCTTCCAGCTCACCTTCTCCCTCGGTTTCACGGGCCCCAGTCCCTACTTTTGATACGCCACCAAACCCAGCTAGCAACTCAATTCCCAACTTCGACCTTAAAACTGGAGCTAAGTACCCTAATTTCATTAACTCCCATACCCTAAACCCCACATCTCATCCCTCGTCCAACTCCATATCCAATCATTTATCTCTATCTCCCTCCTCCAATGCTCCTATTCTTGATCCCCTTTTTCCCCCCACTGTTAAACTAACATAGCAAACCAATGGCACTACAGAAAGTCGATATGCTCTCTCTAGGCTCAGAGAAAGAAAGATATATGAAAACATTCGTCTCTTTCTTGCCTATCTACATGACGAATCGGACTCGGTCTGGTTTCATGGTTTCCATCTAGCAGGAAGTCCTCCCTACCGACCCTATCAGTCTCAGGAATCTTTATGTCAGGTAAAACGAGATTTTTAACATGTCCCCTCAGAAAGTAGCAGACGACCTTGCTGCATTCGGCAACTATGTTCATTCTAAACGAGTATCACACCTACAGCGAAGCCGAGCCGACCACGACAAATTTTTTCGTCCATAACGTGCCTCCCCTGCCAGCGCTTAAACCATCCTGCCTCACACCTCCACCCCACAACATCCCCCTTACATTTTACTACCAGAATGTAAGAGGTCTTCGCTCTTCCCTTTGATATTTACGCCTTGACCGAAACCAATTTGATTCCCGACATAAAGAACCAGGAATTGTTCCCTCCTACTTTTAATGTTTTCCGCAACGATGATCCTACCTGCACAAATAAAGATTTCCCCTGTCGAGGCGTCCTACTGGCGATGGACAACAGCCTTAACTCTTCCCCCATCACAATTTGTTCATCCTCTAAAGCCGACGTTGTCGCAATAAAAATATCACTGCCTCTCAAGTCCCTTTACGTTATATGTTGCTACATCCTAACAGCTCAACCTATCGAATCTTACCAACTTGTTATTGATGCGATCGATCATTTAATTGACCTGTCAGACCCTATTGATGATATCTTTATTTTCGGCGACTTTAATCTTCCTCATCTACAGTGGACTCCATCAGATGATCAATCGTTTTTCATCGCTTCAAATGCCAACTCAGCTAAGGAATGTCTTTTCTTAGATCGCTTAACAGACTCAAGTCTATGCCAAGTCAGTGGTATATCCAATTTTATGGTTAGGCAATTAGACCTTATTTTCACAACAGATCCAATTAACTCCTCAGTCTCACTTTGTCCCCTATCTCTCTCAACAATCGATAACTACCGTCCCCCCCTTCTACTTTAATTTTTTCATAACTCTTCATTCCAGTCCACTCCCCCCACAACTCTCTCATCCAACGACTTTCATAAAGCAAACTTTCACAAAATCAGTGAATATCTCAGCAGATCCCTCTTTAACTTTCACAACCTATTTATACTTATATTTATACGCCTTATCCATTTTTTATAAAGAAATATTTAATTCTTTTTCCCTCTACGTTCCGTTTTCCCGCCTTAAAACATCATCTACTAGTCTTCCCTGGTATAATCGCAAGCTTCGTTCCTTACGAAATCAGAGAAATAAGTTATGGGCTGTTCTCCTGCGTACCAGATCCTTTACCGACTATTCCAACTATCTTGGTGCTTATCTTCATTTCACCGAACTTTACGATTCACTTTACCAGCGTTACCTTAACAATGCGCAAGTCAACCTTATAAACCAACCTAAGTCCTTTTTCCAATTTGTTAACTACAAAAGAAAGTCCGATGGTTACCCACCTTCCCTCTCTTTCAACAACAGGTCATCAACCGGTCCACTCACCATTGCCAACCTATTTGCCACCTTTTTTAAACAATCCTTCACCAACGACTCCTTTGTATCAGATCCATCCTATTTTAGTTACCTACTGAACTTCTCCAATGGCCCACTTCTCTCTCATATTTTTGACCCGTCTTATATCGAATATAAATTACACCAACTCAATGACGAATTCACACCCGGCCCAGATGGCCTCCCTGCCATATTTCTTAAAAAATGTTCTTCCTCTCTTTCCCTTGCCCTTTCTAATCTCTTCCGTCTATCCCTTTCACAAGGAGAATTTCCTCAGGCTTAGAAATCCTCCTTCATAACCCCGATCCACAAGAAAGGATCAAAGAATGAAATAACCAACTATCGTCCCATCGCTAAACTCTCCCATATACCCAGACTCTTCGAAAGCTCTAAGCTTCCAATGCAAATCACTTATTTCTCCTAGACAACATAGCTTCCTAAAGGGTAGGTCAACCACCACAAATCTCGTTGAATTCGTATCCTTTGCCCTCTCTGCCCTAGAAAATGGCAATGAAGTCGATGTAGTTGCAACCGATTTTAGCAAAGCCTTCCATAAAATCTCTCGTCGGTTAATCATCTTTAAATTGTCTGCCCTCGGCTTTGAACCCATACTGTTGAAATGGATATCCTCTTACCTCAAAAACCGTTTTTACAGTGTTCGTTTTAGGTCAGCCTATTTTTGGCCACCTCTGGAGTTCCACAAGGCAGCCATCTCGGTCCCCTTCTTTTATATTAACCATAAATGATCTCGATATGATCATCAAACACTCGTCTGTCTCCCTTTACGCCGACGATACCAAATTTTTCAAAACCATTTCCTCTCCCCATGACTCTTTCCTCCTTCAACAAGATCTTGATAGTTTTTCGATCTGGTGCCTCAAAAATTCTTTGGAACTTAACATCGCCAAATGCCAATCCATCACCTTCTCACATAAGCGGAACCAATCTCCTCCCCGACTCTATCTTCTCCATAACCAACCTATCTCCTCCGTACAATCTCTTCGTGACCTCGGCATTTTGTGTGATAGCAAGCTCAACTTCCGTTTACATATGGATGAGATAATCCTCAAAGCCAACTCTGCACTAGGTTTTGTAAAACGGTGATCCAAAGAATTCACCAACCCATACGTGACCAGGTCCCTCTATATTACCTTTGTTCGCCCCCTCCTAGAGTACGCCAGTCAAGTATGGTCCCCATATCACCGTGTTCATATCTCGAGAATTGAAGGCATTCAGCGCCGTTTTCTTCGATTTGCTCTCCGAGGTATGCCCTGGGACGATCCTTTTAATCTGCCCCCCTATCAAAACCGTCTCAACCTTATCAACTTAAACACCCTTGAAGATCGCAGAGATGCAGCAGACTTTCTCTTCATTCATCGACTCCTTTCAGGTCACGTTGAATGCGCGTCCCTTCACAACTCCATTTTCCTCAACACTAACCCTCGTAATCTACATACCCCTCGACTCTTCTATCTACCAACCCACCACACCTCTTATGGCGCTAACGAACCAATCTCCCGTATGCTACGTCAAATCAACTCAAACCCTACCGTCTTTGACTTCCACCGCACCACTCCAACCAACCTTAGTTTTAAGTTTTAGTTTAAGTTTAATTTGTAAGTTATAGCTTGTATTAAGCCGAATAAATGGGGGCGTTCGCCCCCACCAAAATTAATTAAAATTCACACGCTTAAGAAAGGCGTTGCAGTCATTTCTCGCTCGCTTGAATTTTTTTCGGTTGGGTTTGGGTTTTTCCTCTGTTGGGTTGACCTTGAAGGACCGCCAAAGCATTTCTCTAACCCTGACGGCCTCTTTAAAGCTCGAGTAGTACCATGCCTTTCCTTTTGGTTTGATATTCTTCATCCGATGAGGAATAAAGGATCTCATTCCAAAGAGAATGGTGTCTGTAATCATATCAGCAGCGGCATTCACGTTGTTATCGAGGAAACATAACGACCAGTTAAAATTCTTAAAGAAGTTGTTAAGACCGCTCCAGCGGGCTTTCTCGTATTGCCATACGGTTCTTTTACGATTTTTTTTCCTAACTGTGTCGACCACACAGAAATTGACGAACGAGAAATTGACTGATATGACACAACGATCCGACGAGCCTAGAGAGAGCACATCAAAGGTGTACTTATCAGGGTGAGAAGATAAAAATAAGTCCACGGTGTTGGCGGTATGACTATCAACGTCTGGTATTCGCGTGGGCTCATTTACAAGCTGCGTTAGGTTGTTTTCCGCAGCGAAGATCTCAACACATCGTCCTTCGGGAGTTGTCTGTCCAGAATGTCGAAGCCACCCAGAATTGTATATATTAAAATCGCCCGTAATAACGACTTCAGTATGAGGATACAGGGATACAATTTTTTGTATGGAGTTAGACCGCGCGACAAGTTCGTTAAAAGTCGAATTGCTGTCCAGTGTGAGGCTTCTGTAATTAAAGCAGTAGTGGATAATTTGCCAACGGAGATGGAATTTTAACCACATGAAATTGAATTCCGGATTGGAACAGGGACTACATTGTGCTGGAATTTGGTAAGCTACATCGCTATGCAAGTAAATGGCGAGCACGTAAAAGTGAGAGAAGAATAATGGCACTAGTTCGTAGCCAGGTAGCCTCAGATCAGAGTGATCTGAGAAGTGTGGGCGTGGATCTACCTGTGTTTCACTAAGTGCCAAAACATCTGGTCTATTCTTACAGACGTGGACGTACGCAGAGAAGTGATTACTTTTTAGCCCGCGTATATTGGCTACGTATACTCTGAATTCTCTAGTCATAATCACAGACAAGTGAAAGTGAAAATTCTGATGTTGGTTTACCGAATCAAATTGCTGTACGTGTTATGCCTTTACAACAATATGAATCAGTGCACGAACAAAATTTTCACTCACAACCCGCTATCCATCAGTTATTACATACGTCACTGCCCGTACCGTATGGTAAATACAGTAACGGCAGTGATTGAGTGCACCTAACATTACGTCGACCAGGAGCGGGAGAGGTGGGATACCCGCACTGTGTGATATTTATTTATTTTTTTTGCACACGCGCGCGGTGTTTTTTTTTCCTTTACCTTGCGCAGCACACGATAATTTACGAGTGCACTGGTTGACGTGTGCACTCGTCGGTGGTCGACTTGATACTACCATCAGTTGTTACATATACAATTTGATTTGAATTGGTTTGCTTTTGAATGCGCGTATTTTGAAATGTTTTACTGTGGATAGTCTTTATTTTTACCTCAGTTTTAGTTTCAACAATTGTAATATAGGGTGTCAAGTTTGTTAGTGTAAATTACACTCCCTGATGTTTTGTCCTTTGATTTGTTTGAATATTTGAATATTACTGTATAGAACAGTTGGAATTTTAGTGCACTTGCTTGAGTGGCTAACGTTATTTTGAGTAAAGCTCCTTAAATGTTTACCGGTCTCTGACCACTGGAGTTGTTATTACTTTGCTCTATATTATGAGGAGACTTAAATCTATTGCAGTTCGCTTGATGATTTTGATTCGCAGATTTCCTATTTATTTCTGCAATTCTTATATTGCATTGATCAGACTCCATATACAAAAATTAAACTTTGTTAAGCTCTTGCATGTTATATTGGCTAATTTCCCCAATGTAATATTGTTTTTTTTTTCCTTTTCTTTTTTAATTAGCGCACCTTCAAGGAATTGCTGGTGCTCTTACAATATTTACAGAGAACACGGGCGAAGGAAACTTACGGAGGATGAAAAGAGAGGTACCGAAGCACTTTGGTCTTGAATGGCAAGTTACAATGACTAGGAAATACTCGTAGAGAGCTCAAAGCGATAACTCGATAAGCGAGTTATACGGCTTAGAAAACAAACACGATATTTTAGTATACGTCCGAAAGTAGGCTTGAGGGTCTTAAGATGAGCATGTATAGCGAGACGGGTATTACTGCTAAAAAATTGAATGGTCAGACTGATACGGGTAATTTCAGCAGAGCTTTGGTGGAGAATATAGGGATGCAACAAGGTGAGGCAACATACATTATGTCGTTGTTCAAGCGTGTCAATTGACTGTGCAATATTGGCGTCATCTGTGAGTTACATCGGACGATTTTGGATTTTGTCTAGCAAGTGCAAAGAGGTCATCGTCCTTGTGCTTATCAGGGCAAGAAGTTAAAAAAAAAGTCCAGGGTATTGGCAATATGACTATCAACGTTTGGTGTTGGTATTTGCGCGAAGATCTCAACAGACCTTCTGGTGTTTTTTTTTTCAGAATGCCGAAACCACCCAGAATTCTGTATATTGAAATCGCCCTTAATAACTATTTCAGTATGAGGATACAGTAATACAATTCTTGAGTCAGACAGCGCATAAAACTCTTTAAAGGCCGAATTGCTGTCTAGTTTGGGGCTTCCTTAGGTAAAGCAATTGTGGATAATTTGCTTACGGAGATGAAATTTCAATTACATTAAATTGAGTTTGGGTTTGGTACATTTTTTTTGTTTTTTTTTTTTTATAATTTACGCGCGCCTAAGGGATTAGATACCCTTTTACTGTTGCCTGGGCGCGGGCGGAAAGATAGAAGGAGGAGAAAGGAAAATTGTTTTTTTGTAGTGGTTTGAAACTCAGGTGTGTTTGGTTTCTATGTTTGCTCTCCAGGGGAGGGAGTCCGAATAGGACGGAGAGTTTTTCTTCACTCAGAGTGATTCAAGGTATATCACAGTATTTTTCTTTTCTGTGCTTGAAACTCTACAACAGCCAAATCTACGTGTCAGTGTTATGCCTTCACACGCAGAATTTTTCTGTCTGAGTTCCAATTACACAATGAAAAACTGACTTGCCATGGGCAGGATTCGAACCTGGACCCTCCGAGTGAGAAGCGTTTGCTACTACCACTACAACACTACACATGGATTACATTATGGTGCTTTTGTTTTTTTTTATATACGCCTGACTTGTTTTTTTCAAAAATTTTCAATCTTTGGATTTGATATATTTTGTCATTCTAAATCCCAATCTTCGGATTTCAGATCCTACCGATTGCACCAAAAAGTGTAGTGCTAAAAAAAACTTTATTTATGAAATAACTAGCAATTACAATCTAACTCCATAAATGAATCTTAACTCGACAAGTGAATCTGGCTGATTACTACTGCTTCTGTTTCGCGTTTCTCTTTTGATGTCTTTCAGGCGTACAAATGAAGTCCGATCATTACCACCAATATGTCAAGTCCATTTTTAGCGTTAGCAATATTTCTTCCAGACATTTCCCGTGGAAAATATATCGTATTGCTTTCTAACGTTGTTAAAATAAGAAGATAATCATCTGTAGGCTGCATATGTGGATGTTCATGGTGGTAATTTTGACATCTATGATTTTCTCTGTGTATTTATGTAGCTATGCCTATCCGTGTTGTCCAAAGAGCTGTCCTAGGGTAGGTAGGGTATTGTGGAATTCATGTTCCCAAAACTTATTCTTCTCTTTATCTAGCACTGAGAATGTTCTCAGTACCGTTATTTTTATTTTTTTTTTAGTTTTAAGTGTGTTTTATTTTCTTATCATTAAGTGCTTAAATGCTAGCTTAAAATTACTTAACAATCTTATACTAACTTACTGGCCCTCACAGGCACTCTAAGCTACTCTAAATTCATAAATCTATGTCTTTCGACTTTATTCACATTTTATTTATAAATATCTATTTTGTATACTTAAGGCTAAGAAAAAACAATTTGTTAACAAAAAACTTAGCATATATTCGATGCTAACCTAAATCTATGCAAGCTGGCCATCGCTACGTACAAGCAAATAGATTGCTCAGCTCAGGTCATAACTAGGGCCAATGTTATCAGTGGCCTTGTATACTTACTAGAAAGTCGCCCCTATGGCTTCAACTTTGTCCTGTGGATCCTCGATCACAAAGAAGTCGTCATCGTCAGCGGCTTCAGTTGAATCAATAGCTGCTATTGTCAGTAAGCGTTCGTTGTCTGTTTTCCACGCTATTTTGAGACACTGAAGGTCGTTTTGATTTTTTCTCCTAAATAGTTTATTTATTTGCGGAAGCATATTTGGGTTACTGGAGTTTACAGCCCGAAGATTGTTGTTCCAATACAAACTTACAAAAATTCTATAATCCTAATCAGTGTTCTAATCTTCGGGTCTTGTTTGTCAGTTAACTGTCTGTACAAGTTTTTGTGTCTTGACAGAAGTCTACTTTTCTGTCGGTACGCAACAGATCTTCGTTAGTCGTTCGTCGATACGTCGGACGGTGGATGGAGCGTGTCCGAGGAAAGTGATCTTGTCAAGGTTGCGGAGAAGCATGTCCATCGAGTCTTACTGTAGTTGTAAGAATACCTTCGGACAAACTCCTCCAATTCTGGAATTTCGTTGGTAACTGTAATTTCGGTGCTAGAACCGCAATGGTTGCTGTCATACACGAATGTGTGCAGACTGTTAAGCGTTTGTAAGTTTGTACTTGTCAGTCGTATACGTTTGTCGTACAGCAGTAGATCCAAATAGGACCCGCCTCTGGGAAACGACGGGTTATCCGTCGCTTTAAAACTGAGGCTGTATATGACACCCTGCTGACACCACCAATCGAGTAGTAGGTTCTCTCTAGCATTTGGCAAATTACTACCTCAATCTCTGTGTTTAGCGTAGAAATCCCCACCGATTATAAAATATTTCTCCTCCTATTCCAGCCTCAGAACTTGAAAAAGCGTGTCGAGCTCTGTGATGAATAAAGTGGATTGAGAAGCCTCAAGTGCATAAACAGAGACTCAGTACGGCAGCTTTTCACTGCGGAGCGGTATGTAAATGACGACTGCTCCAACGCCCGGAACCTGCGTAACACTCCCTCGTACACTCTGTGAAATTTTATACATTCTTTAATGAAGATCGCGACACCACCTCCACATTTGGATCTGGGCCGATTTCTTCTTCTAACAATATAATTATTGTACTCCAGTTTGTACTTGACGGTTAGCTTGGTTTCGCTATCGAAAAGAACATCAGGACTTTGGTCTTGTAGCAATTTAAAAATCGCGGCTCTTCGTTCGATCCTAATCAGTGAATTAGCATTCACCGCAATGAACCTTAAAAGTTTGCTACACAATGTGCGTACCCGTTACGACATGTGTTGCGTTAGGCCGCAGCAGCGTATAGATTTAGTCCGCCCGCTTGGCCTGTTCTTGTACTTGCTGTTGCAGCTGGGCCATCTGCCCTTGGATTGCGAGCAAGGTGGCCAGCATGTTAGGTGTAGCTTCCGTTGTTCTTGGCATTGGCGCCGAAGAATCGGCGCTTGCTGTACCGTAGCTCCCCTACCTGGCGCCAATTTGGCGTAGGAAATTTGGGACGTGACGATTGGTGTTTGAAACCTAACAGGTGAACGCCAGTTTTGCGTCCTATCGGATGCTGCGTCCCTACCCAGATCACACTCCTCGGAACTGTGGTTCTTTGCACACTTCACGCATCGAGGCTGCAGTTGTCAGTTCGACGCGGCGTGCACGAACCTCTGGCAGCGAACGCATTGTATAACGACTTCGCTCCTTCTTAATTGTTCCCACTGAACAACCTGGTAGTCTAGGACATTGATATTCCTTAGACTATCCAGACGGCTTTCGGGACTGAGCTGCACCAGGAAGAACTGCAGACTCCGCCTGGCTCTAGCTGTGGTAAATGGCTTTACCCCCACAAACTTGAGTCCTTCGCACTCCTTCTCCTTGAGCAGTGCCAGGATCTCCTCAGGATCAGAAGACGGTTCCAACCCCTACAGCAGCATCGATTGCCGCTTTTCACACTTCGGTGTGAATGGGTAGTGCTCCGTCGTCGTTTCTTTTAGGAGCTCTTTTAATTTCGCGTAGCCCTCCACTATATTACAATGGATGACATGGCGATCGTTCCCCAATCGCTTAATATTAAAATTATACCCATTTTTTTTTTATAATACACGCAAGCCTAAGGGGTTATGATACCCTTTTACTGTTGAAAGCGGAAGTTAGAAGGAGAAGAAAGGAAAACATTATTGTGGTGTAGTGGCTTGAAACTCAGGTATATTTGGTTTCGAGTTTTTTCTTCACTCGGAGTGTTTCGAAAGGTTATCAATTTTCACGCTTGTTTTGTGTTTGAAACTCTACAACAGCCAAATCTACATGTCAGTGTTATGCCTTCACACGCAGATTTTTCTGACTGAGTTCCGATTACACAAATGAAAAACTTGTCATGAGTAGGAGTCGAACCTTGCCCCTCCGAGTGAGAAGCGATTGCTAGTACCACTACACCACAGTCACCCCCAATGACCAACTTACACAGGTCCTTGGTTGCATTCACTCCTAATTTATATGTCTTTATAGGAGGCGCCTTCTCCTTTTTCTGCTACTGCTGTTGTTGTTGTTGCTGTCGTTGTTGTTGTTGTTGTTGTTGTTGTTGCTGCTGCTGCTGTTTTTGCTGTTGCCGTTTTTGTGATTGCTGCTGTTTTAGCTGTTGCCGCTGTTGTGGCTGCTCTTGTTGTTGTTGCTGGTGTTTCTTAGTATTTTGTTGTTGTAGCACTTGTGCTATTGTATTTGTTTGGTGTTATTGCTTTTGCTTTTGAGCTCTATTTTACGTCATTTAGCTGGCCTAATTGCTTCCTTCACTTCTTTTTAAAACTATTTGAATTATTATATGTACATGTATCTCAAGTATATCATTAATTTACAGGTTTTTCCGGCGAGCTTTGTTTTTAAACTTGATTTATACAATTTCGGATTAACATAAGCGTATTAACTGTCCATAGCTGTCCTTTTACCTTACTATTGTAGTGCGTACCTTTCTTATTGGTATCAGTTTTGGTGTCAATTAGTACGAAGAATATTATGGCCAAATGGCAAATTTTCTGTTAACGAATAATTTATTTTCTTTGAATTTGTTCTATTACGACTTATGGTATACAATATTAAATTTAATTTAATATTTATATACATTAATATGTATATAAATACTTATATTTGTTATCTACATACATAATTGTTGCTTGATTAAATTACTTAATATGATCTCTTTATTATTATTATTTTTTCTGTCATTATTCTCTTAATCTAACATTGTATAATTTTGTTAATCGTATTACTGTACTCTATAATGTAAGAAAATTGCTCTCTTGCGCTCTCACCTCTTATACATGCACTGAGTGTGGGTGGTTAACACTGCAGCTTGCCTATGCGACGATTTGTTTTTCCCGTCCACTTGGATCTCGTTCGTCGCAGCAGGCACACTCATTCATCAGCTAAGTGTCCTATCAGTTTGTATCCAATAAAGTTCTGTATATTTATATATTGGGTCAGATAGTTCTTTTTATTTACACTACGTTCGAAATTCAATGTTTAAATTAAATCCGTTTCTAGCCAACATATATACAAACTAAATTATTGTTTTTAATGTTGTATTACAGCTTGACGACAACGCATACAAGTCCCCTAAAAGTGTATAATTTGGTTTTTTTATATTACAAAATATAACAGAATGTTTTATGTAGAAGATGGTGCCACTCGACAAAAGACAAGTTTTTGTTGCGCTATTGGTGGTAAGCTTTATTTATAATATAATTTTGAAAAATTATGTACAATTCTTTTTATGTTGTAGCTAAAATACCAGCCCGGCTTGTTTTGTACTTTCTCTCATGGTCAGGATTTTTGGTTTCATTTATGATGAGAAACGACATAAATTTTGCTTTGGTAGCTATGGTAGTTTCAAACGAGACAGAAATTGTGATGCCACTTATTCCATTAACAAATGACACAAATAACCAGGATATAAATCAAATAAATTCTACGAATTTAGCAAATAATTTAAGTATAGATTACACGTCATTACATTTTAAAAACGAAGGCTCAAAAGATGTAAACACAATTACCAATGCAAACAACAAAACTCCCGTTAGGTTTAATACAAGCGGAGATCCAAATAGAACAAATAGAAAGCAGGTAAATTCATATTTAATTTTAAATTTAATTCTAAGGAACTCAAGCACCTCTTTTTACAAGAAATTGAATGCTTATCTTCTTCAGAGCTATTCTTATGCAGCTTAACTTAAATATTGCAAGTTCAGCATAGAAACCGCAACATGTACTATTATTAGTGTTTTTAAACTTTGCTAACAGCTTACTATAAAAATTGTTAGTTATGTTATTAATGTTATTATTATATTAAACTTCAGAAATTTTTTGCATTTTTGCTTGCTTTCCCCAGGTTACCTAATTACCTGTCAAATCAGACATGAGCTAGGTGTTACCATCCACGAAATAAGCACTAGTTGAAAAAAAAACGTTAGATGGCGGACCCTTTATAATATAACTCTTTTTCTCAGAGCCAACGAATTTAATCAGCAAATAAGAGTTGGAAAATTTTTTCTTAAACTCCTGATGTTTTGGTGTATGAAAAAGAGTTTATTTACACAATATAATTTGGATATGAAAGCTTGTTCACAATTACTTTCAGATAAATTGAAGGCAGTAAGATCATTCAATTAAATCATTCATAATAAAAACTAAAATTCATTATTCATACTTATTTTGTACAATTATTACGATACTGATTTGAGATCTTCAAACGACTTTATGCCTTCAATTTTTCTAGTTCTCTTGTAGAGAACTACGAGTAGTTTTCATGAGAACTATAGTTATAGAAAGTTCTCATGAGTTTGTAGTTTTTCTAGTTCTCTTGTAGAGAAATAGTTCTCAAAATACGTTTGGTTATTTTGGTTGAGTTTGGTTTAGTAATAACCAAACGTATTTGAATAAAGTTATATAAAGTTCTTTTGAATTTCTAGTTTTTCTCTTCCTTCGCCTCTTTTACTCGCGTGATTAACGTCTGTGTGTACTTGGTGAAGGCGTCATTGATAAACACTATGGACGAATGACTGCGAGTGTCATTGCTGCTGTTGTTTGTGCTGCTGTACGAGTGCGAATTTTGTAACTTCTTCTTTCGTTAGGTACTGCATAATTCGCTGTTTGAATGTGAAGTCAGACAGTTAACTGCAAATGATCGGCTTTCTTGGTGTACCGCTCCTTTCACTACTTCCGTTTTTTTGTGTGAATTTTTTTCTTGTAGCATTTAGTGAAATAATGGTCAGCTACTCCCAGTGCATCAAGGAAACTTTGCTGTGCTAAATCCATTGAATTATTGTTATTAACATCGGATACACTAGCGATTTCAATACAATTTCTGAGAGTATTCTGTTGTTGTAGACTTACTCAAGTATATGTGGTTTCAATTTCAGAGTTGAATTTT
This sequence comes from Volucella bombylans, assembly GCA_949129095.1. NCBI lineage: Eukaryota > Metazoa > Arthropoda > Insecta > Diptera > Syrphidae > Volucella > Volucella bombylans. The sequence continues at coordinate 13,692,397 of OX422145.1, read as the reverse complement.
CCTCACGCAGTTCGTTTAAAGTTTTCAGAAACCCTTTATTGATGTCTTCAAAATTAGATAACTTCATATAAATCATTTTGTAGGCATAATCGCTCAGTGGTTTGTTTGAAATAGGTTCTTCGTCGTTCGTTTTCTTAGATAAATTTGTGTCGTTTTCACTTCTATTCAATTCAGTTTACTTGTTGGCCACGGTCGATAAGGGAAAATTCAGAAAGCGTCGTTCGCCTAGGGACAGACATTTTACCACGTCGAAATTGTGTAACACTGATTTTCATGTAATCAATGTCCTGCTAGAAAATATTTACGCAAGCACTATGATATAAACCTAGCACGATGCCAATATGGATGGAACATTTATTGAACACCCACAGATTGGAAATACAAAATTTAATTCTTTGCAAAGAAGTTATATATTGTATCTCCAAAACTTAGACAAATAAATTTCTTAATTAAAAAGAAATATGAAAATGAAAATAAGATAAAAAATTGCATAGGGAAATCGATAGCTCAACAAAAAGAAACGCGAAGTATTAGAAGAAAATATACAAATACCATTAATCCTTAAATGAAAAATAGGAAAAAAATATACCTAGAAATACTTTTTACGTAACGTCGAATTTTGCCGACATACGAGTATGTTACATTTCTTTTATGATCATTTCTCTTCTGACAATTATATTTTTATCTTTCATGTTACTGAAATCTCCAACTGTTGATTTAAAACATATTTTTCATTTATAATATCCTATATTATTTTATATTCAAAATGTTTAGAGCCCTAAATTCAACCCGGACGCGCCTAAGTAAGTATGTAGGCATCGGTTTCATATGTCTCATTGAGAATAATGCGCGGAATATCTGCCCACATGCACATTTTATTCACAGCTCGTTGGAGTTAGCATTTACCAACTCGTCTGAGTTGTCTGTTTTATAAGTAAAGCTATATCATCCACGAATGTGACTGCAAAAGTACGCTTTTTTCTAATGTACCATTAGACCGGAGGTAGCAGAAGATCAATGCGAAACTATTTCCTCTGACATCGATGTCCCTAAATTTTGAGACATATCAATAAATGCGCTAGACTATACTCTCTCCGCTCCACTTTGTATGTATATTAATACACCAACCTGTTCAATGATTTTTTTTTATTGAAAAGAAATTGGTGATGATGAATAAGCCACTTTCCTTCAGTACTTGGATCTAGTTTTTTCTTAAAAAAAAGAAGACCTGATCACTTAAATTGGTGTGACTGCGCTTAAAATGCCAAAGCATGTCTTAAATTTTTTTGAAAATCTGATGAGATTGAATTCTCTGATCATTTTGTGGTGTGTTTTTTTATTATTATTCAAAGGGCTTCCTATTTTCAAAATTTTTTTATTTCATAGAAAAGTCAAACGAGGGAACATTTTGAATTCTCACGTCTTATATTGCAAAAATTATTAGTGAGTCATGATCCTGGCATATTTAGCTACTGGATATACTCGCCGATTTTCTCGTTAAAAAAAAAATCATCATCAAATTGGACTCTCCCCACATGCAATACTATTTTCTGCGAGCATTCTTTCTAAGCAGTACAAATCTTTAGAGATCATACAAGATTTGCAAACCACAGTAACAGGACAAAACCAACAAAATAGCGTATGTCATCCAAAATGGAAAACTGAAGTAGAAGTATGAAAATAGGTAGGAGCATTCTTTTGTCAGAAGGAAAAGAGGTGAACGCACCATTAATTTAAACTATCAAAAGAATGAACGTGTAGCTGGGAATTAATAACTGCAGATAAATACATACGTATAACGAGATATGAATGATAAAAAATAAAATTTAAGAGATAAGAACAAAGAGAATAATAAATCTAATTATTGGATTAAAAAGATTTTCTATTACACAATGATTGAAAGAAAAGAGCGATATTTTAAAAAGATTAATTTCTTTCTTTCGCATCTGAGACTAGCTAGGAAACAAGTTTAGAATTGATAAACCATTGTATATTAGGGACGGCGGTGGTTCAACCTATCCCCGAAAAGGGAAAGGATATATCCAATCCAATCTCCGGTCGATAAGTCTCCTTCCGAATATCAGTAAGGTTTTTTGCAAAAGTAATCAATTGAGCTCTGACTAGGTGGGTTGAGGACAAACATATAGTTCCGGATAATCAATTCGATTTTAAGGCGGGACATGATATCTCGCATGCCGCGTCTAAACTGGTGTCCGATATCCAATGGAATGAAGGCAAAAACCAATGTACTGGTGCCTGCCTTGTTGACTTGGAGGAGGCCTTCGACACCGTATGGTTAGAGGGCCTTTTCTATAGGCTGACTAGGCGGGGGATCAGTAAACCACTCTTGAATATTCTTTATAATATGCTACACAACAGACAATTCATCTTGAAGAATGGTGATGTGATCCTATTCAACATTTATACAAGCTACTTGTTAGGTTCACTTCCGAATACTATTGCGTACGCAGGCGATTTTATAGCGTGCGGAACAGCTACAAAAATGGAGGTCATTAATGCTCTCTTACAGCGTGACTTCGATAAGATAAGACGATTTTGCGATGACTGGAAGATGAAAATCAACATTCAGAAGCCGGAAACCATTCTCGTTAGGGCGCCGTTGTCTGGTGCCTCTAGGGATAGCAGAAAAAACTGGCGTAAATTCTAATCATTGGACAATACGGGCAGCCTCTTGCCTGTCGAAATGTAGTCAGATACCTTGTGATCTGGCTAGATCAGTTTCTGTATTTTGACAAAAATATAGATGCTGCTCTGAACAGAGCTAAAGATGCTTTTGCTCTTACCAAGAGACTGTTTTATAGCAGTCAACTCGATGCAAGGGTAAAGGTAATCTGCTACATGGCCCTTATCAGTTCCATGTTGGTATTTGGGTGTCCCGTGTGGTTCAATGTACGAGTAAGCTTAATGGAAAAGATTCGGGTGTTTGAGAGGCCCTGCCTTAGGGCTTTACTTCGCTTGTACAGAACACCAGAGTTGGAGTACAAACATTTTTATCCTAATGAGGTCCCTTACAACAAGGCGGTCCTAGTATGAGTGGACAACTTCGTAATTAAGCTGCCTCGAAGGCACATTGCAAGAGAAATGACCTCGACGAATAACCTGATATCTGGGGCTTATTCTAGCCCCAGTTCAGCATTTAAGAAATATATTGTTATGCAGTCATCCAGACGCTACGTCAGCATTTTCTCGCAAAACAACTAACTCAAGTTGCAGAAAACGTTCTCACGTTGAGTAAGCAAATAAAAATTATTTATAGGGGGAAACTCACAACAAATGTCGAAGTTGGAGTTTAACCGTGTCAGAACAATATCATTAAGCTTCATATCACTAAGTTTCAGAATCACTAGCAATAAGTAAGAAAAACGTAAAATAAAAACTAAGTTTATAAGATCTAAAAGACAATCTTTCAATCATCTCGCTTTTGCTGTGTGTGTGTTTACAAAACTCTTGGGAAGTAAAATTGACTTTTGTGGGAAGTAAAATCGACGGACGACTTAAAAGTCTATAACTAACTTTAAACCATCTAAAGCTTCAAAGTAGCAAAAGGAAACACCAGAAGCCCAAATCCCATGCGATAATCTGGCCTGACGTGAAAAAAAGGAATCGGAAACAAAAACAAATTATATAGTTGTGCTCCAAGGCATAACAATATACATGTGTCGCGGTGCACGGCTTATATTTAAATCAAACACATTTTTTAAGAGCAACTTCATTTATTGCAATTCACTTAGCGAAGAAGCGCGTTAAAAACAATTTGTTTATTCCCGTGTCTATCACCGACTGACTCTTGCAAATCTCCAACATAACTCCTTCGTTCTAATGTATTTGCTCTATGTGACATATAACAAACGACAGTTATATTGCGGAATGTTATGTATAGAAAAAACAACAGCCAGTCGCCTAAAAAAAAAACTAATACAAACAATGTACCAATACATTATTGTATGTAATTGAGTTCACGGGTCGAAATTACCCTTTGTTATTGCCGACGTCTAGTTTGGCAATCTTGACGGATGGTCTTTTGAATATTCCACTTTGCGTTTGGACCGTGACTTGACGTACCTGTCCGTTCTTCACTTTTATGGTATTAGTTATTTTTCCTTTCGGCCAGCAATGTCTAGGTAAGTTTTCATCGACGATGATGACAATGTCTCCGGCCTGTAACGGTGGTGTTTTTTGGAACCATTTGCTTCTTTTGGTCAGTGCTTGTAGGTACTCCTTTATCCATCGACGCCAGAATTGGTCCGAAAAGTGTTGGGTTTATCGCGATCGTAGGCGTAAGTCACTGACTTCGCTGTTTATTGGCTTGTGGCCACTTGATGAGCCTAATAGCAGGTGATTCGGTGTAAGTGCCTCGTCGCGCATGATTCTAGAGAATCGAATGTTAGTGGTCGAGAGTTGACTATAAATTCGACTTCTTCCATGGCGCTTTTCAGGGTCTCATCATTGAAATTGTTATTAGGACATATGTGGTACAATGTGGTTTGTACAGATCGAACGAGTCTTTCCCATGCCCCACCCATGTGGGGAGCTGCAGGTGGATTACATTTTGACTTAATGCCATCAAACTTCGTAGAAGCACACTCTAAATTGAGTTTTGCTTGTTCACTCCCAAATATTTTTGCTGTCGCGGTACAGTTGGTGCCATTATCGGTGTATATCTCACGTGGAGTTCCTCTTCGGGCCATGAAATTGTTGATACTCATAACACAAGAACTGGTGTCGTGACTGTAGGCGATTTCAACATGTATGGTGCGTATGGTAAGGCTGGTAAAGAGAACCCCCCACCTTTTCTCTTTTCTTCTATACACGGTGACGTACAATGGCTCGAAAGAGTCTAGTCCGACGTACGTGAATGGTCGCTCAAAGCTTACGAGTCTTGCTGGAGGCAGCGTAGACATTTGTGGCATTACTGGAACAGCAGATGCATTTTTACAGTGTTGACATGATCTTCGTACCCTTTTGTACAGAACTCGTAGTTTGGGTATATAATATTAACGTTTGATGTTGTTGATGACGGTCTCATGCGATACATGGTGAAATCTTTTGAGAGTGTAACGAACTAGCAGAAGTGTTACATGGTGCTTGGTAGGCAATATTATTGCATCGTGATGGTTAAGATGTGATGCTCGACCCATGGCTCTTAATAAGCCCTTGTCATCTAGAATGGCATTCAAAGATTGTAGTTTACTGTCTCTTGGAATATTATTACCCTTTTTTAAACAGCAGATTTCCTCTGAATATTCGCTTTCTTGAATCCATCGGAAGAGTGTCGACTTCGCGTGAAGTATCATTTCGTACGAAATAGCTTCTGGTGAAGGGTTTCCCGCAATTCGTGCTTCCAGCTTTCTCATGTAGAGTAGAAAGGTCGCTACTGCTCTATACAGCCGTCTCCAGTCTTGGAAGTTAACCGGCACTACCTTCTGTGTCTTTCCGATAAGAAATATGTGATGTCGCATTTCATCGTAGTTACATATGCCCATATCAGTGCAAGTTGGCCAATCCTCTTTGTCGTGTAGGAACTTGGGTCCTGAGAACCGCATTTGAACATCGCGTCTTGATGGCACCTTTGTTGCTAGATCTGCAGGGTTTGATTTTGAAGATACCCAGCGCTATTGCTTGTGTTTTCCAATATTTCTCCCACACGATGCATGACGAATTGTTGGAACTTATTTGGATCCATTCGGAGCCATTGCAAGACAGTTTTTGAATCCGACCAAAAAATGTTTGATGTGATTTTTGGTCTACGATTATTACTTATTTTATTAGCGAGCCTCACGCCCACGATTGCAGCTTGAAGCTCGAGTCTTGGTATAGACATTGGTTTAAACAGAGCCACTTTTGACTTTGCGGCCACCATTTTTACAGTACAATCTCCTTATTCGGTATCCCATTCGATCCCCGATCGCTAGACTTCTTGTAAAAGAATTTTAAGCTCAGTTGTGAAGCACAATAAAAAACCAAGGGGGTCGAAGATGGACATCAGCACTTGAAGTTGTTCCCTTTTTGTGGGGATAGCTTCCGTAAGAACATCACGTCGAAGTCTGGCGAGTCTGAAAATATAGACAAAGAAGTCTTTATTAGGGTCCCAATACATACCGAGAACCTTCTCTGTGGCTTCAAGGTCTTTAGGTGTTCGTTCTTCCGAAGAGTCCTGGTGTAGGTGGTCAATGACCATTTTACTGACCAGTTTCGAATATGAAATCCCGCAGCACTATGGATATGTTTAGCTTGAGTTGCCAGCTCGATCGCCTGGTGTTCGTTATCAACACTATCGATTAGGTCATCCACGTAATTGTACTGTTGTATGGCCTCCACGGCACGTGGATATTCATCTTTAAATGATTCAGCATTGTGATCGCGAATATAATGTGCTATACATGGTACACAGCATATGCCAAAGGTAAGAGCTCTCATCACATAAACACTTGGCTTGTTTACGTCATCCTTCTCGTCCCACCATAGAAATCTCTGGGCATGCATATCTTCCTTTATAACGTTGATCTGATGGAACATCTCCTCTATATCACCACAAATCGCAACCTTACACACACGGAAACTCAGCAACACGTCGACCAATGTTGTTATGAATATTGCTAAGTACCACACAGGATTAGTAGTTTGCTCGATTGCGTCGATGGTTAGTTTCTTTGCGTAATCCTTTTGCAGTAAATTATCCACTTCCTTTTGAAGTATATGCTTTAAATTGTTGTCTTTTTGAAATACAAGAGACGTTTAAGTGCGTTTTTGTAGCTTTCCGGAAGCTGGTGCAATCTATTTTTCCATATAACGCCCACTTCATAGCGTCCACCTTTCTCCTGGCATGTGGTCTCCAAGATTTCCATTGCATAGTGGTCCTCCGCTTAAGTTAATAACTTTCTTGATGACTCTTCTAAGTTAAAGTGTTGTTTTACCATTTGGTGTAACTCGTTGTATTTTTCTTCGCAGTCACATTGATGAATGTTGAGCCAATCACTTTGCCCGTAGCAGTCATTGGGCCCTTGAATTGCCCAGCCTAAGCGCGTCTTTGTAGCAATTGGTTGATTCCACGAACCTTCACGCAGTTTTAGGGGTACAACAAGCCTCCAATTGTTCGCACCAATTAATACCGTTGGCCTCACATTGAAATAAGACTTGATTGGAATGCCTGTCAGGTATTAGGTATACCTAAGAACCATGGCCTCCATATTCAGTGACTGCGTAGGTAAATTTAAGCCTTCCACCGTATGAACTCCATTAAGTACGAATTTGGCTCCACCTTCTGTATTTGAAATATTAATGGACGCCTTTATTGATGAGTCTTCTGCACGCGTAGTGTTTCCGGTGCACTTTAAACAAATTGGCTCTTCGATCCCCTCAGTACCAAGTAGATTAAAGACGTCTTTCTCAATTAATGTTACCCCTCGTCCAAAAGGGCGAACGTGTCTATGTATCCAATATCCTTCTGAAGACGTATAGGCAAGATTCTAAAAAGTGAATGTTGGTTACGATTCTCGGTGTAGTGCGAGTTTATGGATTCACTGCTGGCGTCAGGCATTTTGGTGTTATTTTGTTTTGGAGACGATGTTTCTTGTCCGTTCCGACACTTATGCAATAATTTATTATTTTTGGCTTGGCATCCATCAATTCCGCATGCATTGTTGATGAAATATTTTCGGCGGTGTTTGTTCAAACATTGGCGGCACAGATTGTGAGTTTTCACCAAATTCCACTTTTAGTTCAACGGAAGTGTTTAGGAACGCTTTAATCATTTTGCTAATTAATTTATCGATTTCTAAAAAGATGTTCTAATTAAATTTGATACTCATACTTTGTAATTTATAAATTGTTGCAGTCGCACTATATGTTCTGATATCCAAACATATTTGTATTTGCCAAACATTATATGTTTGACCTATATTTCTTAACGTTAGAATAATTCACTCAGACTAGTAACGTTACTCAAAGCTTTTCTATTGCCGTTTAGTTTTTTGGTACTTGCTCATGTTAAGATTTTGTAATCTCGGTCTTTTGGATTTCAGGCGCAGCACGGTAAAGACATTGGGAATAAAAATTATTATTTCGTCTAATTATACATATATTTTTTTGTTTTCTTCGTATCGTTCGTCCATTTGATTTTTTTTCATCCTCGATACACTTTCAGATTACTGAACATATTTTTTGGTCAAAAACGAGCCGGATCTATACTTGATTGCTTCGATTAAATCATTGTTTACTATTAAATCAATTTAATAACTAAAATTTGCATGTCTGCACGCCATATCATAATTATTATATATCAATCCATTATAATTATAATTGAGCTAATTACATTTTCTAAACTTACATACATATAAAGTGTAAACAATATAAGTTTGATACAAATCGAATCTACGCTTTGTACTAAAACTTCAGGACATTAAAAAAGTATTCATCGTAATTTCCATCGATATGAGCTCGACAGTTTCTCTTTCTGCGCTTCATATGACACGTGGTCATATCAAAGGTTCTATTACAAAGCTTTCAACTTATACAGAATTCATCAAAGAAACTACGTCGGTTGTAGAACTCGAGGTTAAATTAAATATAGCGGAGGATTTGTGGAACGAATTTAATGCTTCTCAAAACTTATTATATGAGTTCTCGAATGATCAAGGTTACACAGATCCCATACCCGACTTTGAAAGAGTTGAATCGACGGTTTTAATGCTAAAGTCATGCTTGCTATCGGCAATTAGGGAGCGCCAAGAAGTGGAAAGGAGTAAAGATGTCGTCAGTCGTTTAGCCGACCAACAGCAGATTTTAATTGAATCGCTTAATAAGTCAAATTCGGTTAAAGGCTTAGATTGTTTCCTCCCCTCGATTCATATCGAACCGTTCACTGGTAACTATCAGGACTGGCCAACTTTCCGTAATATGTTTGCGAGCGCAGTACATAACAGAACTAATCTGAGTCCTATAAAAAGTTTCACTTCTTAAAGTCTTGTCTTCTGAACGGAGCTCTTAGTCTTCTTAACGACTTAACAATTTGTGACGGAACATATGACCAGGCTTGGGAGAGATTGGAAAAACGTTTCGATAGACCTCGTTCTGTGATTAATGACTACATAAAAACATTCATGGAGCTTTCATCGGCACCTAATGCCAACGTTATGCATCTACGCAAAATAGCAGATGGAGCCGATGAGGTCATACGAGGATTAACTTCGATCAACTCGATCAATAGGGATCCATGGCTTATTTACGCCCTAATAAATAAGGTGGACCCTGACACTCGCCAGGCATGGTCCGAAGAAACTGTTCTGGAAGATTATCCAACTATTAATCAATTCATTGATTTCTTAGAACATCGTTGTGAGGCCTTAGAAAGTTGTAAACTTACCATTCGTGACACAAAATCTAGAAGCCAATCAGCCAGAAGTATGCATGCCTTTTCGTCCGTTGCTTGTCCTAAATGTAATTCTTCGCATGGTCTGTCTCAATGTTCAGATTTCTTAGGCATGACCGTACAATCCAGGAGAGAATTCGTGAAATCCAATTGAACTTGTTTCAACTGTTTGCGTACTGGTCATTCGTCTGCGCGTGGCAAGTCCAAATTTCGTTTCAGGACCTGCAACACTCGTCATCATAGTTTGGTTCACGATGATTCCGTAACCAGCAACCTCAACCCTTTGGCTAATTCATACATTACTCAAAACAACTTGGTCAATCCTAACACCGCTTCAACTTCGGGAGCAACAGATCTCGCCGTTAACAACCATTCGGCCAACATCGCACGTCACATACCACACACATTACTTCCTACAGCTATCGGAAAGGTATTAGATGTCAACGGTAGATTCCAACAGGTTCGCATCCTAATCGATTCAGGCTCGCAGGTTTCATTCGTGGCTGAGTCCTGTGTTCAAAAACTCGGACTCAAGCGAAGAAATGCTCGCATACCGATCAGCGGCATTGGGTCGAACAACGCCGGAAGTTCCAGAGGCCTCCTTTCGCTCAATATATCGTCACGCTGTGATCAATTTAGTATCCTGCTCGATACATATATTTCATCAAGCGTCACCTCAAATTTGCCAACTAACTCATTTAGCGTCGAAGATTGGGATCATTTGACTCAACTGGATCTAGCCGATCCTTTCTTCAATTAATCGAATTCTACTGATATCTTATTAGGAGCCGACAAGGCATGGGAAATTCTACAGGGAAGTGTGGTCCACAGTAATCATGGATATCCGATAGCAAAAAAAACCATCTTCGGTTGGGTGTTAGAGCTTATCATCCAAGGCTGAAACCCGTGTTTTCTCTCACCACTCGTGTTTAGACATCGATGCCATTTTACAATCATTTTGGACGATTAACGAAGTTTCCAAATCAACCTCGTCTATCGAAAATAAACAAATCGAGGAACACTTTCTTAGCACCCATCGTCGTAATGCAGAGGGAAAATATATCGTCGATCTGCCCTTCAAATACTCGCCATAGTTTTCCGACACTCTCATTGGATCTGTTTCACGCCTAAAAGCAATGGAGATAAGGACCCCTTACAAAACTACTCCAAATTCCTCGACGAGTATCTTGAACTAGGACATATGTCTCGTGTCCCTGCTGTGGAAATAGGAAATTCAAATGTATTCTACCTTCCCCATCACGCGGTTCTTAAACCAGACAGCGGCACCACGAAGTTACGTGTGGTCTTTGATGGTTCTTTCAAGGATACAGAGGGAAACTCGTTAAATGACTTGCTGCTGGTAGGCACCCCCAATTCAACGCAAACCGTTTTCGGTTTGTTTGAGATTTCGACGGCATCAGTATGTTTTCACCGCTGATATTATTAAAATGTTTCGCCAAACTCTTGTCTCGGAAAAGGACTGCGACTTTCAACGGATAGTGTGGCGAAAATCTCCTTCGGAACCACTACAACACTTTCAGCTTCGGACAGTTACGTACGGTACGTCGTGTGTGCCCTTTTTGTCAGTACGGGCATTGGAACAACTGGCCAGTGATTATAAAGACGAATTTCCAATCGCTTCTAAAATTGTGCTAAATGACTTTTATGTTGACGACGTTGTATCAGGTGGGGACTCTTTATCGGATGCTATTTTCAAAAAACAATCGTTGGGAGAACTCTTATCAAAGTGCGGTATGACGTTAAATAAATGGCAAAGTAATTGTGACCAACTTCTTGAACATTCAGACACTTTTTCCGATAAAGCCATCTCGTTAGATACTAGTGCAGACTCGTGGATAAAAGTGCTTGGCCGTCATTGGAATCCTAAGTGTGATATTTTTAGTTTTCACATAAACCCAATTTCGGACGAACCCATTACCAAACGTCAGATTCTTAAAGACGTGGCAAGTATATTCGACCCTCTTGGGTTTCTTGCTCCTTCGGTCGTACCACTGAAAATCGTCTTCCAAGAACTTTGGCACCTTAAACTCGATTGGGATGATGAAATCCCTCCTTCTATCGCTATGAAATGGAATCGGTTCCGCGAAGAGCTTTCAGTGTTTTCCAAAATCGAAATACCTCGAATCTTAGGCCTGCCACATTCCTCTTTACAAATACATGGTTTTTCTGATGCACCTGCATTGGCATATGCAGCAGTGATATACTCTCGTTATGAACTTCCAAATGGTACATTCAAAACAACTATCGTCGCCGCTAAGTCTCGCGTTGCCCCTTTAAAACAATTGAGTATCCCTCATTTAGAACTCTGCGCATCCCTTTTACTCGCGAGACTACTCGATGCCGTTCAAAAATCGCTTAACATAACATTCGCCAATGTCTTCGCGTGGTCGGACTCAAACGTGGTCCTATCGTGGCTATCGTCCCCTCCCAGGCGCTGGAATATATTCGTTGGAAATCGCACTTCGGAGATTCTCGATACAATCCCAAGAAATCGATGGTTTCACGTTCGATCTGAAAGCAATCCCGCCGATTGCGCCTCTCGCGGTATACTACGTTCACAACTTCTTTCTCACCCCATTTGGTGGACAGGTCCTACATGGCTGCAACAAGGATCAAACAGCTGGCCAATTCTAGATCAGCTTGCAGAAGACCCTAGCTGCTTTGACGAAGTAAGGAAACTTGCGCCTCAATCGCTCTTTGTGAGTTACGATGACCATCCTGTACTTCGGTGACTACATCAAAGCTCTTAACAGATCTTGTCCTCTTAACAAAAACGGCAAGATAATAAATTTATCTCCCTTTCTAGATTCTGAGAATATTCTACGCGTTGGAGGACGAATACAACAGGCCAACATTACATTCAACGTTAAACACCCTATCATCCTTCCCAAGGGTCATGCTATAACAAGGTTAATTGTCCTGGACGCGCACATACGTTTTTTGCATCCGGGAATATCAACTCTTTTTGCGCTACTTCGCCAAGAATTTTGGATAATCGGTTGTCGTAATATAATTCGCAAGATAACACATACCTGTATTCGGTGTTTTCGCCATCGAAAAGCTACCATTTCACAACTAATGAGTGACCTTCCTCCCCAACGAATACAACAAACTAGACCGTTTGCTCATTGCGGTTGTGACTATGCCGGGCCAATAGTGCTAAAAGTGAAATCGGGTCGCAAATCTGTGTTCTCTAAAGGCTATATCTCACTCTTTTTTTGCCTTCCGTCGTTTTGTCGCGCGTCGTGGTAAACCTTCACACCTCCTTTCGGAATAAGGCACAAATTTCTGCGGATCCAACTGTCAGAAATGTATGAACAAGTGATGTCTGAAAACCACAATTCCATCGTTGCAGAATCGCTACCTCGTGACGGAATTTCGTGGCACTTCATTCCTCCATCGGCACCACATTTCGACGGTTTGTGGGAGGCGGGCGTGAAGTCCGTAAAACAGCACCTTCGACGCGTCATAGGAACAGACACGTTTGAACAGCTTTATACATTGCTGACACAGATCGAAGCCGTTCTTAATTCGCGACCGTTATGCCAAATTTCCGATCACGACCTAGACCCATTAACACCTTCGAATTTATTTCTAGGTGAATCATATGCAGCCATTCCACAGCCGACGTTAGACATTCCATCAAACCGTTTATCCTGCTGGCAAAGTATACAGTCCACGGTCCAGCCAAACATAAAGATCAACGATCTGGTAGTTATGAAGGAGAGCGACCTACCCCCCGGTAAATGGGCAATGGGCAGGGTTATTAACACGCATCCCGGGAATGACGGCCTTGTTCGAGTCATCACTATACAAACTACAACTGGAAAGTTAATTCGACCCGTCCACAAGTTAGCAGTTCTACCTATAGGCTGAAACGTTGTTCAGGGGCGGCGGAATGTTTAGGAACGCTTTAATCATTTTGCTATTTAATTTATCGATTTCTAAAAAGATGTTCTAATTAAATTTGATACTCATACTTTGTAATTTATAAATTGTTGCAGTCGCACTATATGTTCTGAAATCCAAACATATTTGTATTTGCCAAACATTATATATTTGCCCTATATTTCTTAACGTTAGAGTAATTCACTCAAACTAATAACGTTGCTCAAAGCTTTTCTATTTTCGTTTATTTTTCACTTGCTCATGTATAAATATATTTCTTAACGTTAGAATAATTCCCTCAAACTAGTAAAGTTACTCAAAGCTTTTCTATTGCCGTTTATTTTTTTGGTACTTGCTCATGTTAGGATTTTGCAATCTCGGTCTTTTGGATTTCAGACGCAGCACGGTAAAGACATTGGAAATAAAAATTATTATTTCGTCTAATTATACATATGTATATTTTTTTGTTTTCTTCGTTCGTCCATTCGATTTTTTTTCATCCTCGATATCTTTCGGATTACTGAACAGGAAGATTTTTAAATACGCTACACACTGCCACTCTGTGATTACTACTGTCACACCCAAAGTACTTAATTTTGTCCTGTGGCTTGTCCTCCGTGTGAGAATTCACGTGTGCACTTCTTGTAACAGGGGCTATATACACGACGGTACTCGCTGCTTCAGCTATTTGGAATATCCAATCACGAAAACCTTTTACTATTGGAATTTGTTTGGCCTTCACATGCGTGGCCCAGTTAAATTTGTATTGGTTGGATAGTTTGTCTACCAATTCTTTTACTAACGTGGGGTTTTTTAAGTGTGCTTCCATTTTACATGCCTCCATGGTTGAGCATATGTTTTTAACGCACAGCGCAAATTCGATAATCAATTCCAATTTGTCCCTGGGTGGCGGAAGCTTCTTAGCCTTCTCTATAACTCGTTCTAGAATATGTTCCGGCCGGCCAAAGCACACCCGCTAGGTTTGTATAATCTCTGGTACCATGGTGGACATTATTAATTTGGTTCTTACGAGCTCTTAAGCTCGTCATTTAAGACACGCCTGTAACCGCACCAAGTTTTCCGCATTCGTAAAGCCGGCTACCGCGGTGCTTGTTCGAAGCTGCTGATAAACAACGGCCAGTCTTCTGGGTCGTCGTGAAAGTGCGGCAAATCTTTTGGTATAGCTTGCCTAGCCACTAGCTGAGACGGTTCACTAAATGAATTCCAGTGTGGCGACATATTGCCGACAGATACTTGATGCGTTTGCTTATTGCTCAACTGTGAGAGAACTTGATTTCTTTCCAAGAACTCCTGTTCAAGACGCCGTTGTTCCTTAAGCATTCTAAGTTGTAGGTCCATATGTGAAGGGAAGCCCTCGATTTGCTTCTGAGTTGTTGTTGAGAAGGGGAATGACGTTGTATATGTAGCTGTAGCGATCGATGGTGACGATGTCTGCGTGTGTGTTGGTGGCCTTGCAAAACACCGTTTTTTCTTTACTGCCGCAGAACTGCTTCCATGTGTATAGTTGCTTGCTGATATATATGTCGGCACACTTATTCCAACTCCAGGTATTTCCGTGAGTTGTTGTTTCCAAGTAATTCCTGCCGCGTTTGTACTTGCCGTGATGCGTCACATTGTCACATTGCGTTCGCTATCCACTTCACTGCACCTCTTGCAGAGCTGCCGTTTAGCCGACTCTCTGTCTTCGGACATATTGCAGTACTCCTTTGCACTTATTTCGAACAGTATCCCGGTAAATTACGTACAAATATTGTTTTTAAAGAATGTCGCGGTGCACGGCTTATATTTAAATCAAACACATTTTTTAAGAGCAACTTCATTTATTGCAATTCACTTAGCGAAGAAGCGCACCGACTGACTCTTGCAAAATCTCCAACATAACTCCTTCGTTCAAATGTATTTGCTCTACGTGACATATAACAAAGTACAGTTATATTGTGGAATGTTATGTATAGAGAAAACAACAGCCAGTCGCCTAAAAAAAAAACCAATGCAAACAATGTACGTACCAATACACTATTGTATGTTACTTGCAACAACATGTGTTAGTATATACAAAGGTATATACTAATCTATTTATATTTTTGATATAATGTATATGTGTGTATGTGTGTGTTGTGTATGTAGGTTAGGTGGACTAAGGTTTATTTTAAGGTAGATATTAATTTTTTATAAAATATAACAACTGTCCATATTTTGTTAAGACATTGTTTTTTCTGAGCCTTAAGAAAACAAAATAAATATTTATAAATAAAATGTAAGTAAAGTTGAAAGACATAGATATAAGAATTTAGAGTAGCTTAGAGTGCCTGTGTGGGGCCAGTAAGTTAGTATAAGATTGTTAAGTAATTTTAAGCTGGCATTTAAGCATTTTTTGTTAGTATGTAAGAGTTAATGATTAAGAAAATAAAATCGTGAAAAGGAACTTTATAATATACAGGGTTTTAATTTTCATGCTAAGTGCAATGATACATATGCAGCAGGAAGAGTTGCTGTGTTTGTAAACGATTACTTAGAGTATGAGTACTACAGTTGCAATCTAATAAGTGCGGATGTAATTAAAGTTTCTTGCACAATTGATAAAAAAAAAAAAATATTTTTATGTGCGTTTATAGGTTGCACGAAAAGAGTAAGGTCGTTTTTGTCGAAGAACTGAGTTGTTTATTGGTGCTAAAAAAGTAAAAAACTTATTTATCTTGGGAAATATTAATTTAGATATCCTAAGTGAATTACCGATAGTGCATGAATATCTAGCCGTAATATCGGCAAATGGGATGTACTCATGTATTGATAAACGAACTCGAATTACATACTTTTCTCAAACGTGCATTGATCATATATTTGGTAGTCTTGATCGTTATCCAAATTGTTCGCTTGTCAGTTCGAGCTCGAGCTACAAGATTCCTGATCATTGTATGACAGGTCTCTTTTTGAATTTTAACAGCCAAATACTATAAAGAAATCAAATAATTTATCACACGATAAATCTGTAATTAATTACGATCGACTTATTATTATTTTTTTATAATTTACGCGAGCCTAAGGGGTTAGATACCCTTTTACTGTTGCCAGGGCGCGGGTGGAAAGCTAGAAGGAGGAGAAAGGAAAATTGTTTTTGTAGTGGTTTTGAAACTCAGGTGTGTTTGGTTTCGATATTTGATCTCCATGGGTGGGAGTCCGAATAGGACGGAGAGATTTTTCTTCACTCAGAGTGATTCGAGGTATAATTCACAGTATTTTTTTCTGTGCTTGAAACTCTACAACAGCCAAATCTACGTGTCAGTGTTATGCCTTCACACGCAGAATTTTTCTGTCTGAGTTCCAATTACACAAATGAAAAACTGACTTGCCTTAGGCAGGACTCGAACCTGGACCCTCCGAGTGAGAAGCGATTGCTAGTACCACTACACCACGGCCACCCACGTGTTTAATCCACGAAAATTGGGTAGCCGTATACCGTGAAGGAGACCCGTCTATAGCCTTTAATAACTTTTCCAATATTTTAGAAGGTCGTGTCGCAACATGTTCTCGGATAAGTTCAAGAAGAAATAATAAATTAAAGAGACTTAAACCCTGGATGTCGGCAACTTTAGTAAGAAAGGTTAATTATAAAAATAAATTAGGCATCAAATGCAAAAAATATCCCAATAATGCTCATCTTCGTAATCTCTATGAAAAAATCTGACAAGTTATTGCTGATGTTCACACTTTTAAAGAAAATTATTATATCAATAAATTTCAATTAGCCAAAGGCAATATTAAAAAAGAATGGACAATTGTGAACGATCTACTCAACAAAAAAGTATCGCCGAATAACACAACCTGCGTAAATTATAATGGTAGGGTCATCTCTGCAATCGTTGAGATGGCTGATGCGTTCAATATCTTCTTTGCAAGTGTGGCTTCAAATACACTTTCTGATGCAGGCTTTGATCCATCTGTCGTAGCTACTCATGCTGCTTAATCGGGGAAATCACCCACCTGCATACTTTTGCTTTTGATCCTAAAGGATATTGAATTGTTTAGAACCATTAAGTTATTAAAAAAATCTTGTTCGGCAACGAATTGCATTTTTTCGAATGATCTTATTAAGAGAATCTCATTCTTTATTGTTGATGTGTTATCACATGTTTATAATAAAGGTATTTACTGTGTTATTTTTCCAGACGGCTTAAAAGTTGCTGAGGTGGTACCTAAGTATCTTTAAAAAGAGGGAAAGAAACAATTTAAATAATTGCAGGCTTATCTCTCTTCTTCCCGCTCTTTCGAAAATTTTTGAGAAAGTGATTAAAAGTAGAATCGTTTCTTTCTAGAGCACAATTCTGTTTTTAGTCCAAATCAATATGGGTGCAGAGCTGGCAGATCAACCGAGAATGCACTCTTAAAATTTTTAATTATAGTTACGAAAGCCTTAATAACAAAAAGAATACTGCTGCACTTTTTATAGATATAACCAAGGCATTTGATATTGTGGACCATAAGTTGATAATAACAAAACTAGGAAACGCTGGTTTTAAAGGTTTTATGCTCAATTGGTTCTCAATTGGTTAATAACAGGAAACAAGTAGTTAAGCTGGAAGGTAAACTTAGAAATAGCCTGAATATTGATATAGGTGTTCCACAGGGCTTGGTGTTCGGTTCAATCTTTAATCAACAATTGAAAGGACTACAAGCCGGGTTTGCAGATGACATAGCTTGTTCATATTCAAATGCTTCCACCTTGGAATTTTTTGCGGATATAAATCATGACCTAGAAAAACTTAGACATTGGTTCAGCAATCATAAGCTAGTCATAAGTGATAAAACCAAAATTATGATTTTTAGCCTATCATCTAATATTATGCAACTCCCTAAAATAACTTATCACAGTACATATTGTAAACATGTGCTGGTTAGTTCCAATACTTGTGGCAAAACTAATACAGAAAAAACATTTAATTCAGATCTTAGCTGCTCATCGAAATGTTTTCTAATTGAGAGGGTACCTATATTTAAGTATCTAGGACTCGAGTTTTATGACAAATTAAATTGGAAGAGTGCGCATACTTCCTTACTTAGAAAGTATCTGTTAAGAACTACCAGTATAATTTCATCTAAGACTGTTTTGCTCTCGTAAACTCTTAGAAACAATTTATTACAGCCTAGTACAATCAAAGGTGCAATATGGTCTAGTTTTTTGGGTGGAACATATTGCAACAAAATCCAACCTTTGCTAGTGGTGCAAACACATATTCTAAGAATCATTTGTAGAAAACGACGTCTAGAAAACATTTCCTTGCTTTTTGCAACTCTTTAATACTTCCTATCAAACATCTCTACTTTTACAAAGTGCTTAAAATATTTTACATAAGGAGTGGTATTCGTTAAATCGTAGTCCCGTAACCGTTCATGGGATTCGAAGAAACGCAAGAAATGCACGGGTGGACGTCTAACTTCTACTTCCTGCTGCCGGGCCAGATTTATTCTTCCGATGTACTGGAGTTTGTGACTACCCCGATAATTTACGGTGTGTCCCGTGTTCCTACATAAAGCACAAGAGATTTGGCTATTTTCAGACGCTCCGTCCCAACCCAGAGCGCATACCTCCGACTTGTGGTTCTTTCCGCACCTCACGTATCGAGGCTGCATTTCGCAGTTCGACGCGGCATGCCCGAACCTTTGGCAGCGAACACATTGTAAAATGTTTTCGCTCCCCTTTAATTTTTCCCAGTGTACAACCTGGTAGTCTTTGACTTTAATACTCCTTAGAACGTCCAGATTGCTGGAGGACTTAGCTGGACCAAGAAAATCGGCAGTTGCTGCCTCTCTCTTTTGGCTCTGGCTGTGGTGAAACGCTTGACCTCCACGAATTGGAGCCCTTCGCACTTCTTATCTTTCAGCAGTCGACGGTTCTAATCCCCTCAGCAGTATTGTTTGCAGCTTGTCCCACTTCAGGGTGTAGGAGAAGAACTCCATCGTCGAATCCTTCAGTAAATTTTTGATTTTCTAATAGCACTCCACCGAATTGCAGTGGATTGCGTGTCTATCTAAAGATAACCTTTTTACAAAAGAATTGTTGCCTATGGCCGACTTACATAGTTCGATTGTTTCCTTGAACTCCATCTTGTAGGTATTTATGGGTGGAACTCTTTGCTTTGCAGTCTTGTCTTGTTTCTGCTGCTGTCGTTGCTGCTGCTATTGCTGCTGCTGCTTCTGTTGGTGTTGCTGTATTTGCTGCTGCTGCTTTTGTTTCTGGGACTTGTGTTGTTGTTTTGCTGCGGTTGTGATTTTTGTTGTTGTTGTTGTTGCTTTTGCTTCTGTTGTATCTGTACTTGTTTTGCCGTTGGTACATGTGCTGTTTTTTGTTGTTGCAGCGGCTGTTCTTTCTATTTAGCCTCGCTATTTGTGGGCTGTTCCTTAGAGCTCTGTAGTTGTTGTTGTAGCTCCTTTTGTCTTCTCGCCACTTGTTTGTGTCTAAAAGCCAGTACTTTTTACTGCAGCTCTTTAATGCTGCTATTTATTACATGTACTTCTTCCTCTTCATCCTCTGAATCAGTAGCCACCAGAGATTGGAAGGTATTCCTACCACCCATATAGCGGCCTTCTCCACCATCAAACACGTATGGGTCTTCGTCTTGGTCTGATTCAGCTGCCGCCTTTGTTGGCGTTGTTTGCGCCCCTTCCCTTACTTTACCTGGCAGCATTTCAGTAGAAGTTGTTAAGGAGGGGCGCTTTACAAGATTCGGAGTTGGATTCGGCCTCCTCCGATGACATCATGTCATCTGCTGGTCCCGCTATTGGAGTAGTGGACCGCTTGCTATCACTCATCGTACGATCGCTCTTTCGTAATTTATTTGACTGTGTTTTAAACTTTTAAAAATAAAACGTCAATGTAATTTTTTCGGGAATCGAACCCACGATCTCTGCTTTATCGGCCGACACCACTCCCAGTTCAGTTTTTCTGCTTATATGCATTTTTATTGATATTACTTAATTTACTCTTACATGCTAGATAGAAAACGCTTAAAAATCAGCTTAAATAACTTAAAATTATCTTAAACTAACTTACTGCCCCCATGCGGGCACTCTATGTTAAACATAATACTTAAATATTATGTCTTTCGACGTTTAAGACGGATTTTATTCTTATTCTACAGTGACTTAACTACAGCTTAATCTAAGAAAACATGTTTAAAAACTTAGTACATGGACTATTTTAATTTTATTATAAAACTTAAAACTAAAAGCATACATACTACCTAAAACTAAATCTTAATCTAGTTAACTTACTTACATCTACGTGCATATATATACATAATATGCATATACTTAATACATAAATATATGCATATATAAATATATATATTTTTTTTTATAATTTTTTTTGTCATTTTATATTTTTATTTTTTTTGTTTTTATATATTTTTTTTTCTTAAAATCTAACTTAAAGCACCTGGAACCTACGTACTACACGGCTGTATACTCTTTTGAAATGCAGTCCTTTTCTTAGAAAGATCGCAACGCCTCCTCTCTTAGTGGAGTTGGGTCGGTTTCTCCGCACTATTTTATATCTTTTGTGCCTCATTTTGTGCCTTTTGGTAAACTTAGTTTCGCTACCAAGAGCACATCAGGGGCTTGGTCTTTAAGCACCTTAAACAGTGTGGCTCTTCGTTCGAAAATAATCAGTGAATTGATATTCAGTGCAAGGACCTACAAGGTTTGCTCCGCCATGTACGTACCCATTACGACTGGAGGTGCGTTAGGCCCGGCAGCAGCGCGTATATTTGATTTACCCGCTTAGCCTGTTCCTGTATTTGATGCTGAAGCTGAGCCATCTGCTCCTGAGAGAGCAAGATAGCCAGCATGTCAGGTACAGGTTCCGGTGCTCTAGGCGAATATAAATATATCACTATTTGAATAGCGGTCCGCTCACTTTCACTCATTGCCTGGTGTTCACTTTGTTATTGTATTTTTTTTACTTTTAAAAATGAATATAAAAAGGACGATGTGTCTCAGGGATCCAACCCACGACCTCTGTTTTATCGCAGATCCCACTACCACTGGGCCACCGAAGCACTTGGCAAAAATGTTTCTAACTGTTTCACTTTAGTAGAAGCCGAGACACGTTTATTCTCCACGGAGATCTATGAACGACTGAATCGACGCCGCTCATTTCATTTTTTTTTTAATTTTATATGCATTTTTATTATTTTGAATTCATTAGCACTTATACGCTATACAAAAAACGCTTAAAAATTTGCTTAAGTAACTTACAAATAATCTTATTCTTTCTAATTAGCCCCATGCGGGCACTCTAAGTTAATCATAATACTTAATATATGTCTTTCGACGTTTCTTACAGACTATTTTTATTTTTGTTTTTACATTTATTAAAACTAAAACTAAGAAAATAAACTTTAAGAAGGAAAACTTAGTGTATGGACTTTTGTTATAATATAAAACTTAAAACTAGACCTATAAACTACCTAAAACTAAATCTTAACCTACTTAATACTACTTAAACTATCGAATCGGCGCCGCTAACCGCTTCGCTATGGAGCAGATAACAAAGTGCGACCAGTTACCTTTGGTACGAAAACTGTATCACTATCTTTTTCACTCTAGGAAAAGGCGAAACACGTCTATTATCTGCGGAGATCTGCGAACGACTGAGCAATCTACCTGTTTTGATGCATGTCAGCTAATTTCTCGTCAGTCGTTCACTGACTTTCTTAGAGTTAATTGGATCTGTTGTGAAAATGAGGTCTAATTGCCTGTCCATATAATTAGATATGCCACTGACTTGGCATAGACTTGAGTCTGTTAAGCGATCTAAGAAGAGACATTCCTTAGCTGAGTTGCCATTTGAAGCGATAAAAAACGATTGATGATCTGATGGAGTCCACTGTAGCTGAGGAAGATTAAAGTCGCCGAAAATAAGGATATCATCAATAGGGTCTGACAGGTCAATTAAATGATCGATCGCATCAATAACAAATTGGTAAGATTCCATAGGTTGTGCTGGTAGGATGTAGCAACATTAACGTAAAGGGACTTGAGAGGCAGTGATATTTTTATTGCGACAAAGTCGGCTTTAGAGGATGAAGAAGTTGTAATGGGAGAAGAGTTAAGGCTGTTGTCCATCGCCAGTAGGACGCCTCGACAGGGGGAATCTTTATTTGTGCGGGTAGGATCGTCGTCGCGTAAAACATTAAAAGTAGGTGGGAACAATTCCTGATTCTTTATGTCGGGAATCAAATTGGTTTCGGTCAAGGCGTAAATATCAACGGGAAGAGCATGCGATTGACGTAAGACAGCATTAGTTTTAGAGCGAAGCCCTCTTACATTCTGGTAGTAAAATGTAAGAGGGATGTTGTGGGGTGCAGGTGTGAGGCAGGATGGTTTAAAGGCTGGCAAGGGAGGCACGTTATGGACGAAAAAATTTGTCGTGGTCGGCTCGGCTTTGCTGTAGGTGTGATACTCGTTTAGAGTGAACATAATTGCCGAATGCAGCAGGGTCGTCTGCTACTTTCTGAGGGGACATGCTAAAAATCTCGTGGTACCTGACATAAAGGTTCCTGAGACTGATAGGTTCTGTAGGGAGGCCTTCCTGCTGGATGGAAACCCTGGCGCTGGTTTTGGTTTTCCCTTCGTAGCAGATCGAGTCCGATTTGTCATGTAGATAGGCAAGAAAGAGACGAATGTTTTCATATATCTTTCTTTCTCTGAGCCTAGAGAGAGCATATCGACTTTCTGTAGTGCCATTGGTTTGCTGTGTTAGTTTAACAGTGGGGGGAAAAAGGGGATCAAGAATAGGAGCATTGGAGGAGGGAGATAGAGGTAAATGATTGGATATGGAGTTGGACGAGGGATGAGATGTGGGGTTTAGGGTATGGGAGTTAATGAAATTAGGGTACTTAGCTCCAGTTTTAAGGTCGAATTTGGGAATTGAGTTGCTAGCTGGGTTTGGTGGCGTAGAAGGTTGAGAAGGAATAATATGGGTGGTTGGGGTTAAGTTGAAAGAGACGCGTTGGCGCGGGGGCTTCGGTAGAACGGGGGGAATTGGGGATTAGAAGATTGGTGTGTAAGGGCTTTGTGTCGGATAAGTGAGGAGGGAGGACTAAAATTGAGGAATAAGTTTGTTTTGAAGCTCCAGTTGGGATCGAGATTAGAGCTTCGTTTTTTGGTAGCATGTTTTTGATTTGGAAGGGAGTTGGAGATGGGTCTTTTTTTAAGTTTATTGTTAAAATTACGATTATTTTTAAAACTCTCGAGATGTGCGTTTTCTCGTTCCTCAGAGCATTTAGTAATTCTTATCTTCCGAGGTTTAGTTGCCTTACCAGGAGGAGTAGGGAACAACCACGAATATTTGGTTGGGATGTTGACTTTCAAGCTGCAAGAACTGTTGGAGTCAGAGGGAGAAATTATCTGGCACTCGCTAATGGTGATAGCATAACTTCGGTGAAATAAATTCCGCACCCAAGAAACATCAGCGTGTTGAGGAGCCCCTTCAACGAAGAATGCCATATGGTTTCCCTGTTTCAGCTTTTCGAGTCTGTTTTTCCATTCGGAGGGGGTCCATGAAGGTCCAAATTGTTTGAACAGTTTGCGTGGAGCAGCGACGGGCGGGATTCTAGTTGGTAAAGGGAAAACGGTTTCGGTTTCCGTTGTTAGGGTTGTGGGAGATGATGGCAAATGAGACTCCGTGTCTACTAATTATGAATTGAGACATTGTACGGGAAACTAGCCTGGAACTGAATTTGATAGATCCATCGATTTTGTGGGAAGCCAATCTCACTTCTTTATCGATTTCGGCAACGATCAACCGAGTTGCTATGAGTTTCTCGCTAACGTCAATCATTTTTAGGGTCAGGTCATCGAGCGTAGAATCTGATGGATGCGGGGTGTGATATGTTGTTTTGAAGGAATTTTGATGTAAGTCGAGATCAATACGGAGAAGGTTGATAGAGTCGTTTATGTGTGTGAGTTCGTTGGATTTAAGGAGGTTGGCAAAATTTGATTTTGATAAAAGCTTTAATTCCGTCGAAGTGATATTTGATTTTCGACATTTGGTTTTGGATTGCTGCCGGTTGCTTTTCGATCATTCTTCCTGTGGACTTGTAAGCTTCCACATTACTGTCAGTGCAGTTTATTGAGTCCTCAATCTTTTCTATTCTGTCCAAAATAGTTCTGCTAATATGACCATTCTCGGTTAGCATCGCATTAATAGACTCGTTGTTGCATTTAATTGCCAGCATAACGTGAGCCAAGGTGATCTCTTTACACTCGTCGCAGTAAAAATTGAAGAGACTGCAATACTCCTTGAGGTAGGTTATGGATCTCCGGGTAAGTCCGATGCATATGGCATGGAATGATTTTCCACAGTGACCATTGCATGCTACGCATTCGGCGATGGGGTCAACAATTGAGCACAAAATACTAGCACAGTACATTTCCATTATTTGTTTATTGAGGTAAATTTTTGTTTCGATTTTTTTTTGTTTTGTTTTTGTTTTTGTTTTCTTTTGGGGTCAAAACTGGCACAGTTGAGTTTGAGGAATCGGCAGACGAAACTAGGTCGACGAACAACGACGGTAGATATACTGAGTCGGCAGTTTCTGGGACTTTGAAAAAAAGTGGAAAATATTAACTGAGAAAAATAAAAGCACGTCCGTACAGGTTGACAATTGCAATCACAATTGCAAATCCCTTACAAGGCACGGGAAATGGTTTTAGTAGTTTTACAGCGTCCTGTAAGTGTCCCTCCGCAAAACTGCAAAAATTCAAAAAGGCCCACTGAACACGGAGCACAGAGCACCAGCGCTGATCGAATGACCCTCTAAAGCACGAAACAGCACCACAGCCAGCAAAAGTAAAAGAAAAATCATTTACCATGAATTTCGCGTACAGCCCGACTGTTGCTTTCGTTGTACAACTTCCATACTTTTGATCTGGATCGGAGCATAGAGCACCCAGCGTAGATCGAGGGACCCCCCAAAACATGAAATAGCACCACAGCCAGCTGAAATAAAAGAAAAATCAATTAACGTAAATTTCGGGTAAAACCCAACTGTTGTTTTCGTTGTACAACTGCCTTACTTTTGATCTGGTCTTCACCAGATCTTTATACGAGTACAAAAGCTAGTTAAGATGTTTTAAGAAATTGTTAGCAAGCGATTTTGTTGCCGGTCATTTGTTGCTATGCTGTTAAGATTTTTGTTGCTGACTCTTTGTTGAGTTTTTTTTTTGCGATATTCGGATGTTGAAAACTTTATGGATGCCGTTGATCGAGCAGAGTTTAGAACCGGTTAGAAAAGTTGCAGAATACTAGAGCGGAGGTAGAACTTATTGCTAACCATTAGTTTCCCATACCTACCGTCCCTCTCTAAACACTTCAGAGATAAAAACTGCGTATTATTCGAATAGAATTTGCAATTTAGTTTTTGTTCAAGGTTCAGTTCAAGAATCCTTTATTGTTCTGACATTTGAGATTATGTAATCTGGTGTTTACCTTGGATCTTAACGAAAGAGGTATTGCCAATGCAACATCCTACCTCAGATATCAAAGTGTTTATTAGTTTGATATCTTCCAAATACAACAAAGTTTAATAAATTCAAGAGAGAGGCTATTTCACATTATTTTAAAATATAGTCAATTAAATCCACGTGTTAAAATCCTAGTTGCACAATTAACAATTGCGCAATAAAAATGGTGACAAAACCCGTCTGCTGAATCTCGTCTGGGCCCCTCACCTCTTGCCGCTGTTTTTGTTTCTGAGTCGGTTTCATACAAGATGCCGATGGAATACTTTCAGCTACTTCTTCAAGAGGTTGATTAACAGAAGATTGAATCTAAATATGGAGCTGGTATTAAATGATTTGATTCCAATCAAATATGACCAATTCTGCACTTTTTCCAAAACCTTCCATGTTTTTTTTAAATCTCTCAACCACACGAGATCCCCCGACTGCAATTCATTTAATTCTTTTACCCATGCCTTCTATCATATTCGTTTTTGTACCTGCTTCTATACATTCTTCCTTCTTCCTTAGATTTCTTAAATCCGGCTTATCTGTTATATTTACATCAGACAGTGTGTCCCGTAGTCTTCTTCCAAAACTTAGTTCCGCTGGGCTGTATCCATTTGAAATGGGAGTGTTTATTATTTATTTATTACGCTAATAATGCTAGCTCAACGTTTTCTCTATTTAAAATATTTTTTGCTGTTTTTAAAGCAACTTCAGCTGCCCCGTTGGCTTATTGGAACTACGGGCTACTAGTGTTTACATACACTGATGCACCATTTTTTGGCGAATCGCCGAAACTCTGACGATTCTAAGTTGTGTCCCACTATCAGTATACAGTTTTTCTGGTATACCATAACGGGTAAACGTTTCTTTAAATTTGCTTATGACGTCAATCATGTGCATACGCGTCAACAATCCTATTTAAAAGTACCTTAAAAAGCAGTCGGTCATAACTATGAACCATTTTTTTCAGCTTGAACAAGTCCTTTGCAATTTTCTGCCATGGGTATTCTGGCAAATCGGATACCACTAGCGGCTCGTGTCTATTCGATGTTTGTTGTATACATGTTGGGCAACCTCTGACTCTCTCTTCAATATCGTTTGATAGTCCTTGCCACCACATGGTTTTTTGTGCTCATATCCCAGATTTCGTTATACCCAGATGTCCTTCGTGTATGTTAGCCAGCATTGTCTTTCTCATTCCTTACGGCGTGGAAGCCTTTCATTTCCGAATTTATTAATGCGTTAGATGGGCATTCTGGGCTAATATTCGATTTAATCTCTTGTATCCTTGCATCCGCAAGTTGTGCTTCAGTGACTTGAACAATGTTTCTATCCGTCGTGCTTATTTTAGGCTGAACTATCTGATGTATGTAGGCACTTATTTCTTCCTCCAATTCCTTTTCCTCAGACTGTGAAACGACTTTCACCGGCGTCTGAAGATAATTTTGATTTTATCTCCGTTAAAGCCTTTTCTTGTACACAGCCCCAGATGAAAGAGTTTTTCTTTTTAAGCAGGCTTGTGGTTGGTGGGCTTATTTTTGATGTATATTCCGATAAAGTTAACCATAGCCAAAAATCGCTGAACGTCTTTATCTATTGCTACCTCTCCCTCTGAAACAGTATGTCCCAAGTAATTAATTTTGGTTTTACCGAACTCCAACATTTCCCTGTTAAGCGTCAACCCATTTTCGCTGGTATTCCTCAATACTACTGCTACACACTCGTCATGTTCCTCAATATTTTCTCCCCAAACGAGAACATCGTCGATATAAATAACGCAATTTTTCATTCCTGCCAAAATTTTCGACATTTTTTTTTAAAGCTTCTAGAGCTGATGTGATCCCAAAAGGTAATCTTAGACATTTGTATCTACCGAATGGAGTTAAGAAGACAGTAAGTTCCTGCGATTCCCGTGATAGGGGTACTTGCCAAAACCCACTGTTTGCGTCGAGTTTTGTAAAGAATTTTGTCCGGTCAGTTGCTTAAGAGTGTGGTCTACCCCATATATTGGGTGAACCGCTCTTCTGACACATTTGTTTCACACATATCCTAATGTCGTTCTTCTTTGATACAATAACCCTCGGTGCACACCAATCCGGCGCATTTTCGATAATTTTTTCTAATTCCTTCTTAACTATCGGCAACAAATAGATAGGTACAGATCTAGGAGCGGAAAAAGCAAATGCCTTCGCATTTTCTCTCAATTAAATTTTGTACTCCTCTTTAAACGTCCCCAAACCCTCAAAAACTTCCTTAAAATCTTCGAAGGAATTCCTACACAAGACCTTAAACAATTTTTTAATTAATCCTATCTTTTCATTTCCCGGCTTTCCCAATAATGGCGTTAAAAATTAATGACTACATAGATCACCTCTTCAATCTCCTTTTCAGATTTTAACTTCACCTTAACCTTCCCTACTACGTTAATAGCTATACTAACACTATAATTTTACTCCAGTCCTTGCCATGCATATTTGTTTGCAATTCTTGATGGCCGCCCATGGTACTATTGTCGCGTCAGCAAACGTGTCCACCTTGAACTCCATTTTCACCCCATTTAGTGACATGTCAATAGCCCAGTCTTTTAAGACCGCATCAACCAAGTATTCCCCTCATCCTTCTCCTCGTCCACATCCTATTACACTTGTTGCAGATAGCACTTTTGGCTGGGCAATTATCATAGTTCTGTCACTCGTATCCGCATCGCATGCACTTGTTCTTTTCAGTTCTCCTGCTTTGTTTTTCTAGCTCCTTTTTTTGTCTGTCCCTTATATTATTTTGCTCTCTACGTTGTTCGATTTTGTATACATCTGATTGTTGTACTGCTGAAAGCTCTTTTTTCCTGTCCTTTTTTTTCATTTTTTTTACCTGTCATACTGGTGTTATGGCCTTTTCTAATGATAGACTAGAGTCCAGCTGTAACCTGTCGCTTAAACCTGTGTATTTCGTACCAATGATAAGAGTCAATAAGACCATATCATCATACAAACTTCACCAAGCACAGTATTTTGCCGGTGAATGCAACGCTGTGATGAATTCCTCCCCTGTCTTCTCGTCCTGTCTTTTTAAAAATTTCGCCCAAATATGATACTTCGTTTTGGTATAAAATAATGGTCAAACTTTTTTATACATTCCTCATAAGTATTAGGTCTGGGAATAAAAGACGCAAATAGGTCTTCGCCTTTTTCGCCCATGCAGTATTTCAAGATATTTACCTGTGATTTGTTGTCAGCCTCGTGTAATCCATTCCCGATTCGATATCTTTCCAAACGCTTGTTCCACCTTTCCCAATCTGAGGGCACAAAGAAAAAATTCTTCCGGGGGAGTTAGAGCCATCTGTTTTTGCATACTTGAGTTTGTAGGTAAATTTATCTTTGTAGCAGAATTACTTTTCTACGCTTCGTTCTTTGTCTCCATTGGCATTGCAGTCCATACGTGCCTTCCTTAGTTTTTTTTGTTGTCAGTGCACGAGTCCGTGGCTGCTAAGCACTTGTACGATATTACTGTTTTCTGGGTTATTTTTTAATACTTTCCTTTTCTTTAGCGGTCGGGGTTTCTTTAATTTTCACTCCAAATAGGTTAGAAGGTGTAAGGTTAGGTTTCCGCTGCCATCATGTTCAAGGTTCAGTTCAAGAATGTTCTGACATTTGAGATTACATGGTGTTTACATTGGATCTTAATGAAAGAGGTATTGCCAATGCCACAGTTTGATTAAGTTGAATCTTATTTAGCTGTTGATTGTTAGAATATTAAAGCCAATTGTACCAGCGATGTTTGCTGTTATGCTCGCTTGATTTTTTCAAACTTTTTTAATCTTCCTGTGGTTTTAGGAATGAAGCAGAAATTTCGTATGCACAAACTAGGTACAAAATTGAACTCGAATAGACAGAAGCCTTCAAGTGCTCACTATTGGGCCCACGTATTGCTTTGAATTAAAATATCACTGATTTATTTTTGTTTACAGCGCATAACGCTCAAGGGGGTTATATAATATATAGAGAGTGCATTTTATGTTTCTGATTCATTTTGTTTTGCAGTGATTTTATTTTGACTAGCATTAGTCGATAAGCATCTAATGCTGAAACAAGGCAATAAAGTTATAAAACCACTTTATTTTAATATTTGTTCAATTTTAAATACGGGACGAAAATTGGAAATATTTTCTTGATGATTATGATAAGCGAATCAAATCAACCATTAAGTATAAGACAATATTGATTTATTGCAAAAATGTACACACGCTGTGGGATAAAACAGTATGAATGTTTATGAACACTAACAAAGTGCACATGAACTGGAAATTTTCTTCGGATATTTATAATTAAACAATTATTTAAACAACTTCAACACGTAGTGGACGTTCCGGCATTAGGTGTGCTATAATAATATAAATTGTTATTGACCAGTTTCCACGGCTATCAATTTATTTAAACTGATAATCGAGAGTTAGGTTTAAAAGGCACTGTTGCAATGCATCAGCCCAATCGGAATAATGAGTTAAAAATTAAAAGAAAAATTGTTTTATAATTTGTTTCCCTTTGCTACATATGGGTGCGTTTGATATATAATGAGGAAACGGCGAAAGGGAATATACTGAACCAAATAATGTGTTTTAACATAAGGATCTTAAAACAAATCTTATACAGCGCCGATTCTATATAAAGGGTGTCCCCTAATTCATCAGCGATAATTTGAGAAATTTTTCCTGGGTACATTCTAAGAAAAAAATCGTTCTACAGTAAGGGTCTATCTCCAATATTGACATCACATATCGAGGATTTGAGGAAAAGCTTACTTTCTTATACCCTGACGCATGTTAATTGCTCAATTAATATTAGCGGCAGAAACTTCGTTGATGACTTTGTTTATAGAAGAGATACTACCCTTTATAACTGCATTTAAATAAAGTTGATATCTTGTTAGGGTTTTCAGATATCCAATTTTTAGGCCTGTTCCATTTTTCTTGCCCATGCTGATTTTTGACTTTGAGGTCGGTTTTTCCCAAAAAATGGGTAATAAACATAACGTTTAACTATTTTTTTCATATGAATGTAACAATAATAATAAAAAAGTCATCAGCAAGTTTGCAGAAAAACCCATAGATTTTATGATATTTGAGGGAACCTACAGCAGGTAAAAAAAGGAATTTATGGTTTTCTACCTACGTTTCTAACAACAGTTGGCTATAACAGTGGTTTTCCAAGAATTTAATAATTTAATAATTTTCAAATAATTTTTTTTAAATTCCATATCTATTAAAAAGTTTTAAAGAGTGCACCAAACAAAATTGGTCTAAAAGATTAGAAAATAAATTAATTGATCAGTATAATTTTTTACGCCAAGGTTAGAAACGCTAGTTGAAATGTCTGCACTTACAAAAGAAGAATACACAGACTTTATTGACGTTTATGAGCTGAGCACAGGAATTTCAACTAGAGCCCGACGAAGATACCATGAACTTTATCCTAACCGACGACTTCCTAGTGAAGGAGTATTTGAAAATACGTGTCGAAGGCTTCGAGAAACGGAATCAGTTTCAAATACACAACCTAACGCGAGAGCTCCACAAGTAAGAAGAATTTCGGCTGATTAAAAAATACTGGAAGCTATTACAACTGATCCGTCAATGAGCATCGGACGCTCAGCTTTGCAATTCAATGTTTCCAGACATAAAATTTCGAATGTACTGCATGGAGAAAATCTTCATCCATATCACCATACACCTGTACAAGAACTGCTTCCAAATGATTTGGAAATGAGATTTGAGTTTTCTAACTGGTTGCTCGAGCGGAGCTTGGATGCCAACGAGTTTATTAGCAGAATTCTTTGGATGGACTAATCTCAATTTACAAGATATGGGATCACACATTTTCACAATCTACATACATGGGCTGCGGACAATTTACATACAAGGAGACATAAATCATTTCAACACAAATTCAGCATCAATATGTGGGC
Source organism: Volucella bombylans (assembly GCA_949129095.1). Lineage (NCBI taxonomy): Eukaryota > Metazoa > Arthropoda > Insecta > Diptera > Syrphidae > Volucella > Volucella bombylans. The sequence continues at coordinate 13,660,611 of OX422145.1, read as the reverse complement.
AGGTTTACTTGGAAACGAGTTAATCGGCCACTTCAAACTACCACCTAGGCTGAATTCTACAAACTATCTGGAGTTTTTACTAAAAGATTTACCAGAACTATCGTCATATTTCCAACAGGATGGGGCACCAGCCCACTATGGTTTTGAGGTTAAGAATTGACTAGATGAAGGGTAGGAAGAAATGGACCAGACCAGTTCACTGGCCTGCAAGATCTCCTGACTTTACCGTATTGGATTTTTTTGTATGGGGAAGAATGAAATAACTTGTTTATTCAACCGAAAGAGCAACCTTAAGTGAATTGGAAGAGCGTATTCTCGAAGCGTCATCAAAAGTGAAGCAGCAGTTGGCATCAATAAACATTCGTAGTAAAATCCAAAAACGGGCTCTAGCATGAATACAAAACCAAAGAGGACACTTTGGGCATGTGTTATAAATGTTTTAATACACACATAAAATAAAAATTATCTAAAACCACACAAAATCATTTTTTATTCATAGCCATAAAACAAAAACAAAACCTTTTTGATAAATTTTACCTCCTGCAGGTTTTTCCAAGTATAATAAAATCTGTGGGCGTTCTTGATAATTTTTTTATTATTGTTACGTTCATAAGAAAAAAATAGAAAACGGTATGATAATTAGGCATTTTCTCGAGAAAAGTGACCTCAAAATCAAAAATTAGCGTAGGCAAGAAAAATGGAACAGGCTTAGAAATTGGATATCTGAAGACCCTAATAAAATATCAACTTTATTTAAATGCAGTTACAAAGGGTAGTATCTCTTCTAAGAACAGAGTCATCAGCAAAGTTTCTGCCATTAGTATTAACTGAGCAATTTCTGTTAACATGCGTCAGGGTATATCAAAGTAAGCCTTTCCTTAAACATTCGATAAGTGATGTCAGCATTAGAGATAGGCCCTTACTGTAGAAGGACGTTTTTCTTAGAATATACACAGGAATCATTTCCCAAATTATCGTTGACGAATTAGGGGACACCCTGTATAATAACTGGTGTCAAGGGAACTTCTTAGAGTTCACGGAAAGAAATGCCAAACTTACCCTAATAGTGATTTCCCTTCCAGCGAATAATTGTTGGCGCGGTTGACTCTTAAATCAAGAATCCAACATCGAATTTGTAAAAATTTAAATTCTTCATATCGCTTTCTTTCACATTCCTTACAGTTTTCATTTAAGCTCATAAATACATTGTAACAAAGAATATTTTTTCTAATAATACAAAAGTATTTTTTTAATATTAAAATTAATAATTTTATTATTTTAATTAAAATTAATTAATTTAAATTAATTCGTCCTTGTTTCTAGAAAAATAAGGGTTTTAACCAATATAACTGGGACTCAACTATAAAAGGAGCCATATTAAGTTCATTTTACTGGTGTTATGTTTTATCACAGGTAAAGTATTCAAAACATCTATAACAGGAATCCGTATTTAATCATGAATCCTTATTTTGAAGGTGGCGGGTGGAATTGCTACCCAATATTTTGGAACGAAAAAAGTATTTGGCTGGTCACAATTCGCAACAGGCGTTTGCAGTTTTCTTATTCCATATGCAGCTGATATCCATTATATTGCAGTTATATTTCTGCGTTCAGTACAGGGGTTTGCATCGGGCTTAACATGGCCAGCAATGTATGCGCTTGTTGGATTTTGGATACCGATTGCAGAACGTAGTCGATTCATGTCAAGTTTCCAAGGTTTTAGCATCGGCATTGGACTTACTTACCCTCTGTGTGGACTTATAATTGATCATTTTGGATGGCCTTATGTCTTTTACACAACAGGAAGTCTAGCAATGGTATGGTGTATAATCTGGTATTTTTTAGCGTTTAACAGCCCTAAAGAACATCCAAGAATTTCAACATCAGAACTTGAATACATTGAAGTTAATGTAAGTCATGAAGTAAAAGATTTTCAAGGCATGAAGGTCCCTTGGAAGAACATATTTACTTCGCTACCTGTTTGGGCTATTGGAATTACTACATTTGGACGAATTTGGGTTCACTACCAATTTATTTTGTCAGGACCAATATTTATGCAAAAAATCCTAAACTTTAGCTATCAATCAAATGGGTTGTTATCCGGGACTCCTTTTTTGTGTTCGTATATATCTTCAGTGTTTTTTTGTTACGCGGCAGACAAACTAGTTTCAAAACATGTAATGACCTTAACAAATGTCCGTAAAATGTTTACAGCTGCTTCACAAATTGTTCCCGGAATTCTTTTATTATTTATCGGTTATATTGAAAATATTGTTCTTGTATTGGTTGTGTGGTTTATAGCGGTTACATATGTAACAGCTTCCTATGCGGGAGCTATGGCAAGCATTGTAGATATTGCACCAAATTTGGCTGGGCCTGTGTTAGCATTTGCGCAAACGATTCATATGTCAGCTTCTTTTTTATCACCTGTGATAACTGGGCTTATTGTTATAAATGAGGTAAATCTTACAAAATAATTATAATTACAAAACTAAATCAATTCTATTATTTTATTAGAAATCAATAGATCAGTGGCGGCAAGTATTTGGGGTTTCGTGTATTATAGCCGTTTGTACTTATTTTATGTTCCAAATTTATGGCACTGCCGACATACAACCGTGGAATCGTGTACAAAAACAAGACTTCACTTCTGACGAAGAGGGCGAAATACTTAAAAAAACTGACAAACGCTCTACCGATGGTGATTAGCTTTAAAAACATATTTGATTTCATGGTAACATTTACTTTAATTAATGTTTTCGTGTCACGCTTTTTTCTATTTTTTTTTTGTATTTTTTGGAGGAAATAAATAAACTGTTTGTATACATTATTTAATAATGCCTAAAACAACCTTTCAATACAAATTTATTTAGGGAATAAAAAAACGACGAGATTTTTGCAGCAAGCAAGACTTTTTGCAGGAAACAATTCAACATTTCAAAGTAAGCCTTGTGCGAAAAGTGAAATTGGTTTTGTGATATTAGCAAAATAAAATAACAAAAACAAACAGCAAAATTATTTTAAATAATCAAGGTGTTGTTTAATATAACCAGGATGCAAATTGGGGACAGAATCTGATTGTAATTCTTAGTCCCATGCCATAAGGCCAAGTGAAGTAAAACCAAGTTTTAAAGAAAAGAAAAGCTTAAAAGTGCAGTTAGGTATGTATATAATCTTAAAAGACGTTAACCTTCTCCTTAGACGCTAAAACAATTCTTGGATATTTCGCACAACCCTCCCGCTCCAACATTTTAATTCAACCTTGATTAATATACTGGACATACGCATGCATCACATTTCAACAGTGTATTGTTTGATCACATGGCTAGTAATGAATGAATAAAAGTAGATTTTTTTAAAGTATGTTTTGATCTATTGTACATCAATCTGTTAATTTTATTTCTTTCATAGTAAATGAAATGAATGATGAATGAAAGAGCGATTCAACTTACTGAACACCTAAAGTTAACTAATTAAACTCGGCAAACTAAAGACTTTCTTGTAATCTACTGTACGAAATTTGATATTATTAATAGTATATAAATAAATAAAATGTTGTAAAGAAATGGAAATACGATGCCATAAACCTAGAAAAATGGAAATCCTTGCCACTCATACATCGGCCCAAAAAGCAAGCACGTAGGGCGCCAGGCTCACACAGTTAAGATTCTACAATAGCAAGTACTATTACAATATCTTCACAAAAGAGAAAACTATACGAGTATATGGTATTGTGCCCCAAAATCAGGTGGATTTAATTCAGAAGTCACATAAGTTGAAAGTTTACATTTATTGCCCTGAAACAAAGGAATTGGTAAACAACCTAATACGTATGTACGAGTAACGTACGTAAGGGGTATTTAAGAAGAGCTACATAATAGCTTTTGGACAGCAATGACAAGCAGTTAGTCGCGATTTCGTCTCCGTTATCTGGAGACATATGAGAAAAGGTATGAGTTGAATTGATTTAAAAACGTATATCTTGGTTATTGCCTGAAGTCTGAATTAGAAAAGTTTTATTAAGACAGCAAAATTTATTTCTAAACAATGGTTGTTTTTTCTTCAGGAGCTAAAATATATAGACTATCAGGGTTGCTGACTCAAGCGCACCATCAACACTAACAGATTTAAGTGTCTGTCCCAATGAACTGTTTACCGTCATGGGAAACGAAACGCCCATAGGAAACTGTACTCGTATGAATTTATTTGGAAAATTATTGGTAATGAGCGAAATACGTGGCATAAACACCATTTCACCTACACCAAAACCCGTAAGAATAACCACCTCAAGCTGATTTCTTTGCAATTCGATCATATTACGTCGTGTTCTGTTGCATAATTTAGGAGGATACAAGTTCCGAAAAGTATTATCGGGATACAGACTTTAAGTGTAATCCGATGAGCAGGAAACTCCTTGACGTTGAGAGAATTCACAAATACTACCGGATAATAAGTGGCATCATTTTGATCGACTACGGTGTTTGTCGACATGTATACAACTTCATTTCCTGCAATTTCGGATAAAATAATACCATTTATTTCAAAGGCTTTTTGGTTTTTAATGTCATAATAATTCATTTAAACATTAGGGAACTGCTTTGATGTGGTATCTGTGCAATATCCATGTACGTATGTACAACAAGTTACCCTAACGTGGAAATAATTTTGCCGAGGGTTTCTGACAATTTCACTTGATCATTCTCCTCCTAGAGTTCCTTCGTCAATTTTCAACAACGTATTAGGGAATTTTTGAATATGTGAAGTTTCGCCAAGCTTTTCTCTTATATCGACCGTCAGACGTAGTCGATGGACATCAAGCCAAAGAGAGGTTCGTTTCATTGAGGCATTTGCCTCGTCAATTCGGGTACACGAGTAACAACGGAGAGCGTTTTTCGAAAACCGACGAAAAGAGGACGTTGAGCTTACCCATAATCTTGTTATTTTAGTGGATGTCCTGCAAAGGTTGTACACACATCCCATAACATTACGGAGTAAATATTACTGAAACACTTTTTCCTTGTCATTATTGTAGGAAACCGCTCACACGCACATAGTGTGCGCTTTTTTGCCTCCAGAAAGAAATATGGCAGCGATCTATGCTACAGCCAGTGCTATATGTCTTTGTCTTCTCAGCTCCGCTTTTATAAGGAAAGTTTTTGGAATACTACGTTATAAAGGGTCCGCCATCTAACGTTTTTTTTTTCAACTAGTACTTATTTCGTGAATGGTAACACTTAGCTCATGTCTGATTTGACAGATAGTTTTATCCTTCCGCTGAACGAATATGGTTGTGTACACGCTTGAACAACGCTCAGAAATATTGCGACATTACTTTGAAAATCATGGTAATGTTGCAGAATGTGTGCTAAAATTGCGTACGGATTTTGGAAGAAGAGAAGCACCGCCAGCTCCGTATGTTCGTTATCTTGTGAAAAAAGTGAAAGAAACTGGCATCCTCATCGATAAACCAAAGCGTGAAAAGCCAAAAACAGTGCGTACACCCGAGAATATTGCTGCTGTGGCAGAAAGTGTGCGTGAAGCGCCATCAACATCAATTCACCGTCGTTCTCAAATTGAACATTTCGGAGACATCATTGAGACGAATTTTGCATAAAGACCTTGGCATGACCCCATACAAAGTCCAATTGGTTCAGGAGTTGAAGCCAACTGACCACCCAATGCGTTTTCGCTTCGCTAAGTGGGCCTGCGATCGACTTAGAGAAGATGCCGATTTTGCCAAAAAAATCATCTTTTCAGATGAAGCTCATTTTGATCTTGGCGGGTATGTAAACAAGCAAAATTGTCGCATTTGGGGGCACAGAAAACCCGCACGCATACATTGAAAAGCCGATACACCCAAAACGAGTCACTGTTTGGTGCGGATTTTGGTCCAGAGGCATAATTGGGCCATTTTTCTTCGAAAATGAGCAAGGAGTGGCCGTTACAGTCAATGGCGATCGTTATCGGGCCATGTTGAATAAATTTTTGTTCACAAAAATTGAAGAGGAGGATATTGGCAACATTTGGTTTCAACAGGACGGCGCTACGCGCCACACAGCCGAAGCTACACTCGATGTTTTGCGGCCTGTTTTTGAAGATCGCATTATCAGCCGCAGAGCTGATGTCGTTTGGCCACCTCGGAGCTGCGATTTGACACCGTTGGACTATTATTTGTGGGGTGCCGTAAAAGATAAGTGTTACGCCGACAAGCCAGAGACAATTGACGCTTTAAAGGACAATATTCGTGAAGCCATTGGTGAAATACAGCTGCACACAATCGATAATGTGCTTAAAAATTGGATTACGGCCAGCAGAGGCAGCCATTTGAATGAAATTATTTTCCATTAATAACCGGAAGGATAAAACTAATTATCTGTCAAATCAGACATGAGCTAGGTGTTACCATTCATGAAATAAGCACTAGTTGAAAAAGAAAACGTTAGATAGCGGACCCTTTATTATGTATGAATCTTAAAATGCAGTCATTAAAGATATTAGACATCGCTCCTGGGCTGTAATTCACTTCGGTGGCATACTCCCGAAAGTCCGTAATAACTTAATAGTTTACCACCGATGGAAAGAACAATATCTTAAAGTAAATAGAGACAAGGAACTATTTATAATGCGCTCGTAATTTTCAGTATCTTTTTTTCTATATTAGAACCTAAGGCCCGTAGGAATTCTTCTGATATATGATGCCGATTTTTCTCCGCTCACTCTACTTGATTCAAAATTCCACAATACACCAACATGACAGCAATCAAATGTCACATGCTACTGGGACTGTTGCTCGCGCAAACATCCGTAAGAATATCGTCCCAGTGTTGATCGCGGTCAAGTCAAATGACGATTTTCAAAACGCTCTCTCACGTTATAGGAATTAAAAGAAATCCACTGCCCATTTTCCAAGTGAGGGAGGAGAGTTTTACTTTATATATAGCCGGAACCATTTATTGGTATGAAAGTCAAAGGAACACCACTCAGGGTGGTGTTCATACAGGATGTCCCCTAATAATAAAGATAATTGGGAAATGATTTTTGGATATATTTTAAGAAAAAAATCGTTCTACAGTAAAGCCCAGTACTGTGTTCGATTCCACGTGAAATTTCCCGAAAAACTCCATATAAAAAAAACTGCTCGTGAAATAATTGTCAGAATTTCCAAATATTTCCGCCAAAGTATTACCCTGTTCCCTCTCATGAAATATTATCAACATAAATCTAAGCAGTCACCTGCAACATTTTTTCACGCCAATTTAAATGCCTGTGCCATTTAAATGGACGTGAAAAATGACAGATAAAAGAAAAGCGTCAAAGCTACGATATCTGACAGTATCTGAGCTGAAATCACAGAATTCCTTGATTTGTTTGTGTATTCTCTTGTATTTTTTTACTTGTTATATTTTTAACTTTCCGAAAAGACAGAATTGCCGTATGCAGAAATACCAAAAAGAAAATTAATATTCAGATGGTTTAATATAACCAGGATGAAAATTGGGGACAGAATCTGATTGTAATTCTTAGTCCCATGCCATAAGGCCAAGTGAAGTAAAACCAAGTTTTAAAGAAAAGAAAAGCTTAAAAGTGCAGTTAGGTATGTATATAATCTTAAAAGACGTTAACCTTCTCCTTAGACGCTAAAACAATTCTTGGATATTTCGCACAACCCTCCCGCTCCAACATTTTAATTCAACCTTGATTAATATACTGGACATACGCATGCATCACATTTCAACAGTGTATTGTTTGATCACATGGCTAGTAATGAATGAATAAAAGTAGATTTTTTTTAAGTATGTTTTGATCTATTGTACATCAATCTGTTAATTTTATTTCTTTCATAGTAAATGAAATGAATGATGAATGAAAGAGCGATTCAACTTACTGAACACCTAAAGTTAACTAATTAAACTCGGCAAACTAAAGACTTTCTTGTAATCTACTGTACGAAATTTGATATTATTAATAGTATATAAATAAATAAAATGTTGTAAAGAAATGGAAATACGATGCCATAAACCTAGAAAAATGGAAATCCTTGCCACTCATACATCGGCCCAAAAAGCAAGCACGTAGGGCGCCAGGCTCACACAGTTAAGATTCTACAATAGCAAGTACTATTACAATATCTTCACAAAAGAGAAAACTATACGAGTATATGGTATTGTGCCCCAAAATCAGGTGGATTTAATTCAGAAGTCACATAAGTTGAAAGTTTACATTTATTGCCCTGAAACAAAGGAATTGGTAAACAACCTAATACGTATGTACGAGTAACGTACGTAAGGGGTATTTAAGAAGAGCTACATAATAGCTTTTGGACAGCAATGACAAGCAGTTAGTCGCGATTTCGTCTCCGTTATCTGGAGACATATGAGAAAAGGTATGAGTTGAATTGATTTAAAAACGCATATCTTGGTTATTGCCTGAAGTCTGAATTAGAAAAGTTTTATTAAGACAGCAAAATTTATTTCTAAACAATGGTTGTTTTTTCTTCAGGAGCTAAAATATATAGACTATCAGGGTTGCTGACTCAAGCGCACCATCAACACTAACAGATTTAAGTGTCTGTCCCAATGAACTGTTTACCGTCATGGGAAACGAAACGCCCATAGGAAACTGTACTCGTATGAATTTATTTGGAAAATTATTGGTAATGAGCGAAATACGTGGCATAAACACCATTTCACCTACACCAAAACCCGTAAGAATAACCACCTCAAGCTGATTTCTTTGCAATTCGATCATATTACGTCGTGTTCTGTTGCATAATTTAGGAGGATACAAGTTCCGAAAAGTATTATCGGGATACAGACTTTAAGTGTAATCCGATGAGCGGGAAACTCCTTGACGTTGAGAGAATTCACAAATACTACCGGATAATAAGTGGCATCATTTTGATCGACTACGGTGTTTGTCGACATGTATACAACTTCATTTCCTGCAATTTCGGATAAAATAATACCATTTATTTCAAAGGCTTTTTGGTTTTTAATGTCATAATAATTCATTTAAACATTAGGGAACTGCTTTGATGTGGTATCTGTGCAATATCCATGTACGTATGTACAACAAGTTACCCTAACGTGGAAATAATTTTGCCGAGGGTTTCTGACAATTTCACTTGATCATTCTCCTCCTAGAGTTCCTTCGTCAATTTTCAACAACGTATTAGGGAATTTTTGAATATGTGAAGTTTCGCCAAGCTTTTCTCTTATATCGACCGTCAGACGTAGTCGATGGACATCAAGCCAAAGAGAGGTTCGTTTCATTGAGGCATTTGCCTCGTCAATTCGGGTACACGAGTAACAACGGAGAGCGTTTTTCAAAAACCGACGAAAAGAGGACTTTGAGCTTACCCATAATCTTGTTATTTTAGTGGATGTCCTGCAAAGGTTGTACACACATCCCATAACATTACGGAGTAAATATTACTGAAACACTTTTTCCTTGTCATTATTGTAGGAAACCGCTCACACGCACATAGTGTGCGCTTTTTTGCCTCCAGAAAGAAATATGGCAGCGATCTATGCTATAGCCAGTGCTATATGTCTTTGTCTTCTCAGCTCCGCTTTTGTAAGGAAAGTTTTTGGAATACTACGTTATAAAGGGTCCGCCATCTAACGTTTTTTTTTTCAAGTAGTACTTATTTCGTGAATGGTAACACTTAGCTCATGTCTGATTTGACAGATAATTAGTTTTATCCTTCCGCTGAACGAATATGGTTGTGTACACGCTTGAACAACGCTCAGAAATATTGCGACATTACTTTGAAAATCATGGTAATGTTGCAGAATGTGTGCTAAAATTGCGTACGGATTTTGGAAGAAGAGAAGCACCGTCAGCTCCGTATGTTCGTTATCTTGTGAAAAAAGTGAAAGAAACTGGCATCCTCATCGATAAACCAAAGCGTCAAAAGCCAAAAACAGTGCGTACACCCGAGAATATTGCTGCTGTGGCAGAAAGTGTGCGTGAAGCGCCATCAACATCAATTCACCGTCGTTCTCAAATTGAACATTTCGGAGACATCATTGAGACGAATTTTGCATAAAGACCTTGGCATGACCCCATACAAAGTCCAATTGGTTCAGGAGTTGAAGCCAACTGACCACCCAATGCGTTTTCGCTTCGCTAAGTGGGCCTGCGATCGACTTAGAGAAGATGCCGATTTTGCCAAAAAAATCATCTTTTCAGATGAAGCTCATTTTGATCTTGGCGGGTATGTAAACAAGCAAAATTGTCGCATTTGGGGGCACAGAAAACCCGCACGCATACATTGAAAAGCCGATACACCCAAAACGAGTCACTGTTTGGTGCGGATTTTGGTCCAGAGGCATAATTGGGCCATTTTTCTTCGAAAATGAGCAAGGAGTGGCCGTTACAGTCAATGGCGATCGTTATCGGGCCATGTTGAATAAATTTTTGTTCACAAAAATTGAAGAGGAGGATATTGGCAACATTTGGTTTCAACAGGACGGCGCTACGCGCCACACAGCCGAAGCTACACTCGATGTTTTGCGGCCTGTTTTTGAAGATCGCATTATCAGCCGCAGAGCTGATGTCGTTTGGCCACCTCGGAGCTGCGATTTGACACCGTTGGACTATTATTTGTGGGGTGCCGTAAAAGATAAGTGTTACGCCGACAAGCCAGAGACAATTGACGCTTTAAAGGACAATATTCGTGAAGCCATTGGTGAAATACAGCTGCACACAATCGATAATGTGCTTAAAAATTGGATTACGGCCAGCAGAGGCAGCCATTTGAATGAAATTATTTTCCATTAATAACCGGAAGGATAAAACTAATTATCTGTCAAATCAGACATGAGCTAGGTGTTACCATTCATGAAATAAGCACTAGTTGAAAAAGAAAACGTTAGATAGCGGACCCTTTATTATGTATGAATCTTAAAATGCAGTCATTAAAGATATTAGACATCGCTCCTGGGCTGTAATTCACTTCGGTGGCATACTCCCGAAAGTCCGTAATAACTTAATAGTTTACCACCGATGGAAAGAACAATATCTTAAAGTAAATAGAGACAAGGAACTATTTATAATGCGCTCGTAATTTTCAGTATCTTTTTTTCTATATTAGAACCTAAGGCCCGTAGGAATTCTTCTGATATATGATGCCGATTTTTCTCCGCTCACTCTACTTGATTCAAAATTCCACAATACACCAACATGACAGCAATCAAATGTCACATGCTACTGGGACTGTTGCTCGCGCAAACATCCGTAAGAATATCGTCCCAGTGTTGATCGCGGTCAAGTCAAATGACGATTTTCAAAACGCTCTCTCACGTTATAGGAATTAAAAGAAATCCACTGCCCATTTTCCAAGTGAGGGAGGAGAGTTTTACTTTATATATAGCCGGAACCATTTATTGGTATGAAAGTCAAAGGAACACCACTCAGGGTGGTGTTCATACAGGATGTCCCCTAATAATAAAGATAATTGGGAAATGATTTTTGGATATATTTTAAGAAAAAAATCGTTCTACAGTAAAGCCCAGTACTGTGTTCGATTCCACGTGAAATTTCCCGAAAAACTCCATATAAAAAAAAACTGCTCGTGAAATAATTGTCAGAATTTCCAAATATTTCCGCCAAAGTATTACCCTGTTCCCTCTCATGAAATATTATCAACATAAATCTAAGCAGTCACCTGCAACATTTTTTCACGCCAATTTAAATGCCTGTGCCATTTAAATGGACGTGAAAAATGACAGATAAAAGAAAAGCGTCAAAGCTACGATATCTGACAGTATCTGAGCTGAAATCACAGAATTCCTTGATTTGTTTGTGTATTCTCTTGTATTTTTTTACTTGTTATATTTTTAACTTTCCGAAAAGACAGAATTGCCGTATGCAGAAATACCAAAAAGAAAATTAATATTCAGATGGTTTAATATAACCAGGATGAAAATTGGGGACAGAATCTGATTGTAATTCTTAGTCCCATGCCATAAGGCCAAGTGAAGTAAAACCAAGTTTTAAAGAAAAGAAAAGCTTAAAAGTGCAGTTAGGTATGTATATAATCTTAAAAGACGTTAACCTTCTCCTTAGACGCTAAAACAATTCTTGGATATTTCGCACAACCCTCCCGCTCCAACATTTTAATTCAACCTTGATTAATATACTGGACATACGCATGCATCACATTTCAACAGTGTATTGTTTGATCACATGGCTAGTAATGAATGAATAAAAGTAGATTTTTTTTAAGTATGTTTTGATCTATTGTACATCAATCTGTTAATTTTATTTCTTTCATAGTAAATGAAATGAATGATGAATGAAAGAGCGATTCAACTTACTGAACACCTAAAGTTAACTAATTAAACTCGGCAAACTAAAGACTTTCTTGTAATCTACTGTACGAAATTTGATATTATTAATAGTATATAAATAAATAAAATGTTGTAAAGAAATGGAAATACGATGCCATAAAGCTAGAAAAATGGAAATCCTTGCCACTCATACATCGGCCCAAAAGGCAAGCACGTAGGGCGCCAGGCTCACACAGTTAAGATTCTACAATAGCAAGTACTATTACAATATCTTCACAAAAGAGAAAACTATACGAGTATATGGTATTGTGCCCCAAAATCAGGTGGATTTAATTCAGAAGTCACATAAGTTGAAAGTTTACATTTATTGCCCTGAAACAAAGGAATTGGTAAACAACCTAATACGTATGTACGAGTAACGTACGTAAGGGGTATTTAAGAAGAGCTACATAATAGCTTTTGGACAGCAATGACAAGCAGTTAGTCGCGATTTCGTCTCCGTTATCTGGAGACATATGAGAAAAGGTATGAGTTGAATTGATTTAAAAACGCATATCTTGGTTATTGCCTGAAATCTGAATTAGAAAAGTTTTATTAAGACAGCAAAATTTATTTCTAAACAATGGTTGTTTTTTCTTCAGGAGCTAAAATATATAGACTATCAGGGTTGCTGACTCAAGCGCACCATCAACACTAACAGATTTAAGTGTCTGTCCCAATGAACTGTTTACCGTCATGGGAAACGAAACGCCCATAGGAAACTGTACTCGTATGAATTTATTTGGAAAATTATTGGTAATGAGCGAAATACGTGGCATAAACACCATTTCACCTACACCAAAACCCGTAAGAATAACCACCTCAAGCTGATTTCTTTGCAATTCGATCATATTACGTCGTGTTCTGTTGCATAATTTAGGAGGATACAAGTTCCGAAAAGTATTATCGGGATACAGACTTTAAGTGTAATCCGATGAGCGGGAAACTCCTTGACGTTGAGAGAATTCACAAATACTACCGGATAATAAGTGGCATCATTTTGATCGACTACGGTGTTTGTCGACATGTATACAACTTCATTTCCTGCAATTTCGGATAAAATAATACCATTTATTTCAAAGGCTTTTTGGTTTTTAATGTCATAATAATTCATTTAAACATTAGGGAACTGCTTTGATGTGGTATCTGTGCAATATCCATGTACGTATGTACAACAAGTTACCCTAACGTGGAAATAATTTTGCCGAGGGTTTCTGACAATTTCACTTGATCATTCTCCTCCTAGAGTTCCTTCGTCAATTTTCAACAACGTATTAGGGAATTTTTGAATATGTGAAGTTTCGCCAAGCTTTTCTCTTATATCGACCGTCAGACGTAGTCGATGGACATCAAGCCAAAGAGAGGTTCGTTTCATTGAGGCATTTGCCTCGTCAATTCGGGTACACGAGTAACAACGGAGAGCGTTTTTCAAAAACCGACGAAAAGAGGACTTTGAGCTTACCCATAATCTTGTTATTTTAGTGGATGTCCTGCAAAGGTTGTACACACATCCCATAACATTACGGAGTAAATATTACTGAAACACTTTTTCCTTGTCATTATTGTAGGAAACCGCTCACACGCACATAGTGTGCGCTTTTTTGCCTCCAGAAAGAAATATGGCAGCGATCTATGCTATAGCCAGTGCTATATGTCTTTGTCTTCTCAGCTCCGCTTTTGTAAGGAAAGTTTTTGGAATACTACGTTATAAAGGGTCCGCCATCTAACGTTTTTTTTTTCAACTAGTACTTATTTCGTGAATGGTAACACTTAGCTCATGTCTGATTTGACAGATAATTAGTTTTATCCTTCCGCTGAACGAATATGGTTGTGTACACGCTTGAACAACGCTCAGAAATATTGCGACATTACTTTGAAAATCATGGTAATGTTGCAGAATGTGTGCTAAAATTGCGTACGGATTTTGGAAGAAGAGAAGCACCGTCAGCTCCGTATGTTCGTTATCTTGTGAAAAAAGTGAAAGAAACTGGCATCCTCATCGATAAACCAAAGCGTCAAAAGCCAAAAACAGTGCGTACACCCGAGAATATTGCTGCTGTGGCAGAAAGTGTGCGTGAAGCGCCATCAACATCAATTCACCGTCGTTCTCAAATTGAACATTTCGGAGACATCATTGAGACGAATTTTGCATAAAGACCTTGGCATGACCCCATACAAAGTCCAATTGGTTCAGGAGTTGAAGCCAACTGACCACCCAATGCGTTTTCGCTTCGCTAAGTGGGCCTGCGATCGACTTAGAGAAGATGCCGATTTTGCCAAAAAAATCATCTTTTCAGATGAAGCTCATTTTGATCTTGGCGGGTATGTAAACAAGCAAAATTGTCGCATTTGGGGGCACAGAAAACCCGCACGCATACATTGAAAAGCCGATACACCCAAAACGAGTCACTGTTTGGTGCGGATTTTGGTCCAGAGGCATAATTGGGCCATTTTTCTTCGAAAATGAGCAAGGAGTGGCCGTTACAGTCAATGGCGATCGTTATCGGGCCATGTTGAATAAATTTTTGTTCACAAAAATTGAAGAGGAGGATATTGGCAACATTTGGTTTCAACAGGACGGCGCTACGCGCCACACAGCCGAAGCTACACTCGATGTTTTGCGGCCTGTTTTTGAAGATCGCATTATCAGCCGCAGAGCTGATGTCGTTTGGCCACCTCGGAGCTGCGATTTGACACCGTTGGACTATTATTTGTGGGGTGCCGTAAAAGATAAGTGTTACGCCGACAAGCCAGAGACAATTGACGCTTTAAAGGACAATATTCGTGAAGCCATTGGTGAAATACAGCTGCACACAATCGATAATGTGCTTAAAAATTGGATTACGGCCAGCAGAGGCAGCCATTTGAATGAAATTATTTTCCATTAATAACCGGAAGGATAAAACTAATTATCTGTCAAATCAGACATGAGCTAGGTGTTACCATTCATGAAATAAGCACTAGTTGAAAAAGAAAACGTTAGATAGCGGACCCTTTATTATGTATGAATCTTAAAATGCAGTCATTAAAGATATTAGACATCGCTCCTGGGCTGTAATTCACTTCGGTGGCATACTCCCGAAAGTCCGTAATAACTTAATAGTTTACCACCGATGGAAAGAACAATATCTTAAAGTAAATAGAGACAAGGAACTATTTATAATGCGCTCGTAATTTTCAGTATCTTTTTTTCTATATTAGAACCTAAGGCCCGTAGGAATTCTTCTGATATATGATGCCGATTTTTCTCCGCTCACTCTACTTGATTCAAAATTCCACAATACACCAACATGACAGCAATCAAATGTCACATGCTACTGGGACTGTTGCTCGCGCAAACATCCGTAACAATATCGTCCCAGTGTTGATCGCGGTCAAGTCAAATGACGATTTTCAAAACGCTCTCTCACGTTATAGGAATTAAAAGAAATCCACTGCCCATTTTCCAAGTGAGGGAGGAGAGTTTTACTTTATATATAGCCGGAACCATTTATTGGTATGAAAGTCAAAGGAACACCACTCAGGGTGGTGTTCATACAGGATGTCCCCTAATAATAAAGATAATTGGGAAATGATTTTTGGATATATTTTAAGAAAAAAATCGTTCTACAGTAAAGCCCAGTACTGTGTTCGATTCCACGTGAAATTTCCCGAAAAACTCCATATAAAAAAAAACTGCTCGTGAAATAATTGTCAGAATTATTTCAGAAGTAAATAGAGACTAGGAACTATTTATAATGCGCTCGTAATTTTCAGTATCTTTTTTTCTGTATTAGAACCTAAGGCCCGTAGGAATTCTTCTGATATATGATGCCGATTTTTCTCCGCTCACTCTACTTGATTCAAAATTCCACAATACACCAACATGACAGCAATCAAATGTCACATGCTACTGGGACTGTTGCTCGCGCAAACATCCGTGAGAATATCGTCCCAGTGTTGATCGTGGTCAAGTCAAATGACGATTTTCAAAACGCTCTCTCACGTTATAGGAATTAAAAGAAATCCACTGCCCATTTTCCAAGTGAGGGAGGAGAGTTTTACTTTATATATAGCCGGAACCATTTATTGGTATGAAAGTCAAAGGAACACCACTCAGGGTGGTGTTCATACAGGATGTCCCCTAATAATAAAGATAATTGGGAAATGATTTTTGGATATATTTTAAGAAAAAAATCGTTCTACAGTAAAGCCCAGTACTGTGTTCGATTCCACGTGAAATTTCCCGAAAAACTCCATATAAAAAAAAACTGCTCGTGAAATAATTGTCAGAATTTCCAAATATTTCCGCCAAAGTATTACCCTGTTCCCTCTCATGAAATATTATCAACATAAATCTAAGCAGTCACCTGCAACATTTTTTCACGCCAATTTAAATGCCTGTGCCATTTAAATGGACGTGAAAAATGACAGATAAAAGAAAAGCGTCAAAGCTACGATATCTGACAGTATCCGAGCTGAAATCACAGAATTCCTTGATTTGTTTGTGTATTCTCTTGTATTTTTTTACTTGTTATATTTTTAACTTTCCGAAAAGACAGAATTGCCGTATGCAGAAATACCAAAAAGAAAATTAATATTCAGATATCAGATGCCAGATGTACCTATCTACTCCGCTGACTTTTCCCAGCAACATTTATTTTTGAAACGTCATATTCCACGACTGAAAAATGTATGTTGCCAGTGGATTTTCACGTGAATGAACAGAGTACTAGCCTTAAGGGTCTAAGTGCAATGTTGACATCATTTATCGAGGATTTAAGAAATGGCTTACTTTGGTGTACCCTGACCCATTGTGTTGTAAGGACACTAGCCATATTCTTTGTCACAGAAAAAAAAAAAAAAAATTAAAATTAAAAGAAGAATACACAAATGAATTTACTTTAAAGGTTCTTTATTGATAATTATTGGCGCCGCCGGTGGTTACATGCCAAGTGTCAGTTTCCTCTTTATATTTCGTAAAATGAGACCTCGGGTGTGTCTTCTTTGATGAGTTCATGACCGTTGCGGTCATTGCTCCTTGCGGACGCTTCCGTCTGTTTCTTCGACAGTTGTGGCTTTTCTAGTTCGATGATTGTTGCTGCTCCTTGAAAATTGGTTCCACAATCACTATATATTTTTCTGCGGATCCCATGTCGCGCAGTGAAGCGTTTGAACGCGGCGAGAAATGCTGTGGTGGTGTTATCACTCACAAGCTCAGGATGAACTGCCTTCGTAACAAAGCAAACAAAAATTGCGATGTATGCCTTGGTGGTTTTATTGCACCGGCCTTTCCATGCTTTGAGAAGAACAGGGCCGGCATAGTCTACACCACTCGTTTCAAACGGGCGGGCCTGATTGAGTTTTGCTGGAGGCAAATTGCCCATTTTTTGCTGCATAAGGCCTTGTGCCTGAAACATTTGAGACATTTATGAATACAATATTTGACGTTTGATTTCAACTGCAACATCCAGTATTGTGTTCGGAGAGTTGCCACTAAAAGCTGTTGGCCACCATGCAACGATTTGATGTGGGCGTCGTGAACAATGAGTTAGGTTAACCTACAGCGTGATGGCAAAATTACTGGATGACGTTGTGCGTAAGGTAGGTCAGCATTTTCTAACCGTACTCCAACTCGCAATGTCCCCAACTCGTCGAAGATTATGCCAATTTGATTCCCTTGGCCACCGTATCGCCTTTGGATAATTTTGACATCTCTTCGGAAAAGGATGCTTGCTGCGCCATATTGATTAATCGCATTCGAGCTGATTAGATTTGCTCGACTGTCAGTGGTCCAAACAACTGTGCTGATTTTTTCCTTATGTTGTTGATAAATCGAAGCCCATATGCTGTAACTCGCAGTAAACGTTGTAACGTCGAGTACCTGGTAAACAGTTCATTGGTTTCAAATGCAGTAACATGAGTACAGAGCCTTGCTGCTTCTGATGGTCTCATTTCCAAGTCAGTGTTCTGAATTTTATACGACGGATAATGCTGTTCGTCAAATGTTTGCAGGAATTCAGGACCATTTACCATTTTTGATTGCTTGGGAGGTCCTTTGGAGATAGACCTCTCGATGCTATCTCTGCCGGGTTGTCCTTAGAGGGTACATAGTTCCAGCAGTTTGAATCTGGTAGTTCCTGAACCTCTGCTACTCGATTGGCGACGAATGTCGTTCGAATGTATGGGGGTGTTTTGATCCAAGCTAGTGTGATTTCTGAATCACACCAAGCAAATATTTTTACAGTGTGGAATTCCATAATTTTTGGGTATGCACCAGTAATTGCACTAGCAATAGAGCTCCACATAATCCAAACCGAGCCAGAGATATGCATTTAAGTGGGGCGGCTCTAGCTTTAGCCAAAAGAAGAGTTGTCTCTACTTTAAGGCCGTGTATGGTTCGTACATATACAGCTGCGGCGAATCCCTTTTCGAGGGCATCGCAGAATCCGTGAATTTCGATGCACGAATCGTTGGTGATATTAATCCAGGGTAGAATCGCGATGTCATTAATGGACTCGAGTTCCATTTTTAATTTATACTGTTCGTTGAGGAACGAGGAGGAGATTAAAAAGGCGGTTTCTGTATTGTACAGAAAACCGAACTGTTAATTAAACCAAAAAAAAAGGGAATGAAACGCAGAACGACCGTTTTGGTTAAACGTTATAATTAAAGTGGTTTATTTGCTCTCTCTATTGACTCTAACAACAGGTATATGTAAGTATGTATGATACATTGATCTGACGTTTGTATTTTAGTGCTGTTCGTCTTGGATTCTGTT
This sequence comes from Volucella bombylans, assembly GCA_949129095.1. Lineage (NCBI taxonomy): Eukaryota > Metazoa > Arthropoda > Insecta > Diptera > Syrphidae > Volucella > Volucella bombylans. The sequence continues at coordinate 13,641,516 of OX422145.1, read as the reverse complement.
AGTGCTGTTTGTTTTGAATTCGGCAGCAACCAGCAAGTAGTGTTGGTGACTTAAGTCTCCAACATTCTCCCCCGCCCGGGGACTGCATTCTGCCTTAGTGGTCTGGTTATGCGTTGTCTTATCAGGTCTTGATACTGGCGACTCTCGTCAGTGCATGAAAAGAGAGATCAATTTAATTAGTAGATACATATGTATATAGACAGCAAACAACGACAAACAAGTGGAAGCATTGATGGCCTATACTTTTAACGGGGCCCTTATGCATTGTCCCGTCGAGAGCAAGAGGGGTGTTGCTGTTATTAGCGCTTGAAATCGTTGTTGGCCAATGGTGAGAAAATTTACGTGATTTACGTGTTGAACTATTCGATGTCGTGAAATTTAATTACTGGATATATTTTTTTGTGTGATGGCGAAGTTTGTGTGTGTGTGTGTGTGAGAGATAGAGTTGCATGTATATGTGTG